>JAVKOQ010000021.1:0-353505 GCA_031835245.1 Balamuthia mandrillaris | reverse complement strand
TTACTTTTGTGAAGAAGGGGGAGAGGAACAGGAACTGTGTGTACTTTTGGGTGGCTGCAAAAAAAAAGCAAAAAAGGGGCAAGAAAAAAATTACACACCCAAGGGTTCCTTAAATTGTTGACAGAAATACCAAAGGAGGTAAAGCGACAACTGACTGCAAGTGCATGGAATAAGGGAAAGTACACTGTTGAAGAAAATGTAGATGACAAAAAATAAAAGAAGCTCATCCAAAGCCTTGCTTATCTGAAGTTCTGGTGGATAGAGGAGCAAGCCGCATAGGCTTTCACCAAAAGCCAAATCCCAGGGTTCAATGGTTAAAATAATCATATTGAAGGACAATCCAATCTCCAAAGCTGCAGGCTTGCAGCTAATGTTGCATGCTGATGTCTCTAATATGACTGGCAGCATATTACTGATTGCCTCATTGAATGTTTGGCTCATTACTCATCACTTGGGTCATGGATCAGGTGTGGCGGTTGAAGAAATGCCTGATGAAGAGAAGCAAAGAACGCACCTATATTGCTCTGTTGGATATCAGCAAGGCATATGACATGCTCGACCATGACATACTGGCAAGGACCTTACGCAAAAGAGGAGCTGAAGAGGCAGCAGTGGGTATCATTACAGAGTGGTACCGTGGTATGACGAGTGTTATTCGCATGAATGGGCAGCTCTCGGAGGAATTTCTGGTGGAAAGAGGAGTTAAGCAAGGAGGAGTTTTGTCTCCATTCTTGTTCAATGTATACATTGATGTGGTGGCAAGAAAGCTACAAGCAGCAGAGGAGAAAGAAAGAGGAGATAAAGCAAGGAATGTTTGCTTGCTGTTTGCTGATGACTTGGCAGTGGTGGCCAGCGATCCATTTGAGCTTCAGAGAAGATTGAATGTAGCAGTGGAGGCAGTGAATGCTCTGGGACTTCAGTTCAATGCAAAGAAATCAGTGGTGCTAGTACAAGGAAAGAAGGCTCATTTTCAAGAGTGGAGACTGAAGGGGGAGGCTGTGAAACGTGTGAAGGAGGCCAAGTACCTGGGACTGTGGTTTGAAGAAAGTGGGGAATGGACAACTCATGCCAAGGAGAGGATCACCAAGGCCAAGCAAGCCCTCTACAGCCTTAGGCAGCGGGGAGCCATTGCCCAAGGCCTTGGTACACGCACTGCCCAGATTGCTGCAGAGGCTATTGTCAAGTCTACCTTGTCATATGGACTATGTATGACAGAGCTTTCCAAATCATGGTGGAAGAAGATCGAAGCTGTGTGGAATGAGACAGCAAGAAGCGTATTGCAAGTTCATCGAAGGACTGTGGCGGGGGTTTGTAGAGCAGAATTGGGCTGGTTGACCATCAAGGCCTACTGTGAGTTGGAAAGACAAGCAGTAATTCATCATGCTGAGAGGCAAGATGGCCACTTTGAGCTACTTGAAGAGGTAAGCCAAGCAAGTGAAGAGGAAGGGGAGAAGAATGAAGGTGAGGGAGGTGATGGGACGACTGTTGTTGAAAAGAAAGCCAAGAGGATGAGGACCTTAACTCGAGTAGCCAAGGTGGAGTATGCAGCTGAAGGAGAAAGAGGAACAAGAGCATGGCTATGGCATAACTTCTTGACAAATGGAAGATGTTTGGTTGGACAACAACGGAGCTTAGTGATTACCAACCCAAGGAAAGAACGTTTGATGAATGCTATTCGTTGTGGTGGACTGCCCATTGGAAAAAAGTGGGGAGCCATTCAGCAGTCTGAGGAGGATAGCAAGTGCCCTGCATGTGATGCTGAGGAAGAAACAGCAGAACACTTCCTGTTAAGGTGTCCTAACCTTTGGGAAGATCGCTTTAGAATCTGGAGTGTGGACAATGGAAATGAAGAACAAGTCAGAAAGCTGATTATAGAAGACTGTACAACAAACCTCCTGTCAAGTGGAAAGAAATGTAACAGAGCTCAAGAGATGGAACAATGTAAGCAAAGTTGTAAACGAGTCTGGAGATTATGGGCAGCAAGAGCAAGTTGGAAGCATGGAAGTTCTTCTGCACTTTATCAATCTTTGGAAGTAATGTAATAGCAAGGAAAAGAGAAGAAAGGAAAGGGAAAGAAAAGGATAGCTAGATGATACAAAGTTGGTCTGAAATCTCATTCAACACCTTTCACTTGTGAATTGAGTAACAATTGGGAAGGCATTGAGGATGAGGGAGTAAGAGAAGTAAGAGTACACTATGTATGTACAATGCTTACTTTTTATGTATAGATTGGTGTTGCTCTCAGAGCAAATAAACTTTTATTACTACTACTACTCATCACTTGAGCAAGTTCACAAATAAAAGTCCAAAGCAGTGGCTGTCATTCATGAAGTGTCTGTTCCTCTTCATCTTCTTCATAGTTTGCTGTTCTCTGGAATTGGTATGGTCCGTATTTTTCATGGGGATGAAAGCTGCATGCAGCTCAACACCTATGCATCAACCAGTGGCCACTATATAATGCCTGTTTAACTGCCTGCTAGTTCCTCAGATGATGTTATGAAGGCATGGTCGTATTCTGTTAGCAACAGAATGCCAGGAGCTAGTCTGTTCAAGGACAGCAAAAGCCACCATATAAAAATTTGTCCAGTGATGAGACAAGAAGTGTATTTTAAATTTCTATTTAGTAACTTGATACTAAACAATAATTTCATACTAATCAATTAAGGAGCACAACTATGTAAACACTTAGTAATCAGATGTGTCAATACTAAGTAACTAAGTTAACCACTTAGTTGAAACAATCTCTGTCTTTCTTGAAGATTTGGTTGTTAACTGTGTTTTGTTGAATATGCTAGTTGACCTTGTGTTGTGCAGTGTGATCTTGGTCTAATTGATAGAATGATATCAGCCAGCCAATCAACGGAATCTCCAAGTATTGCATTACTTAATAAGGAGAGAAACAGAAAAAGAGAGAAGAGACATTTTAAAGTGACTACTACAAGTTTATCTATCATTTTACCAAGATAGTGAAGCCTTTACCAACCTTATGAGGTTGAAAATAAAGTTCATGTGAGCAACAAGCAGGAAAAGCACTGTACAACATCCGTTTCTCTCACTATGTTTTACTTGCTCTTTTAGTTTTGGGCTGGATGCAGTTGCTACATTATATAGCATAGCTCTTTCCTTACACAGGAGGCAAGTATTATGTGATACAGTACAGCTCCTTCCTCTCACTGTTTTTGTTTTTTTCCTGGCCTGCACTTACTGCACTGTATAACACAGCTCTGTTGATGGGGGATAAACCCTGCAGATCAAGAAAGGGATGGCATATAAGCGACTCTTGGTTTATTCACATGAAAAGGGGTGTGTGCTTTGAATGTGTTGTGAGAAAAAGGAGAAAATAACAAGGGTGAGAAAATTTGAAGGTATCAGGGAGAGTATCAACAAGAAGTCTACCTCTGCACAATTGTCCTGGAGTTTTCTTGTTATTCCTGTCCAAAGCAAAAAACTGTGACAAAAGATGATCTATCAAATAATTAGGCATCGAACTGAGGTTTGGTTCTATTCTTTCTATATAATATGATTTTACTAACTATGCAATAAGAACTTGATTTCAAAATGTTATTGTTTAAAAGCCATTGTTGAGCATAAATTTCAACAAAGTGGGAATGAAATGTGAAGTAATAGTGTTCAGGATGATAAGTTAAGAATAGATTGTGAATTTCCTGCTTTACCTTGGGTTTTTGGGAGCTAACAAATGTGTTTGTAAGGCTGGGTCCAGTAGTAAGCTTGTAAACTCACTGAAAGCTTATTAAATTTTTTTTCTTTTCAAAAGCAATTTAATAAGCTTTTTTATGGCCACTTGTTGGTCTGGATTTGCTGTTGACATAGCTGCTATAAAATCCCTATTAACAGAACCATGTTTGACAAAACAAGCTTGTTTTCAAAAATTAGCAAAAAGTAGAAAACACAACAAAAGAAATTTTAAAAATTTTATCTTACCTTCAAAGGATTTACCTCTTTTTAAAATCCAGTACACATGATTCAAGCAAAATCAAACGTCCGCCAACCAACTTGATCATATCTGCCATACCACTCCTCCAACTTTCAGGCCATATATCCCTGTTGTTAAGGTGCGTTTTATTGGCTCTTGTTATCCTTGTGGGAACTGTGAGGCTTCTGGAGAACCTGGACGGGAAAGAAGACGGGAAAGACAACTATTGTTCAACAAGCCGCCGCTTTGGCCATCCCAGAACGAGCCAGAAAACATGGAGACCCTACTGGCATCATTTATGTGGCGGTTGGCGTTGACCTGCCTTTGGAAGCCGAACTTGCTAGTAGAAGCGCGAGTAAGAGGTGAAAATATTCCACAGCGAGAAGCATTGCAAACGTGCCAACGAACAGAACAAGTGAAGGCAGCGCCTAAATATCATAGGCTTTGATCTAAGGGTGCTCGTCTTATTAATAACAAGAACAATCAGGACGAGAAGGCCAATGTGTTACAATTCCTTGCTTTTGCAACAAGGCAGCAACTACAGAGGGCTTAACAGACTGGACCGTGGGGAACATGTTGCTGGCCACAAGTGTAGCAGCTATACCGCTTGCAGCACCAAGCTGCCATAGGGTGGGCTCTTCTCGAATAGCAGCAAAGGCAACATGGCTGACAGAAGGGCAGTTGGGAACAAGTAAGTTGACACAATCCGTTTGCTTGGGAGTTAAGACAGCGTAGGGAATCTCAAAGACAAAGAATCCGCCTTGGCCAGGAGGGGTTAACCCCTCATTATAAGCTTGCGTTTTGGAGGCAGTGTAGTTGGAAGGCACTGCCACTCTTTCCATCTCATGAATGTCAAATCCCCAATCCCCCAAGGCAATGCTCTCTGGACGACAGTAATCACAGCTAGCAGCCACACGGTCATTTTGGGAGAAGACATGTTGCCCAAGCATGCGGACTGCCTCACGCACATACAACTGAGGAGGCCAATGGTCATTCTGAGGCCATTCGTCAGCACAGAGGCCATACTGAAGAATGGCATTGCGTAGGCTATCGGGCACGCCTGAATGAGGGTCCCCAGCCCAGAACCACAAGAGGCCTTGAACATAATAACGATGAGCAGCAGCGATGCGCTGGCGGTCAGTCAGAGTGCCATTGGGATAGCCAGCTGCGAGACCAGGGGGGTCTATGCCAACCGAGGCATTCCCACAGCAGGCATCGAACTTGTTTGCAGGAGGGTAAGAGCGGTAGCGCAGGTTTCCCCATGGTTGTTCAACGCCATTCTCACCAAAGGCCTTGAGCTCCTCCTGCAAGTATCGCCGTGCAATCTCAAAGTCAGCAGTGCGGTAGGCAGGGGGCGGAGTGAATGGGGCCTGATTGGTGCGGTTGGTGGTCAAGCACACCCTGTAGGAGTAGGCCATTACGTTCCTGTCCGCTTGCCCAACGTGAGTGCGTGGGTCTGGTCCCTTGGTTACATAGTGGAGCAATGTGCCGTTGGCCCACTGTGCATCCACGGCCAGCTTGAACTGGGCAGCGGAGCTCCCAATAATACCACCGTAAGACTCGTTGTAGGTGGTGCGATCCTCCCGTCCCCAAGTGTAACTCACTCCCGCCCCCATCATCACCTCTCCTTCGTAGGAAGCGTCCACTACCACCGCATTCCTGGATAACGCAAAACCTCGCCCGTCCACCGTACGTAATCTGCTTATCCGGCGACCTCCTACCACTTGCCTGCTACCACTCACCTGCACGCCGGCTGGTCCCTCTTGTATGCGTGCTCCCAGCACCACTGGTATACCCGCTGCCTCCAGCATGCTCCAAAAAGTTCTGTTGCCCACCCAGTTATCGGGCTGCCAAACCGGATAGCTGACACCATAGTGCGCCGCGTTGGTCATGGCCCATTGCAATAGCTTCCCGGTCAGTCTTTGTTCCACTCTAAAGTCTCGCATTCCAATACCTCCCGCGGTGACCATGCCTCCTATCTCCCTGGTTGGCTCCATGAGCAGCACTCCCACCCTGCTATTCGCCTCCACCGCAGCCAGAGCGGCTGAAATGCCAGCAGGGGTTGCTCCATACACCACCACATCCCACTCTTCTTCTGCCCTCACTTCACTTGCTGCCAGTAGGAATAGCAGCAGGACCATTAGCAGTTGGAGGCGTTCCCGCACAAACATGGCGAATGAACAGCAACAGCAGCTGCTGCCCAGGGTCCGTCTTCCAAGCTCTGGCTCAGTTTTTAACAAAGGTTGTTTTACACGAGGGGTCAATCTTGTCGCCACCACCGGAGAAGAGCACAAAACTTTTGCTGTTGCTGGGGGGGGCTGGGCGGCTCCAACAACAACAACAACGACCACAACAACGGTTTTTTTTTTTTGTTTGCCAGGCAGACAGCAGAGGCGGCAGAGGAGGAGAACGGCGGTTGCAGTGGGTATCCCCTTGCCACAGAGCCAACGCCAGACAGACAGACCAGCCTTTGCCAGTGTTGTTGTCATTGTTGTTATTTGTTTGCGTGGCACAACAACGGCCGCAGGAGGTAGCAGCTAGCAAAGAATTGGTGCACGGTTCCAGGCAACCTCTCTCGCCGTCATGTCTGAAGTGAGGAGCAGGAATTCAATAAACGGACTGGAAGCGTCTTTGGACCTCCTCCGCTCGATGTTCGAGGAAAGTGACATTGACAAGGTTCTCTTCGTGGCCTTTTATTCTTTCCAATATTCTTGTGTTCGCTGCTGACTGGATGGGGTCGGTGGCGGCCTCTTTCCCTTTCTCCTATGCATAGGATGGCTGCCTGAGCAAAGAAGAGCTTCACACAATGCTGAAAAAGTTTAGGCGTGTCTCTCAGGTTGGGCCTGATTGGGACGCCGATCAGCTTTTCCCGGTGCTTGGTGCGCACTCCCATTGTCTCCCACAAGCACTCGATCATAGTTATTTGAATCTTTGCAGCAGGCCGAACAAGCTGGGTTCGCTGCTTCCTAACCTATCCTCCTCTCCTTCAATAATCATCAGACTCTGATAATGATGGCAAGATAAGCTGGGCCGACTTCCAGAGAGCCTTTCAAGTCGGTGCAGGAGTAACCGAGCGAGAAACTGATGAGCAGTCTGAGTTTGATCAGGAAGAGGTATTGGAGTTGCAGACCGAGCATGGCGCTGGATCAGGAATCGAGGTACTTTGAGTTTGTTGGTGTTGGTGTTGGTGGGTTCTCGTTAGTTTGCTGTGTTATTTGCCCAGTCTAAACGTTGCATCTGGTTTGGCTCTTTTCCTTGGTTCAGCAATCGCAAAGTGTAGCGGAACTCAAGCGCGAGCTGCAAACCTATCGCCAAGAGCGAGACAAGCTTAAAGAGGTTAACATCTTCATGAGTGCTAAATCACCTTGCATACATCACTGACATAATTCACTTTGATGTATAGCAACTAAAAATCTTAGAGGGACAGTTGGATAGCCAGGCATTTGAACTGGAGGAAGCACAATCACTTCTAAAAGAAGGTAACAAGAAGGATGCGAGCACTCAATTAAACAGGAAAAAGATGATGGATCTCTCTTCCCAGGTAAAATAATCTCAACTGTCAGTCTATCCTTCATTTCTCATTACTTATCCTGTGCGGCTGATCCAGGTGGAATCTTTAAAAGATAGTGAAAACAAGTTAAATGAACAAATCGAAGTTTTAAAAAAAGAGAATATAAAGCTGCGCACACAGAACGATGGTACGACCTCTTCTTCGAGTATCAAATGCAAGCTTTTGCTTATTACTGGTAACCTTCGACTCGGAAAGAGCTTTTGCAGCAGACGAAACAACAATTGAAAGATAGCGAACAAAAAGTTGCAGACCTTAGCGCACAACTGGAAGAAGTAAAATCGGACGCTGCCCTTAAAAAAAAGTTTGAAGATCAGTTGCTCAAAGTATGCTACGTCTGCGACCTCAATCTTTACTCTTCATCAGTGATTAACACAGTTGCTTTTGGGTCGTCTCACAGCTACAGGAAGAGAAAGAGCGTACAGAAAAAAATCTGGAGGAATCACTGACGTCAAGCTTTCGAGCACAGATCCTAGCGCTAGTAAAAGAAAAAGAAGGTCTTGAGAAGGCTTTAAAAGAGACTAGAGCGATCAATGACTCTCTGAAGAATCGACGTAAAGAAGCGGCAACACCACCACCTTCTGGTGAGGTTTGTCAGGTATCCCTTCTCCTCCATTGTTTTATTATGTCAGTGTGTTTGTGACATCCTTAATTTTCATTACATTTTACTTAGCTTTCTCGCTTACCTTCTTCTTTGCAGTCCTTGGCTTCAGAACTGGGAGAGCTAGAGGATGTACACGAAGTTATTCCGTTTGAAGGGGAGGATGGCTTGGATAAGCTTTCGGGAGGGGGCCTGGAAGAGTCTCTCGATCCAATCTCGGTAGATGAAAGTTATGGCAGCAGTGTGGTTGATAATGGGCATACTTCAGACAACTTTGATTTCAAGGTACATTAGCGTTGCAATTACTATTATTATTACTTTCATCACTCTTCCCAAGTCTTCTCCTCGGAACGAGACTGACTACCGATTAACTCAGAACGTTCCAAATTCCGTGCTTCTCAAGAAGATAGACGCATTTAAACGTAAGATAGAAATGGAGAGAAGCGCTCGGCAGGAAGTAGAGAAAGAAAACGGGGAGCTTCAAGAAAAGGTGCAAGAATTGACCTTTCAGCTGGCAGATGAGTCTCAAAAAGTAGAGCAGCTAAAAAACGAGAGAGACGCGCTTGAGAAGTCAGTCACGGAGGGAATGGAGGAAATGGATCGGGAGAAAGACAAAATGGTTTTAATTCAAAACCAATTACAAAATAATTTGCTGAAAGAACAAACAGAACTGAAGGAAAAGTATGACGCGTTACGCTTAGAAAAATCACAACTAGAGGCGCAGTTAGAAGAAGCAGAAAACAGGTTTGAGGAGTATCAAGAGGACTTATCGGCAGCTCAAGAACAGAACGAAAAGTTGGAAGATGAATTAAAGAGGTTACAAGAAGAACAACTACAGATGAATTCATCTCTAAAACGGCAGGCTGAGCAGCTCGCGGAAAAAGAAGCACACTTACAGCAGCTGGACCGCATCATGAAGGACAATGAGAAAAGGATTTGTGACCTTGACACTGAACTCGAACTTAAACGGATTCAGCTTGAAGAGAAGTCTCAGCAACAGCAGGGTACATCTGAAGGCCAAGATATAGAACTCAACAAACTCCAACAACAACTGATAGCACTTCAAAAACAGTCCACACAAAAAGACCAAGCCTTAGAAGAACAACACCAAGCACATCAAGTCTTGGTTGAGCAATACAATCAAAAAACAGATGAACTGAAAGCTAAAGAGGAAGAAGTCAAATTGCTCCGCGAGCAGCTAGAAACTTTTGACCAAGAAAAAGGAGGAGCAAACAGAGAAAAGGAAAAGCAAGAGAATCTAACCCGACAGCTTCAAGAGAAGGATGATATTATTAAGAAACTCAAGGCGGATAAAGATGTACTTCTACGTCAGAGAGACGATGCTTTAGCGGAGCAACAACGGGCATCCCAGAACCTGGAAAACCAAAAACTGGAGAACGAGCGATTGGTAAAGCAAAAAACAGATGAGGTGAAAGCGAAAGAGAAAGAAGTCAAGAGGCTTCAGGAAGAGCTAAAAAGAAGGACAGAAGAGATCAGCCAGCACCAAGGTGAAAGAATGGATCACGTGCAGGCCTCTTCAAATTCAATTGAACAAGCTGTAGCGCAAGTACGGAGTGAAGAAAAACAACAGCGCGAGAAGCTACTTCAACGACTTGAAGAAAAAGAAAAAATGATACAACAGCTCCAAGAGGAGGTCATGGAACTTGGACAAGCCAAACCCTTGCAATATGCACGGCCTGGTAGTATGTTGCCATACAACAAGGGGAACGAACGGTCATCTTGGTGGAATGCTTCGGTCATTGTGTTTGTTCCCTTTGCTATTGTTGCATGTTTAATGGTTACAGTACGCATTATGCTTGCCTTGGATGATCATATGTTTCTCCGGCCTTCTTGAGCACAGAGCTTCTCTCAGCTCCGCTCTGCCACTGTTTTGTAATAAAACTTCTCTGAGAGAAGGAATGGACAATATTAGCCTTGGATAGCAGGGGCTTTTGTAAAAACAACAGGTAAAAAAAGAAAAAAAGGTGGGCGCTTGAGGGGTGGGTGCTCTTCACACACAACAACACCCCAAGGCTCCGTAGCAGCACACGCGTTCTCATCATCAACGACAACTACGAAAAGAAAGAAGAGAGAGAGAGAGAGATGGGAGTTGACGGAACCCTTTTGACCTTATGATCTTTGCGCAGCCCTCACTCTGACCGCCAGCTTTATCCCTCCGCTATCACTTACTTCTACCACCATATTTGTTTGCTTTTCTTCCCGTTGGGTTACCGAAGATTGGCTCACTCTTGCTAGCAACAGATGTCACTGCTGCCTACAGAGGAGGAGCTGGCAAGTGGCCACTCTACTTTTCACCACTGTGGCTCTCATGATAGCGTGTGCTTGCTAGCTCAAGACCACTCCACCTTCGCAAGGAAAGAAAGAACGTCGTGGTTCCTTCAGCAGCTGTTGGCGCGCAAAAGTGACCCGTCAGCAGAGCTACTGCCGAGCACACAAGACTCTGAGTCACGACGTGCAAATGCTTACTTTACCAACAACGGTACCGCGCTAGCTGCTCACTTGCTTTACTCCTACCACTCGGGGCAACAGGAAGAGGAGGAGGAAGCTGCGGAGCTGCCCCCACCCTGCTGCCTGTTATCAGAAAGTAGTAAGGACACGTTTTTGAAGGAAGGGCTGCTGCTTCGCTGCTCCAAACAACAGCGCAAGCAACAGCGAGCGCAAGAGGAAAAACTACAACGGCTGAGGCAAGCCAAAGAAGAGGAGGATAGGGAACCCTCCTCAGCAGCGCAGCCTACATCAACAGCACCAGTCCTAGCTTTGCATGCCCGCTCCCAAGTTGCCACCATCTACTGCAAGTATCGTGTGGTGTTCAGTTTAGACGTGAGCCCCTCCATGGCTACTTTGTGTGCTGGCAATGATACCATCGTTTTGGACCAGGTTCTGCCCGCTCTAAAACAATGTTTACTGGATCTGGTGAAACCCATCACTGTTCCTGCTCTCAACCTTCAAGTATGTTAGCTCTGTATTCATCTCAAGTGCTATGTACTAATGCTTGCTGTTGTTGCGCCCCGCAGATCGTACCAGAACTTTATATCTCCGTAATAGCACAAGGGACGGCCACGACCACATTTAGTACTCTACTCCAAGGTTGTTTACTCACTTCGAGCAACGTGCGGCCCGTTATTCGCAAGCTCAAGGCGCAGCTTAAGCAACTAGAGTGTAGTTTTGCTCGCCTGTATCAACAACAGTGCGTTCTCCTTTCAATTCTCCGTTGTTGTTTTCTGGCTTGTTCCTTGTTTTATTGTGTTATTCGATGCGTTTGCTTTTTCCCTTTGTCCTCTTCTACTGCTCTACTCTTTCCTATTCCCACATCTGAAAGCTTTGAGTGAACAACAACAGGCTTACTCCTCTGGCTCCTGATCTAAGAAGCACATTACAAAACTCTGTGTTTGCTCTCACCATGTTACCCCGCGATGCGTGTCCAGTTATTGTTCATATCCTTTTAAGATTGATTGCAATGTAGATTTGATAGTGAGATAGCTGAGGTATGCTTGACAACAATGACATCCTTAACCTCTTGCACTGATGACAGATGGGGTCTCCGCACTGCCGGACCTTCGGTCCTATGACAACTATGTTATGCTGCTTAACAGAGAGGATATTGCTTGTTCTGTCATACAGTTAGACTCCAACAGGGCTGTGCATTGCCTTTTTGGCTATGTTCCCGATACAGGTCACTCCTCGTTGCTCTTCTCCTCCTCATCTTCCTCCTCTTCCTCTTCTTCTCTGATACACTTAGACCCAAATGATAATGCTCACTTGTTTCCTTAAAATCTATAGAAATGCTGCGTTATCTATCGCTACACACAGGGGGTAATTTCATGCGGTCAATCCAAGACTGTGCCAATAATTTCCAACTGCTATACGAAACGGACGGGACTACAGGAACACGTGCGAGATTTTATGCTTGTATGAGAGCCACCGCACTACAATTCAACCTCCTATTGAAAGACTTTTGCTATTTCAAAGAGCAAGAGCATGGGTTGAATCTTGACAAAGGGCAAGAAGACAATGAGTACCCAGATCTCAACATCCCGTTCCCTTGGAATACCGACCACGCTGCTCCTCCACAACCCTCTGCTATATTGGGCCGGAGCAAGACTAAATGGAAAGAATATGACCTGCCGGAAGTAAGCCTTTGGCAATTGCTCGATGTTAGACTTCAAGAAGGGTTCTATCTAAGCGGGATATCATATGACTCTGAACAGTCATTCTCCCTGGGGCTCTCGCTCGCATGGCAACCTGACGTTGTTATCGAATATAGCGTTGAATGCAACGACCCCAAAGCACAAACGGGCAAGGTTATGCAGATCACCATTAATGTCCTTGCATTCCCACAATTTATTCATCGGTTTGACCTATTACAGAAAGGGGGTGTATGTATCCCAACCTATATACAGCCACGACATCAACATCTAACGCATTCTCTGTCTCTGTCTCTGTCTCTGTCTCTGTCTCTGTCTCTGTCTCTGTCTCTGTCTCTGTCTCTGTCTCTGTCTCTGTCTCTGTCTCTGTCTCTCCGCAAACAGGCGCACCAATTAACGTTGGGGCAAAGCTCCCCATTACACAAATTCCTGCACCAACTGAGCCAAACGGATAGAGTTCTGCGTTCCCTGGTTTCCAAAAGTAACTTAATGACTACCCTTTGTCGCAGTACCACCCTAAAGCAAGATGAGAACACAGATCGTCGCCAACATAATCCCTTAGAAGAGGCTAAGAAAGAATTTTCTTCCCTTCTACCATCACTACGTGGACGGTTACACCGATGGTTTAGTACTGAAAAGGTGGAAGTCGTCCTCAAAGAGGATAATCTCTTTTTCCTTCATTCAGGCTGGGACTCTAACGCTAATACCTGTATGTCTCTCTCTCTCTCTCTCTCTCTCTCTCTATCTCTCTCTCCCCTCGTGACCTTCCTGTGATTCTATTCCTCCTATTTTATTTTTCTCACGATAGCTACCATAAATTTGTTTTTTTCTCCTAGCTGGAACAGGAGGAGATTTTCAGTATCGGAGAGCTCGAGAAGCACTGCTTGCCTTTTGTACAAAATGGAGCACTTTTAACTTTTCTCATTCCATATTCGTAAAGCTGTTGAATGCATGCGACCGTTCAGCAACATCTGGCCTTGGAGGATCCTATCCACAGGTAGATTAACTTTCGAAACAAAAATCAAAAGTGGCTAATATCTTCACTTGTTGCAGAACTCCATTGGTGCCTTCTGTTTGCTACGCTTAAGTTGGGAGACTAACAGCCTTGTGGCATTACATTTGGCATACTTTGCACCAACTAGCACTAGGATTAGCTCTTTTGCTGAATTCAAGCAACAACTAGCAGAGGCGACTGTTCCTGTGGTACGTAAGCTTGTACCTTCTCTATAATTCCCAGTTTGTGGACAATCTATTGTACGCAAGAACCAACCTCATTGCTTCTCTTCTCTATAGGACGAGTATGCATATTACAAGGGCCATGAATCTCATTCAAGGATCTGCCCTTTCTTCTTTTGCTCGAAGCTCTTTCGTCCCGTTCTCATTCGTTATGATCCGCAGTCTCTTACTTCTGCGGAAGAAGAGGCAGTAGCCACAGATGTCAACAAATTTGTGCCAACAGCACCATCTCCTACAATGCCACTACTCACCTCCCATCTGTGGAAGCGGCGATGGGCATGGGTAATGTCTGCCTCTCCGGATACTCGAAACGTTGCCACAGAACTACTAGTAGCTACTCGTATCCGAGAACAGTGGTTGCCCACTTCCACAGCCTCCAACTTTGTATCATTTGTTAAGGTTAGTTCGGGTCGTAGCCCATTTACATAATGGCGTTGCCATGTACGCTTTCGATCAAATAACATTTTTCACCTTAGGACATTCACTTACGAGTATCAAGCACGCATTCTATGCCTCGCGGCTTGCCGTGTATTCTCCAATACGTTCTCTATCACAGGGAACCTAATATCATAGCCACTGAGTTATGGATGGAACCGCAGTATGGGTACTATTTTTGTTACTGGTTCCTATTCTCTCCTGCATCGTTGACTCACCTTATTCTCTCCCTCTCCCTCTCTCTCTCTCTCTCTCTCTCTCTCTCTCTCTCTCTCCCTTCCCAGGAAATTCCAATTCTTAGCCCACCACAAAAGACACACCATTGCCAGTGTAAGTAAAGTGCCATAATTACTAATATGAATTTCCTACCTCCCGAGTGCCTTTATCCAGGTTTTTCTAAGTCTAACGTATGTATTCTCTATCAAGGAGGAGCTGTTTGATTGCCTTGTAGCCGAACTTCATCACGCCGACGGAAATATAATTTCGGCATTATGTTCGTTTGATTACATAGCTGAACAAGTGAACAACCCACAAGCAAAAACGGATCCAGTAAGCAATCTATCCAATGGGCGCAGAAAAACCCGCCGCCAACGGGATGCTACACAATATTGGGTAGAGGTATGCCATTACCCATTTCTAACTCCAATGTTTCCTTTTCTTCTTCTTCTTTTTCTTCGTTGAATACAGTTAGCTAACTCTCACAACACCAGCGGCCCCGTATCAACTTGCATAGTTTAATCGCGTTTGGCACTCATGCAGAAGAGACATATTCTCTATTGCAACGGCTGCCCAGTGCAGTGGTACCTGAAGCGCCGAGTGCTGCACAACCAAGCACCAAAGCAAAATCCGCGAAGCGGGACTCTCCACTGACCTTATTTCAGCAGATAAACGCAGGCATCCACACTATGCTTAGTAAAACCCTCTACATTCTTTCTGATTGCAGGCTCCCTGTCCATGAGGATAACTATTGCACTGCTGTTATCAGCCCTCGCACTGCAGAACATGCCCAACCTGGGAGCCATGTTAGCCTTATGGCTTCTAAGATACATGACCTGAAAGGGTATATCTTCTTAGTTATCTTCGCTACTCCCTTTTGTCTCTTATTCCTCACGCTCTCTTCCTTTTTTTTTCTGGCACACCAAAGCTACCAATGCTTTGCCAAATTAATGAGCAACACTAGAGTAGTGCTGGCTGTATTGCCACCACTCAATTCCCTCCAGGAGGATGGGGCAGATACCGTTACAATTCATTTCTACGAGTGTGCCAAAGAACGTGTTGGGCATCTCTCGAAAACACACCCCTATTCTGAGTACCTATCCTATCTCTACTTTAATTGTAATGCCTGGCGAGAAGTTAACCCTATTGCTGTCTTGTTGACATGAAGTGCGATACACTTCCTCTTCAATGGTTCCTCCTCATCTGATGTTAGTGAAGAAAACAAGAGCGAGTTGGAGAAATCCAGTCCCGAGCCTCTACAGCCGTTGACAGGCAATAACCCCATACTTACCACCTCTGCAATGCTTTTCTGTCAAGCTGTACGACAGCTCTACGAGCGCAACTTTGTAAAAGCAGTCTACACCGCTTTGAGAGATGGCATCCCAGTGCATCCGAACGACTTGGAACGTGCGCACAATTGTTGCATCTCATATCCACTTGAAGTACGTAGTAGCTGGAGTTCTATGTTCTTATGGATAACAGGTCGCTGTAACCTAAGAAAGAGAGAGAGAGAGAGAGAGGAGAGGAGAGGAGAGGAGAGGAAAAGGGGGAGGAAGAAGAAAAAGAAGTGGTTTTATTGCTTTTTGTTCTCTAAGAATGTTCCGAATTTATCAAGGTCGATATCACGCCCTTCGTGCTAACTCGGAAAGAAACACAAGATATTGTACTAAAACGAAGGAAGCGTGCAACCAGCATGCCTCCTACTTCCGTCCCATCTTCGGCCTTTGAGCCATGGTCAAAAGAAGCCGAGAGCGCATCAGCAAGGTAATGAATTGACCGACCACTATGGAGACCAATACTCCACTCCATGCCCTGTTCTGGTCTGTCTTGGCTAACTTTTTGAGCAATCTATTGCCCTTCTTCCTTGCATCCTGTGCAAAACTGATAACAGGCAGCAAGCTGAAAAGCAACAGTTATTGCAAGAATATCAACAAACTCTTCAGGAGCGGTTTTATGACTGCATGCACCTGACGTTTGTCAAATCGAAAGACGGAAAAGGTAGAGAGTTTTTCTTTTATGCCCAACGCCTTTCTACGGCAACCGGTGTGGAAGATGAGGCAGGAGCTGAGGAAGAAGGAGAAGATGACGAAGAGGCGGAGGCCCATGGCTATGATGAAGAGCACGCTCTTTTTTGGAAAGAAGAAGAGCAGTTCTTCACACCTACCCGAGAGTATCGTAGTCCTCTCATCAAATCAGACGATGAGTATGACATCGAGTTGGTGTCTTCCTCTCCCATAAAAAGCCAGGTCACTGCTTCCAGCAATCGGCTGCGCCAACAACAAAACTACCATTCCCATCATAGTGGCAGTTCCGCCCACACCTCTACCTCCCAACTTGCCAGTATTCTTGACAGAAAGCACAGCAGAAAGTTGCTTATCTATCCCTTTCCGCTGTTCCTGCAAGTTGAGTGCTTGCTGCGGATAAACCATCATGGAGGCAAACCCTACTCCCCTGAGGCGGCTAATTTGCCATCCCCTACTTTTCTCTTGCCACAGCCTTCACCGCCATCCGGCAGTTCCTTTATCTCTCCTCCTCCTACCAGTGTAAGCGCCATGCCAGCCTTTTTAGGTTCGCCACCTCTACCTTCTTCTTCTTCTTCTTCTTCTTATGGAGGCGCCGGTGGACGACGGAAGCGCGCTGCAACCATAGTGGGTGCTGGCACTGCTGTGGACAGCGGTGGCAAAACGACCTCCTCTTCGTGGGAGCAGGTCATTCCTGTGGAGGGAATTCCCACACCGGAGCTCATACAAACAGCCCTCGCTGAAGCTGAAGCAGAGCTGCCTGGCATTGATAAAGAGGTCCTCTCAACCCAGAATTGGAGCCATAATCGCGTGCAAGTCATATTACGCTTCACTGCAAGAACGCTGGCCCCCTTGTCCGTCACAGGCGATTCCTTCAGCCGATTCCACCTGGAGGAATCGGCCAGGCTATTGCGGCAGCAGCGTCGGGCCGCCACCGCCGCCGCCGCCACCACCACCAGCAGCAGCTACGGCAAGAGACAGTATCACCAAAGAGAAATATCTTCGAATCGAAGGGCCTTGTCTCTTTCTTCCTCTCCAATCCACTCGATAGACAGCGACTCGCGGCACAGCTCTCTTTGGGCAGCTGGTCGTGACGGCTCCTCCATCAGCGTCTCTGATGTGGTGGATCTCTACGATGACGATACATCCAACAGTAGTGGCTCTGACATAGAAACTGAGGAGGAGGGTCAAGATCACAACGCATTGCTTCCTTCCGTCATGTCCTACACTCAACTACCCCACCCCTTCTACCTCGTCATGACTGCTTTGCAGCAAAGGATATCCTCTCTGGTATCTATGGAAGTGCTGCATCTGCTTCGCCTTAGCACCAACGCGCAGCCAAGCCTTTTGGCAAAAAGGGCTACCCTCGATACCGTGCTGTCTAATATTGACTCTCTTCCTTTTCCTCTGACTTGGAGCGATACGATCCGTTTGCCATTCCTTGAACGCAAAGAGGGCATGAAGCTATTTCTAATGCAACTTCAAGAATCCTGCATTCTCCGCTTGCTACGGGTCGGCAATGTGTTTATCGCGGTCAATACTTGTGAGTTAGTGGAAAGGCTGTCCAGCCCTAGTACCTCCGCCATCAACAGCAATCAGAAGAAACCTAGTTCAGCAACTGCTGAGCATGACAAGGCAGTTACCGGCATGGAAGCTTCTTCGTTAGCTAGAATATTTCCTCCTACCAGCAACAGAAACCATGAACAAGCATCACCACTGACACCAGAGCTACAGTTTTGGCTCATCCTTATACCACAGACAACAGAGACACAAAACTTGGTGACCCTGCGTTTTCACACGCGCGACCTGTCAGAGAACCAGCGCACTCTCGTCATGGAGGCGGCTCGTTCAGCTGTCCACGAGGCCTGTCGCCGAGTCAACCAGCTCTTGTTGCTGTGGTCCTTGTACAAAACCAACCACTGCAGCCGTTTGCTGGTAGCCCCCTCCCCCGACGACAGCGACTATGCCCTCTTATCCATGCACTTGCATCCATCCGCTTGGAAAGGTTCCGGTGGGCGGCCTCGTTCTCCTCGTGCACGCTTATTGCCAGATAGCTTTGTGCAGCACGTTGGCGCTCACAACGTTAATCCTGAGTTCTTCTCCATTGATAATGACGACGAGAAGAACATTACCAAATACGATTCCTATTTTGCTTGCCCTCGTGTTCACGTCATCGAACTGCCCCTTCATCAACGAATGAGCCCTGATAAAGTAGTTAGCGCTATTATAGGTTTGTTCCGAGTTTTTATCTCATCCCCTTTCCTATCTCTTGTGTATTTACTAACATTGATCGTGTGTCATTTTTTTTTTCCCTGTTTGTAATATTAGCAACTGCCTTGCATCACTTTGCTGTTAGTAATCGCAAGAATATGTTCGTCTACCGAGAAAAGAATGGACATTGCTTCTACTTGATGCTTTCCGCAGTACCGGCGCAGTCAACTACCATGACATCTCCAGATACCACCAACTTTTCTCCTTCCAGCTTGCAACCTCGTTCTAATGCAGAGTCTCATCTTTCTGCGCCTAAAGCTACTGCCAGCGCAACGGATCTCAGAGCCAACAAAAACTCTGAGGATGGGACCCACTCTGGAAAAGTAAGGCAGAAGGAAGATAACAACAATAGCAATCCAGACAACGAGGAGACCGACGCCACCAGGTACAAGCTCGTGGTGGAAATATTCGGAGTGTATGAGGCGGGACCAGAAATAACGGAACAACTACACCAACTGTTAGAAAACAAGTTGGCCGCTGTCACTTTATCCATTATTTCTGCGCTGTTGCTGCGCAATCCGTTGCTGAAGTTAACCCCCGAAGACCTTGCTTTCATACGCTCCTCAAACACGCCAGCTCAAAAATGCGTAGTGCGCATCCCATCTGCTGTCTTCGATAAGTATCTCTACCTTCTGTTTCTTCGGCAGAATCTTTTGCAATCCTGCTTTCACACTATGCACTTCCTCTATCCCCCCGGCGAAGATAGTGAGAATAGCGTCTCCGGCCAAGCTGAGGAACGGAATGGAGTGAAAGCGGAGAGAGATCAGCCACAGAGTAATTCTGGTCGCCTCTGTATCTGTCCTTCCGACTTTGCGTTTCTATACAACCACATACCATCCCCTTCTACCACTGCCACACAAAAAGCGATTGGTCAAGGCATTGCCTGCATCTATCTCAACCTTTTGGATGAGGAAGGACTTCCCTTGCAGCATGTTTGCTGCCCTGGTCCACCATATGAGCCTTCACAACAACAGGCAGAGCAATGGTTGCATGTATGCCAACAAAAGGTCTTTCTGCGCACCTGCCCTCCACTCGCCCGAAAGGATCGCCACCCCTCGCGACAGATGGCCGCATCAGACGAAGCTGGCAACACTTCGCCTTCGACAAAACATTCAGCATCTGGATCTCCTTCACGGAAGTCACACCCACCGAGCATCACCAAGCAATCAGCAAAAGAAGATCACCTAGACTCTGATGATGAAGAGGCAGCCGAAGCCGAGGACAAAGAGAAAGAAGAGGAAGAAGAGGATGGCGACGAAGAAGAGGAGGAACAGGGGAGAGAGGACACAGAGGATGGTGATTTCTTCGAAGGAAAGCAATTACGGAGCTTATCGGACCCACTGCCACCATCAAAGCCACGCAGGTCCACACTGCAGCGCCACGCTAAGGAAATTCCAACGCTCGAAGAAAACCAAGGTGTGGAAGAGCTGCATCAATTGTACGAGCCATTCGGAGACGGAGGCGGAACAGAAGAAGGAAGCCGCCTTCAGATCGAAATATGGGTGCGGGGAGCCATCCACATGGAGGCCCTTATCGCCCACCTTACTCGTTCTATGCGACAAACCCTCTGTGCCTTTGCCTTGGAAACGTGCATATTGCAGCTTCCATTACCTCCGCCGCCTGCTCCTTTGACAGACGCCCGCAAATCCCTGTTTAAGATAGCTAGCTCCTTGTCCGCACCATCCGTACAACGATCTGACATCCCTCTCAATCTCGTGTCATGGAGTGTGCAACCCTTAGTCCATGACCTTCTCTACCTGCTCTCTGAACTGAATCCTACTTTGTTGCCAGCTGCTGTTTATTTAAGCAGAGCAACAACCACATCTGGTAAGCACTTGGCCTCCATTGATGCTTCTACTTTAGCCACCCCGCTCATGATGGTGATGGTGGATCCCTTAGAAGATATTAGCAGCCCACAATCATTATCTCCTGAGCCCAGGCTTCTTCGAATATTCTGCCCTGGTGGTAGGATTCCTGCTGATGGATTGCTGCATAGTGACGATTGGACGGTTACCATTGTGGCTGGCTCCAACGAAGAAGCCCCTTCTTCCTTCTCACCTACGACAACTACCCCCATCGCAAATGCTACTTCCACAAGTGGTGGTGACAGTGACCGCATTGCTGAGAGTAGAGGGCAAACTCACACAACAGAGGGAAAAGGCAGCGGCAACAATGCAACTCCAGCCACCACCTCCATCAACTACGAAGATCTTCTGCTTTATAGTCACCTTCAGGGTTTCAACCTCCCTTCATCAATCATCCGCAGGCGCTGCTTTGTGCATGTAGAACTCAAGAGACGAGGCCTTAAGCTTTACACCTACAATTGGAACAAAGCCCTCACAGCTAAAATTCATAGCATTTTGCAAGAACATCGCCGCTGGGATGAGCGCCGCCAAAACCTTCTGGGTAACATCGTGCAGCAAAAATTGGGTCTTTTCACTCACCCCAGCTTGCATAACCGCGCCTCTTCCCAGCGTACCGCTCTACCAAAAACAGAAGCGTCAGTTGCTTCATCAGAAGGGCGATCCAATGCCACAAACCCTACTTCTCCTGGTTTGGGATCAAAAAGAGGATTACGCCAACAACAACCCCAGTCCCAAGCATTAGCCAAGCAGATGCCAGTGCCCCGCCATCTTCGTTTCCTGCGGGGAGGTCACATGCTGCACCCACCACACTCCCATGTGGCCCAGCAAAAAGGCAGCAGTGGTAGCAACAACTCAAGGGAAGGAGGAAGAGATAGTGTCTACCCCCCTACCAGCTCTGTATCAATGGAAGGCCAGTCTCGTTCTGGCCGCCCTCTTTCATCAAGTGTTGAACAGAAGAATGCCTTCACCCTTGACAATATAGATCCGCTCTTAAAGGAGAGCACCGTGCGCCCAGAAGGCGTCCTTTGCCCTTCTACTGTCGCTCTTTGGTTGGAACATACTACGTCTTCTCAACAGCGGCAACAATCGCAGACATCGCCTAGTAACGCTGCTGCCGATGCTGGAATGGCCGGGAAGGAAGCACCTGTGACCCTCTACGCTTCGGACATAATGCCTGCTGCCGTTGTATCTACTACCAACGTGGCAGGCGAAGACATGGGCAGCAACACTAATACCAATAATACTCCTAGCCATATGAGTGGTGGTGGCAGCGGTAGTGCAGCACCAAGAAAACGGGCGGGTGGTATCCCAGAGAGCAATGTTCCGTTGCAAGGACTGCTAAAGGGCTGTATTCCACAGCAGCCTCTTCACCGCAACACTTCCCTCACCAAGTCCAGCAATGTAATGATACGACATGGCCAGCACATTAAGGAGGGTTGGCTTCATCACATTTTTTCTTCCCGCAATCGCAATCATCTACAGGCGATCTGCTCTCGCTGGTTACGCGATAGCAGAACGTTTAGTTCCACTACTACGTCATCTCTGCCCTCCCTATCACCACATAGCAATAGGCCATCGTCGGCAGTAGCAACAGGCAGATCAGGGGGGGACGGGGAAGGAGCTGGTAAATCTTCAACTTCCGCTACTAAAGGTGGGGAGGTATCGCTAGCGCATGTGCGATTGGTAATGCAGGCCTCTCGTATTGTCTGCTGCTATCGCGTCCCCTTCCCACTGGCCACGTTACCTCCGTTGTCCATAACAACAAAGCAAGCAGCCACCGCAGGCAACAAGCAAGGCACAACGCGGAGCTCTCGTAGTAGCTTGCGCGACCTTGGAGAGCTGCTCAAAAACGCGATGGATGATAGCTGGGCGATTCTCTCTCGTAGCAGGCAGGGTGCACCCTACTACTTCGACGAAGAAGAGCAGGAGGATGCCCACCAGGACAAGCAGTGGCTGGAGGACATCATGCATGACTTCTTTGCCAACTACGTTCACTATCTTCAGGTCGTGTTGGGCCTCACCAAGCTTAACGTGCAGGCGCCACCCTCTTCTCTCTCAACAACAAAGCAACGACCGCCTGCTTCTCAGCAACAGCAGCAGCGTCAGCAGCAGGAGTCATCCCAGGAAGGCGCCTCGGAAGAGGCGGCTAAACAGCAGGGATCATCGATATCCTTACCGCCTGCCTTTCTCTATAGAGCCACGCATGGAGGCATTTTGCTTCTTCATGTAGCATTCATGGATGGTTGTATGTTATGTGACCTCTACGCTCTTCACAACAGAGAACTGGTGGTAGGGCGTACTGTTATCGCTGGTGGCCTACCCTCCCCCTTACATCATTTGACTTCATCTGCTTTCTCTCCTGATCTGCCTCGCCATACTGCAACTGCCGCCATGAAGGCCTACTACAACAGCACCGCTACACCCAGCAGCAGCAGCAGCAACAGCAATAGGACCTCACAGCATTACCAACAACATCGTCAGCATCCACACCGCCAGCAGCAGCAACACCAGCAAACACAAAACAATGTTCAGCTTCGCCAATTATTCGTGGAAGAAGCCCACGGCCTTAAACATAGACTTCACCTCAACTCTTTTGTGTACGACTTTCATGCACAGCAGCTACAAGCCTTCCTCACCAATGTAACAATGCCATACCCTCCCGGCTATTTCCTGGCGGTACTGCATGGCTTGGTGAATGCATACTCAGCACCGCCTCCCTATGCCCGTAACCAGGTTGTTGCGCACAGCACCTTCTTACCGCTGCCTGCTGGCATCAACGTTTCCTCCCCCGACCTCTTTCTGTTTATCTCCAAGCACGCCTCCACCTATGGCCTACGCACTCTGGAACAACGGCACATCCACCCTGCTTTATTCTTTTCCTCCTCTTCTCCTACCTTCCAAGCAAACGATAGCGAGGACACACGACGACAACCTGACCTGTACTCTGTTGTGGCTTTTGTGCTTCCTACTGCTGCCTCGTCATCCTCGGCCTCTTCGCCTGCTGTTGCTTCCTCCTCCGCCTCTACAAACAATAGTAGTGGCGGAGGAGGCTCTGGCTACACGGGTGGCACCACCCCTACTACGCCCTCTGAGCTATCTTCCTTTGTACCGATGTCCTCGTATGCCCCCTCATCTAATAGCAACGTAGTCTCTCCCATGGCTTCACCAGGACTATCTGCTGCTACCACGCCTACCACCGCTTCCTCTAGCATGGTAGGTAGCAGTACCACTTCCACTCAACATATCCCATCAATGATGCTGCCAGCCTCCTCCGCTCAGATAACCACCGCTACTGTGGCGGAAAGCAGGCGCGTATCTCTTGAGCGACGACAACTTACCTCTTCTATAGCTTCCTCCGCTGCCCAGACAACCTCTACTTGCACAGGAAGCACCAGTGGTGTTGGTGTTTCTTCACCTATTGGCCTTCGCTTCTTTATAATTCGAACAACGACCCAGGGGGTGTGCGTGCCCCTTTCTTCTGCACGCACTACCACTAGCACAACCAGCTCGCAGGAAGAGGAGCAACTCAGGAGGGAAGAAGACAGCGCCAGTGGAGGATTCATGGTGCGTGTTGCCGAGAGGAGGCTGGCGGAGGCCATCACTGGTGCTGCCATGGATTACCATAGAGATCAGCTATGGGCACGCCTGCTCACCCCCAACAGTATTCCTCTCTCCGAGACAGAGTTAGCAGTGCTGATGCGGCTAGCTGACTGGAAGCCCCTGGAAGAGCTGGACCCCTCCTTAGCCATCCTGTTTTCCTCCTCCTCGTCAATGAGTGTCCCTTGGTGCAGTGCTATGCGCTATTTGGAAGAGGAGGTCTACCGGAAGCGTTGCCGCCACATAACCTACCGCTCTGGCGAACATGTCACCACAGACCACCTTTTCCTGCTTTCCGTTGCCACGCGAGACTTTTTTGTACACGTCACTCATTCTGCCGTTGCCGGAACGACCTCCCGCCACACCACCAACGCCTACGCTTGTCGTAGGCTCCCTCGTTCTGTTCTTGACTCCATCTCTCCTCCTGGCTCCTCGTCAGGGGTGGGCTCCTCCCTCTCTCCTCGTTCAGCATCACCACCACCAACAGATCATGGCGGAAGCGGCAACAGCACCTACTCGAGGCAGGAGCAGGACCACATTCGTGACTTTATCAATGCCCTTTGCTGCTTCTTAACTCGCTCGTTACTAGCGCAGCGGCCCCCTCAGTAGTACTTAGTAGGGTTGTTGCTGATGTTGTTCATCTTTAAATAACACTCCTTTCCGAAATGCAAGTCGATGGATCCATTAAGAATGTATCTTGGGGCGAGCAAATTGAAAAAATGATGATCACAACCCCCCAAGGACACTATCCAGATTTTCTTCCAACAAACACTCCAAGAAGTTGAGAGAAAAGATGAAAGCAAACCCTGTGTGTCAACAAATATCTATACACGTTTGTAATGTCAAGGATCAGCGCCATATAGCTCACGCAGACGCTTGTTCTCTTCTCGCAAAACCTGAACCTCTTGCAGCAATTGCCGTTGTGCCTCCTCGTTTTGCTTCATCAACTGCTGCACTGCCCGCTGCCAACCAATATCTCGTTAGTACGTTCTACTATGATGGGCGAAAAAAAACCAATGCAGAGAGCAGAGAGCAGAACTAGGGCTCAAACGCACTTGTTGCAGTTGGGATTGGCGAATAAGCTCCAGGTGGAGATTGGTCATGTCATGGTGTATCTTTTCACTAAAGTCGTGCAGGCGTTCTTCCACAAGCCTTTGCAAGAACTTGGCTTCAAAGGTCAGCATCTCTGCCTCCTGTTCCCCTTGTTCTTCGTTCGCGTCTTCTTCTGCTTGCTGCCACACCGAGTCTTTGTTTTCGGGGGCTGACCGGAGGTGAGTACGGAACGTGGAAGTAGAAACACCGGTAGCCTCACCGCTACTGTGTTGGGGTTGAGGACCGGTAGCAACGGGAGGAGGTTTTGAGGCGTGCCGCGCGGTGTGTTGGCTGTGGAGTTGCTGTTGGCGGCTCCCTTTTTCTGTATCGTTGCAAGTTTGTCTAACAGATGTTGCGACAGAAGCAGCTGAGCTGTTGGAGGAGGAAGGAGAGAGAGAAAGAGAATAAGGCCTGCCCAAATACGAGTCAGCATCAAAGACAGAGGCAACAACCTCCGCCTCTTTCTCTTTCTTCTGGAGTGCAGGAGGAAAAGAGGAGGAGGTGGAAGCCAGGGGCGTTCCGACCTCCAATGGGGAGTCAATTGCGGAGCTAAACAAGCAACTGGAAAGGGAGGAGTGGGACGGTGGGCTGCCCGCCAAACGCGCAGCAGCAGCACCGCCTGTTGTAGTTATTCATCACGGGCAGGTGAGTACAAGGTATTGGTAGGCAGCAAGGTAAGCAGCGGGTGGGTACCAGTGGCAGGGGCTTGCCCTTTCAATGGAGAGAACAAGGAATTCATGCCAGCAGCAGCAGCAGCCGTAGGAGTTGCGGTACGTTTCGTCTGGTGTGTGGTGGTAGTGGCCACTGCGACTCTCTTTTTCCTCCAGCAGCAGCAGCCGGGGGGTTTGGCTGATGGATGGGATTTCGGCCCCTTCCGCCCTTGCGAGATGATGCTTAGCATGAGGGGTGGGAAGGGGGGTAAGCAGTGGGCTAGAGGAGGGCCACCGCCACCACACACCACCAGAACCACGGCCGGCCACCAAACTTTAGCTTGGGGGGATGTCCGCGGAAAATGCCATGAAAATCGGCGCGTGAAGTCTTCGCGCAGGGCGTGGGGGTGGGGGGTTGGGTCAGCCGCTGGCCAAAAAAAAAAAAAGAAAGAAGAAAAAGAGCAAGCTGAACAATAAGAAGAAGGAAAAGCAGAAGAAGATATATATTGGGTCACCGCGTTTCCCCTCCCCTCCTCAACAGCAAGCAAAACCTATTGTGCACATCCCGTCAGTCAGGCAGTCAGTTAACTCCAACCAAGCTACCCTGAGACTACTTGCAGAGGCAACCATTAATGGAAGGCGGAGCAGGTGAATCAGCCACTCCACAAATGGCTGAGCTTCAGACAGGAGTCTCTGCAACGGGAGGAGTGCCAACGCTGGCGGCTCCCCCCTTGGAGGGTTGGCTGCAAAAGCAAGGCGTTAAGGGGCTAAGAGCATGGAAGCGGCGTTGGTTCAAACAAAGGGGCAACAAGCTCTACTACTACAAGCAAGAAAACCAAGGCGCAGAGCCACAAGGTTGCATCCCCTGCTCTCAAATCACTGAGGTGCGGCCTACTAGCGGCCCTGCCCTCTCCAACAACGACCATGCCGCCGCAAGCGAGGAAGAAGGCAGCAACAAAGGAAACAAGAAAGGAGCAAGGGGTGGGGGTGGAGGCTTTGAAGTGGTGACCCCAAACAGAACATTTTCGCTTTGGGCGGCGAGCGACACAGAACTCAAGTACTGGGTGCATGGCCTACAGAACTGGTTGGCTGCTGCTGAAAAGAGGACCGAACGGCTTCAATTGAGTGGAAATGGCGACAGTGACGTTTCAGGCACTGAGATGCATTCCCCAGATGTACAACACCTTCCACGAAAGGACCTGCCAAGCCTTCTTGTGGCCTCTTTAGAAGGAACGCCAACCGCTTCCTCTTCATCGATGCCCACCAGCCCAGCATTAGGGCGGCGCCGTCATTCCGATATCCTCTCCGAGGACGAACTGGTGGGGACCGCTACTCTGGAGGCGAATGGTGATGAGGAAGAGGAAGACGGTGGTTATGAACAGGACGTTGACGGCGAGGGAGAGACAAGCAGCGGCGATGATGAACACAACAGTGATACTGGAGGAAACAAGCAGGAGGAAAGAAGGCTAAGGAAAGCACTGAGGAGGAAAGAGGAGGAGCTGGCGGCAGTGACACGGCAACTTCTAAGTTTGAAGCAGGAGCTATGTGGGCTGGAAGAGCGGGTTGAGGCTCAACAACAGCAGCACCTCGTGGAAGCAGAAAGTTATGCCAAACTTATTGCTTCCTTAAGACAGCAGACCCAGCTGCTGGAAAGCGGAGAGGAGGAAGGCGAGGAAGGAGAAGAAGAAGAAGAAGAAATAGAAGCAGAAGATAAAGAAGGGACAGACAAGCAGAACAAACAAGAGGGAGAAGGCAGTCGATCCAAAAAGAAAAAAACAGCAGGACAAAGGGTGTTGGAGCTTCGTTTAAGGCTTAAAGAAACCAAAGAGGCACTGGATGAGTCATTGCAGAGGGAGAGCGCTCTTAGACAGACCCTCTCTGAAAAGGAGCTGGAGCTGCTGCGGTCTGAGGCTATGGTGGCTCAGCTGACTGAGAGCGGAGAAGAGAGCGAGCGAGAGAAGGAAACCCTAGACAGTAAAAAGGAAAGTGCTGTCGTCGAGCGCCTCACTCGGGAACGCGACGCCCTAACCAAGCAGCTCGAAGAAGCAAATACAAGACTTAGCCAAGCAGAAGCCATCATCTGCTTGAAGCAAAAGCAGTTGGAAGTGGCACACTCGAACAGCGATACACCTTTGCCTCCCACTCCAGGCCATACCAATGGTCAGAATGCTACAGATGCTTCTGCTTCTATCGAAAATGGCGCCCCTGACTGGGAGAGCGGCGTAACTGAAAGCTGGGAAGCTGTACGGATCCGCTACTACCCTCTCAACCTCTCTCGTTCCCGCTCTCTCTCTCTCTCTCTCTCTCTCTCTCGTGGCTGATCTTTGCCTTTATAAATCAGGAGCTCAAGCGTTTGGACATGGGCGGAATGGAGCTCAGAACGTTGAGTGAAAAACTATTATCAGCTGAGGAGGCAATCCGTGAGAAGACTCAATTCTTCGAACGCCTAAAAGACAGCCCCGCGGGACTGGTACAAGAACACATGCGCGTTCACAATAGCGCTATTAATGCAGACGACGATGTATTTGATGTCAAAGTGGCGCCAAAAGCAGTGTTAGAACAGCAAGTTAAACGGTTAAAAGCTGAGTTGGAGGAGGAGAGGAAAGCCAGAGAAGAGATAGAGGAAGAGAAAATGAGGCAAGAGGAACAGTTAATGGAATTGAAATTCACTCTAATGGACGAACAGCTGAAGGTATCTTCTTTAGAAAGCGAGAAGGAAGCTCTAGAAAAGTCGGTTAGCGAGTTGATGGAAGAAATGGAGAAGGAGACAGCAATGATGGTTTCAATGAAGAAGCGCTTCATGGAGGAGGTAGATGAGGAGGAGTTTCCTGAAACAGAGGGAGGTGAAGAGAATGACACCGAAGAAAAGGAACATAGCAACAAGACCACTCCCGTCCGGAGAGGCAGAAAATCACTAGGTGCTCAGCACTTGGCCGTGGAATTGTCTCTCAAAGAGGAGGAGCTTGTTAAGATGAGCAAAGATCTGGAAACTTTGAAGAGAAAGTATGAAGGAAAAAATATCCTCTTGTCCGTTGACCTCAAGGTATTTGTTTATTATCCTATTTCTCTGCTCAAGTGAAGAGGTTCTGATACTTTCATTGCAGAGAACAACCCAATTACTGGAGGAGAAGGAAAAACATGTGAAATCGCTCAAGGCTCGCATTGCTGAACTGGAACAGAACGATATGGTGCAAACCCTCAAAACACAGAATTCATTGCTTACCAAGGAGGTCAGGATTCATCCAAGAGCATCACTCCTGCTCTCTTTCTCTCCTCTCCTTTCTCGCTGCATGTTCAAATATAGTACTCACTAGACTGTTCTGTGCTGCCTTTTGGACGCCGATCTATAGATGGAGCGGATGGAGCAGGACTACAAACAACAGATAAAATCGCTGGAGGAAACACTGTCTCACCAACAGCAAGAGCTAGAAAGCGTGAAACAAGCCCACACAAACCTAAAACAGCAACTTTCCAACACTTCCAAACAGCAAGCGGGTGGTTCCTCTGCCACGGAGTTCGAACGAGTCAAGCAAGAGTATCCTCTCTCCTCTCACCTTCTCTTCTCCAAAGCTATCCTTAACCATTTAACTAAAAACACACAAACAGATTGTTCTTTAGTTTGGCAATAGGCATAAAGTTGAACCTATCGTATGCGGGCAAAGTGTGCAACAAAAACGTGTATGCCCTCTATGAGCAAGCCAAGAAACAAAACATAGACTATCGCCGTTGGAGTACTTGGATCCATGCCGAACTGGAAAAGTCCTGATCAACGCTTCATATCTCACACCAGAGAGTGTGGTCGAGCGACGGGACTATGACGCTTTGAATCGCCCGCCCATCGCCACCACATCCCTGCCTCTTAAGCAAAATATCAGGACGACACTTTTTTTTTTGTATACAAAACAAGTGGAAAAGCAAGGAATATGTTCCGCTAAAGAAACTGTAGGAGAGGATAATCGCCGCTAATGGCATTGATGTTGGTGTTGGTGGAACGGGTGAGAGGTGGGGAGGAGGGCGTAGACGAAGGTCCGCTTTTTCTTAGGTTGTTATTATTGCTGTTGGTGGAGGAAAGGGCAAAGAGGGAGGGAGATGAGCAGGAGGAGGGAGATGCTGCCGTCGGCATTGCCATTTTACGGGAATGAGAGGACTCAGCGAAGCCTTCCAAAGACTTCATAAATAATTCGTTGAATGAGGAAGCCGGCTTGTTGGTTGTGGTGGCATTGGTATTGATGTTGGTGTTGCTGTTGGCGGTTGTGGTGGTAGTCGAAGTGGTTGTGGTGGTATTGATGGTAGTTGATGCTGCTGAAGGTGCGGTAGTGGTTGTTGGAGCGGAGAAAGAGGAAACAAACATTGAAGAACCGGAGGATACGGGTTCCGGCACAGATCCGATGCGAGATCGCAACATATCCAGTTGTTGGTGCCTGCGTTGTTGGAGGTTGTTGGTTTCTTGCTGGTGGAGTCGCTCCAGCCGCTGTCGGGCTTCGTTTTGTTGACTGATGACTCGACGACGCTCTTCCTCCAGCTGTTCCTCCAATTGCCTGCGCATTTGGGCTTGGCGTTCTTCTAACTCGGTTAGCTCCCGTTCCAATTGGCTGTGAAGATTTAGTCTCTCGGTGAGGTGACGTTTCTCCATTTCCTCAAAGTTGGACTCCTCGCCGAGGTCAAACTGTGGAGTAAAAGAGCTAACGGAGGAAGCGGTAATGGTGGCAGTCCCATTGAAGTGGTTCCCATTATACGTAGCACTATTCTTGCGGGTGGAGACTCTCTCGTCGCTAAAGTCGGCCCAGCTGTAAGGACCTTCCTCTTTGTCGAAACCATCCGTAGAGTCCAAAACAAGGGATACTCTTTTTTGGGAGAGTTCAGCAGAGTGCCGACGAGAAGAGATCAGTTCCGCTCCCCCACTGCCTTGCGCTTCTTCATCTGTACGTTGGTAATGTCGCTTGAGTCGCTCGTTGAGGCTGGTTGTGGAGGATCGACGAGGTGACGTTGCAATCTTCGCCGTTTTGGGTGCGATCACAGCCCTGCGTTGCTCATCGAATGTGGTGGCAAGACGAGGGATTTCTATGGCTGCACTACTACCCACAACACCTGCAATGGATCTATCCGTTGAAGGCGCTGGTTCCACCCATTGCTCAGCCGCTGTACCTTCTTTTGGGGAGGAATCCAGGGTTGGGCTACGAGGAGTTCGTGCCATCAACGCCTCATCCACTGTACCAAAAAACAATGCAGATGAGTCGCGCATCAAACAGAGGCATCAAACCGGGAAAAAAAACCTTTTTCTTGAATGTGAAGTGCAATCTCCTCTTGAAACTCTGCTGTCAAAAGGAATTCCTTTCCCATCTCTGCAGCTACGTCCGCTGCTGTGTCTTGTTTCAGGTTAAAGTCGAACAGGAGGTCTTGCCATTCTCCTGCAAGGATTATTCAGTATGCAAGGTATGATTGCAATAATATTTTAGAAAGATCAAACCTCTCACGTGCAGTTTGAGCTTAAACCTAACCGTCTCGCTTTCTCCCATGTGCACAAGCAGTACTTCCACTCTGTCTGAGTGTGCATCAGAACCAGTGCTGCACTCAGAAGAAGTGTCTTGGCTGTCCTCTTTGGGGACGGACTCCGGTAGTGACGGGGCGAGAAGTTGGGATATGAGCTCTAGCCCTTCAGGAAATTCCTCATCTCTCTTTGCTGTTACAGGAGCAATGTCATCCCCAGTGGAGCGAGCGGTGGTGGGCAGGCTGTTACTACTGTTTGAAGGAGGAACAATAGTAGAAAGAACCGAAAAACCACCAGTTGTTGGTGAACTGGAGAGCTGTGCGGGAGAGGAGGGCGACGAGGAGAGAGGTAATTCCACCAAAGGGATATGGGTGACCTCTTCCGGGCTTTCTTCTCCCGGTATTCGCACCTTGAATATCTGTGGGCGATCGTAAAAGGACGCTATCTGCTCTCGCTGTGGGAGCATCTCGATCATCGTTGATTTCTCAGGTGCAAGATCGTCCACCACAAAGTCGTGTCGTACAAGAGGCCCGGATGGCCGTTTGATAACACTTGCAAACGAGCTTGGAGGTCCCCCAACTCCGATACAAAAGGTTAAGAATTATCACAAAAACCTGAGAGAGAGAGAGAGAGAAGAGAGAGAAGAGAGAAGAGAAGAGAGAGAAGAGAGAGAAGAGAGAAAAGAGAGAGAAGAGAGAGAAGGAGAGAGAGAGGGAGAGAGAGGGAGGAAGAGAGGGAGGGAGAGAGGGAGAGAGAGAGAGAGAGAGAGAGAGAGAGAGAGAGAAGAATAGAATAGGTACAGAGTTCAACAGCTCTATTAGAGTTATCCGAATTCATGGACTCCTCCGAAAAGAAAGAGGAATGACGAAGCTCCACAGCAGAAGGGCGTTTGCTAGGATCTGTTTCCAAGCATAAGTTGAGAAACTCGAGCACCTCGGGATCTTTTATCTTATTTAATGAGTCAGGCTTGGCTCCCTTTTTGTATCAGAGTTAGATTGTAACTCAAACATCCAAACGAGAAAGAAGAAATAGTTTACCGACGAAACTTTCTTGAATACTTGTGCTGCATTCTCGCATTCGGAATAGGGATACTCTTGAGTTACCATCTCCAGTACACACAAACCGAACGCCCAAATATCAACTTTCTCGCTGTAGCGCTCCTCATAAAACTCGGGGGCCATAAACTCGGGAGTTCCTTGTTCCCATAAATATGAACTGTTAGTAACCTCAACAATAGGAACTATAACTGCAAAAAAGGGGTACCAATGACGCTGTAAGCATTATTTCTCCTTTTAACGGTGGCAAGCCCAAGGTCCCCTATCTTCAGCTCTCCTCGACTGCCATTGATGAATATGTTGTCACACTTGATGTCCCTATGAATGATAGGCGGGTTTCGAGTGTGTAGGTATACAAGGCCATCCAGTATCTGGATGCACCAGCTCTTAATTACTTTCAGCTTCACGCTCTTTGCCTTCCGAATGAAGCTGATTGGAACAGATATAGAAGAACGTGTTAAACACGGAGAAGAGAGAGAGGGACAAAACATACTCTTTAAGGCTGCCAGAGGTCATACACTCTGTTATGAACACCAATTGAGCTTTCTTTTCGTCAACCCAAGCGTGATAAAACTCGATGATGTGAGGATGGTGTAAACTCTTCAAGATCTCCACTTCGCTGTAGAGCTTTTTAAAGTCCACCGCTGAGCGGTCAAGTTTCATTTGATTCCAGGCAACTTCTATGCCTTCATCTCTGTCTATGGCTTTATAAGTGCGGTAGAGTCAAGGTTTTATACAAAATACTTTTTCGACGGAAAGGAGAAGCAGACAATGGGAGGAGAAGAAAGAACAAGAAGAAGAGAAAAGAGGAGGAAAGAGCGAGAAGAGTGAGAAAAGAGAGAGAGAGAGAGAGAGAGAGAGAGAGAGAGAGAGACAGAGAGACAGAGAGACAGAGAGAGAGAGAGAGAGAGAGAGAGAGAGAGAGAGAGAGAGACAGAGACACAGAGAGACAGAGACACAGAGACACAGAGAGAGGCAGGGAGCGAAGAGGGAGGAGTAGCATAAGGGAAGCAAAAGAAAATCAGGATATACTGTCTTGGCGGCGCCAGCGCCCAGTAGCTCCCCAAAGCGAATGTATCTTCCACTAGCATCAGTCTCCTGAGGCGTGTCATGGTCTTCCATTTAACAAAGCAAAACAACTTCTTTCAAAGCCCGTTCGTTTGTGGTGTGCTTGCAAAGCGTTGGGGGTATTCTCTCCTTCAAAGTAGCAGGCACACGCCAAATATTTCACATCCAGCAAGCAAAAATGTGATCAACTTGCAAAAATCCGATGTAACTGTTTGGGAGAGTACTTTTGGTCAAAGTCAGCAGCAGAAAAGCTTACTTTTACGTTCGATGAGACACACTCCTCCTCTTATTCCGTCGAAATGATTGTTGTTGTTCAATCTTCAAATTCAAATATGCGCTGCCTATGCGCTGGACAGAGATATTTTTTTTCCAAGCCTTCTTCTGGAACTTCCGCCGCTTCTCCACCAAACACCCACTGTTTAAAATAAAAAAAATACAATACACCAAAAAACATACAAGCCAACATACCGTCTTCTTTCGCTCACCGTTTGTCGTTTTCAGCCAAGTTTCTTCCAAGAAGCAGGTGCAGGGAGTTATGCGTGGGGGACGGCTTTGGTTGGTTGGTTGGATTTTGAATTGTTGTGTTGTGTAGTGTTTTCCCCTCTCTCTCAAACCAACCGACAAATCCCCCTCTTTCGCCGACAAGTTCCGAAAGGTTAGGTGGAACCTCTCACCTGCGGCGATTCCACCAGCCCAAAAAAAAAAAAAACAACCGGAGAGAGGGAGAGAGAGGCTACAAAAAACAAAAAGAAACTATTTTTGTTGGCGGCCTTTCTTATTCTCCTTTCTTCTTTTTTCTTCCTTTTTGTTTGCCGCGACTTCGACGAGGAGGGCTATTTGGCAAAGTGACTCGGGCAAGGCTGGGGTGGCGCGACCGTGTGTCCAGGCAACAGCGGGCAGCGCACAGAAGATGCATTCTTCCTCCGTGGCCACCCGTTCCGCACCCATAATAGCAGGGACGCATTTCAAACAGGGGGGTTTCCTCAATCCCACCAAAGCACCAAAAACAGCTTTGCCAGCCCGTGCTGCATCACGGCAACCATCATCACCTACTCCTCCGCGACTAGCTTACCCGTTGCTTTGCCTCCATCATCATTGCCAACATCAGCATCGACATCGGGCAGGCTGTTGCAGATTGTGGGCGAACGGATGGAGGCCGTCATAGATGCCGAGTTCACAAAGCGGTTCTTCAGGTCTTGCAAGTATTTCCTCAAAAGCTCTGCGTCCTTTTGGGTGGTTTGTTAGCTTGGTCTGCTTGTACAGCGAGCGAAGAGACACTTAGTAACGAACCAAAGTGGATGTTTTGAGATGAAGAAGCCTCTGCGCTAACTGAAACGTAGTTTGAGCGTCCTGTGATGCAGCTTCTGAGTGATGAAAGTTGAGGTTGTTCTTCTCAAGAGTGCCCTGCATAGCTTTGGCCATCGAAATGACTTCTGTTGGCAACCCTGCTATCCTCGCCATTTCGATACCGTACCTTATACATATTACAACAAAGTTAGAAGATAGCGAGCATTAACATTGTGCCATTCTATTAATACGCACTTATTTTCGTTTGTCGGTCCTTCCACAAGAGTGTACATGAACTTTGGGTGGGTGGGAGTGTGCTCCACTTGCAGGTGGTAGTTCTTGACGTTGGGATAGAGGGAGGCCAACCCGGTAAGCACATTAAAGTGGGTGGCAATGATGGCATAGCATTCCATTGACAGCAAATACTCGCTCACCGCCCTTCATGTGTATGGCGGGAAAAATGACATGGTTACTCAAGTTGAGTGGCTTTCAAGTATAAGTGAGATTACCAAGCAATGGACAATCCATCGAGGTAGGTTGTGGCTCGTCCTAATTCATCCACTATGATCAAGCTTGTGCCAACTTGTTAGCATAAAACCAAAATGTAGGGAAACGAAGAATAGAGTACCTTCTGTCAGTGGCATTCTTTTGAAAAAAAAAAAAAGAGCGGATGGTATTAGCAACTCTCAAAGAAACGGGCAAACAAAATGCTACATCAGATGCTGTACCTGCACAACAAAAGCTGTTTCTCTCATTTCCACCATGAATGTGCTGTATGCGAGCGAGAGCGAGAGCGAGAGCGAGAGCGAGAGCGAGAGCGAGAGCGAGAGCGAGAGCGAGAGCGAGAGCGAGAGAGAGAGAGCGAGAGAGAGAGAGAGAGCGAGAGAGAGAGAGAGAGAGAGAGAGCGAGTGTAAGAGTGATATATTTCATATGAAGGATGCAACATGCCTGCTGTTAGTTTCCATATTATCTCCGGTGCCTATTCTCGTGAATAATCGATCCACAAGCCTAAAGGAAGCAAAGCTTGCAGGCACGTAACACCCTGTTCGCCAAGGTTATGACGAGAAGAAAAAGACAGACAGCAATTATATACCAATGTGTGCTACAACAGTCAACAGGGCAACTTGCCGGAGGTATGTCGATTTCCCTGACTGCACAAGAACAAAACAAATCAACGGTTATCGAAAAATTTTGCATTAACCGTTAGGGAGTTTGAAATCTTTGCATTACCATGTTGGGTCCGGTCACGATTGCTACGTTCGAAGCCTCCGTCATATAGGAATCATTCTATAACAAGAAAGTCGTGATGAAATGGATGCTTGAAGAATATGAGGAAGGAAGGGCGTACTGGAATGAACGGGTCTGAGTATATCTTCTCAGCAATAGGATGACGGCCTTGCTTTATTGCCAGTGGACCTGAATCGGTGAACTCTGGTCGTACTATAAAATGGAATCAGGGATATGCCTTACAAACAGCAATTCCACGACTTACCGCATGTTTGGCTCACGCTCACATACGTAGCAAAAGAAGCAAGCATGTCCAATAGAGCAATTGACTCGCTCACTTTGAACAGGCACCCTATGTGCTTGCTGATAAAGAATTAGCGCAACATTACAAAACATTTGTCCAAGCTGTACCGAATGTTGTGCAGCAAATCCTCGATTATCCTAAGGAGTAACACCAGTTAGTGCTCAATAAACGACGAGATGAGAGAGAGAGAGAGAGAGAGAGAGATAACATACCTGTCTGTCATAAGGAGAATTTCGTTCATGCTTTCTGACAATCGGGCGTTGTACGAGATCAACTCTTTGCTTGAACAAAGCCATTTTTTCCCTTTCTTGGAAACCTGGATGAAACAAGAGGGGGGCTTTCCTGAGCTGATGGGCAGGCTTAAATAATATCCTCTACGAGCGTTATATTCAAGACGGAGAGCGACCAGACCAAGTTGATCTCGGTAGTGCTTTGCTATGTTGTGAATATCTAGAGGATGATAGTTTGAGTAGTAACTCTAAGAAAATACGCGATGTGAAATACCTTCTGTGGCCTCCGTCCAAGTCTTTCGTGCAACGTCGAGCAGTCCGTTAATTCCAGGCTGTCAGATAAACAAGGCCTCAGTTGGCTTTGAAAGATAAGGAAGAAAAAGTGGATGCAAACCTTGATCGCGAATGCTTGCTAAACAAAGTAGTGGAAAAGAATGCAGAGTAAGTAAGATAGGGAAGAAGGAAGGCTGTTATGTGAACCTGTGTTCTCATTTGGAGCGCTGATTTACTGTAACCAGTGCCTTCATTGACTACGCGAGCTATCTGATCACTAATTTCTTGAAGACTTGGGTGCCCAAGGTTTGACTGCATGGCCCTCAGGAGCGAATTGTGACAACCAGAGAGGGCCGAGACAACCTTCGGCAAAGCGCTTAAGGTGTGTTTGAGGTAAATGATGCCGTTGAGGGCTGCTCGCGAAGTTTGGAGGGTAGGATTCTTCGGGATCTTGACTGTTTTTAGGACGTTAAATGGGGCATTGGTGCAAATAAAGACGGGAACATCACGAACCTAGCTGAAGCAGAAGGCTGTCTAAATCCAAAAACTGGGCCAGTGCTTCCACTACTTTGAAAAACATTTTCTCGTTGTCGATCAACTCCTCTACGCAATCCAATCTCCTATTTATGCGGAGAGTGGTTGAAAAAAAAACAAACAAAAAAAAACATACAGAAAAGGTGGCATTACGTGTTGATAGTGGGTATATCTGAAATGGGGTTTATTAGTCAGTTGTGGAGTGAAAAGCAAGTGGAAGAGAGCAACGTACTGGAAGGAGGCTGTAACAGATTAATTCTGAGCAGACGCGCACCAACTGCAGTCTATGGAGCATGTGAGTCAAGATAAATGTACCTTGAATGCAACAAACCTTAGTATTGTTTAGAACCTCATACAAAGTGTTGTTGGCGTTGCCGGAGCGCTGGTTTCGTATGAGCTCCAGGTTCGCTATGCTCGGGGCATCAATCTGGTGTGTGAGAGAGAGAGAGTCAGTATTCTATTAATGAAGAACGATAAGACTAAGAAAGAATTGACCATCATCGTTCCTTCGACAGCCTGGTAGACGATCTGTGGATGAACACATGAGAACAAGTTCTGTAGCACAGAGAGAGAAAAAAAAGAACGATGAAACTAGCCTTCATGCTCTCTGGAGCAAACGACATCTTTTGCATAAACTCTACATATTTTATAAGGGCTGCAGTGGACGCGACAGAGAGATATCTGAATAGAGAGAAGCAGTTAGTTGCATATTTACTGTACTCAACTATGTTTGCTCTTAACTTGGAAGCCGCAGACAACTCTACTGAGGAATACTCCTTCGACACAAACTGCTTGATGTAGCTCATCCCATTGGTTTCACTAAAATATTTCCTTGCAACCAGCACTACTTCTGTATCTGAAAACAACATTGCACATTCAAGTCCTTTGTAAGGGTACGCGCAAGCAATCATAATTTACGGGAAGGTTTGCTAACCTGGAAAGTTCTTCTCAATGACGCGTTTGAGCTCGGAGCCGACCGCGGTCTTGGGCAAAAGAACCTAAAGAAGGCGATTGGAAGGACTTCCAAAGAAGGAGCGAAACAGAAAGGGCATGCTATATACCTCTATTGGGTCATGAATGCAAAGCTTGGCAACGGTCAGGTTGTAGCCGACGTTATCGCAGAACTGGGACATCCAGCACTCAGGTCGATGAAGATCCATGCCTGCCATGCCAATCTTTCACCAATACAGGCCTTTAGCAACAAAGGGATAAGTCTGTAGAGGAGACCGTTACCTCTTTCAGTCTGTTTTCTGAGATGGCGATGATGACAGCTGAGGAGGGATCCTTTCGTCTGGCACTTGTCCCTCTGGCAGATGCATTGGCCGTGCGAGTCCTAGAAGTAGAAAAGGAAGTGTCGTACTTGGGCTCAGCTTCCTTGCCCTTGGCGCCGTGGGAAGGTCTCATCGAACGAAACGTCGTAGCAGTGGCGCCACTACTCGATGCTGCCTGCTGCCTGCTACTTCCTCCTCTTTCTCTTAAAACAAACAAACAAACAACAAAAACAGGCCGCCGTTGAACAAAAGATAACTAAGTGGGCTCACAAAACTACCACATACCAGCCGCAGTGGACGGGCTGCCGCCAGCCAAACCGCAGCGACAAAGGGCGCTAGTAGGGTGGGCAAAAAATGGCGGGAACCGTGGCACCGACCCGATGCGACATGGATGGGGTCACTCTATGTATCCCACTCAAAGAGAAAAAGAACGCCATGATACGAAGAGGAAGTTGGCAGCGTGCAAAGCCAGGTCCTTTGCCCACAAGCCAGGCTTGTTGGTGCCGGCTTTTGTTTTTGTTTGTCGACATTTAAACGGCCTGTCGACAGAGAAGAAAGAAGACGAACACAAGGAGAGATGCACAAGGGCTTGAGTAGCAAGATTGGAGGGGATCCTCGCAGGCCCGCCGAGGAGCGGAAGTTCAATCTTTCCACAAGGAACCCTGAGGAGAACCCAGACTACATCTCCATGCTGTCACTGATGTTGGGCCTGTTTGGTTTGTTGATGAAGGTAGCGAACCCCTGCTCGAAACAAAGCACCTTCCCCCTTTTTTTGGTGGTTTTAAACTGTGCGATGACTGATGGCTTGTTGTGGGGCTACAACAGTACCGGATTTTTTCTTTAGCTTCGTTTACATGCTGCATCATCGCTGTTGCCAACATGAAGTACTCTGAAGTTGACGTCAAGCAGCTCATCTCTTGTTTTGTGTACGGTATTTCTCCCACTTAAGCCAATCTCCTCCTGAGCCCAAAAACAAAAACGCTGATCTACTTCTTCTTCTTCTTCTCTCTCTCTCTCTCTCACAGGATTTCGACCATGGGTATCTTCATGGTGCGTAACAGTTTTTCTGCTCTTTGTTTGAAAAGAAAGGTTTTAGGTAGACTCATATTTCCCCTCCACATAGGCCTATTTTGGAGCTCAAGCCAAACAATTTCAATAAAGTTGCTTCCTGCTCTCAGCTTTCAACGATGCATTCTTGTTCTTGCTTGCCCATGCAGACCTTCTTGCGTCTGCCCTCAGTGCGGTCCGGGCCTGCTCTAACAACGACCCAAGCGGGGAAGAGAGAGAGAGAGACAGAGAGAGGGAGAGGGTAGTGCGGCAGCAGTTTTGCAACCATCGTTTTTGGCCACTCCCTGCTCCTCCACGCCAACGCCTTGTGTCGAGAGAGAATTGGGTGGGAGTAGATAGGAGAAAGGACAGGAGAGAAGTGCACACCAAGAAATACAAAAAAAAAAAAAGAAGAGAGCAGAAGGAAGAAAGGACTTGCTCGTAACGCTCTTGCTGGACGTCGATGGCAACCGGAGCGGCAAACAGAACAAACGTTGCAACCTTGTGTGGCTGGCATGCACACCAAGTGAGGAACCTTTCCCTTCTTTCCTTGCGGCGGCGGCCTGCCGCCCCCACGATCCCACCGCTTCTCCGCTGCTTTGCATCCTCCTCAGCCTTTTCCACTCGCATCGTTTTCGTTCCACGCTCTCCCTCTCCCCCATGCAGAGCCACACTTTGTAGCTCACACCAAGAACGCAGCAGCCGCTTCCTTAGAAAATCATTGTTCTCCACATCTGCGGCCGAATCGACCCCCGCCAAGGGCGGAGGCCGGCCAACTAAGCTCACAACCTTCGCTCCCCTACTCACGGATACAATAAGTCTGCGGATAGCTAAGATAAAGGACCAGTACGAGAAGTTGGAGCAACAGCTGGAAGAGCAGGCCAGCGACCCTGAAAAGTATGGCATCATCAGCAAAGAGCTGAATAGTTTGGCTCCCGTTGCGCAGCTTTGGGGACGCTATGTACAAAAGCTACAGGTCCACATCTCTTCGCTTTCATCATTCTTCTCTCCTTTCTCTCTCTCTCTCTCTCTCTCTCTCTCTCTCTCTCGCTTCCTGGTTGCTCTGGCTTCTCTTCTTCTTATGATGATGACGATGAGCAGAAACACCGCCTAAAGTTCTTGTGCTTTTTGTTGTAATGTGCGGTGAAACAGGAAGTGAAAGAGCTGGAAGCAGCATTCGTCGATTCTAGCTTCCAACAAGATGAGGACCTGGCGGCCATGGCACAAGAGGACCACTCCGCCTGTGTCTCGGAGTTGGAGGAACTGGAGCAGGATCTGCTGGAGGAGTTGTTGCCCAAAGACTTAGCCGATAGCAAGAGTGCCATACTGGAAGTGCGAGCAGGCACCGGTGGGGAGGAGGCTCAGCTCTTCGCCCTGGATATATTCAACATGTACAAGGCCTACGCCGGCCTTAAGCAGTGGAAGTTCGAGGAACTTGCTCTTAACGTGAGCGATGGCGGTGGCATCAGAGTAAGTTTCTCTTTAACACTGACGCTTCACCTAGCTTCCTTTCTTCTCATTCTCTCATCTTTTCTTTGCTTCATCTGCTCATTATTGCAAAAGGAAGGAAGTGCAGCTATTGCTGGACCAGGAGCTTTCGGTCGCCTGAAATACGAGAGCGGTGTACACCGAGTGCAACGCGTCCCACAAACAGAGACTCAGGGAAGGATTCACACCAGCACTATGACGGTGGTCATCTTGCCAGAGGCTCAGGAGGCCGATGTCAAGCTGCTGGACTCAGATTTGCGGATAGACACCTACAGGGCCAAGGGAGCCGGGGGGCAGCACGTCAACACCACCGACAGTGCGGTACGAGTGACCCACATCCCTTCCGGCCTGGTGGTTTGCATGCAAGATGAACGTTCTCAACATCAGGTACATTCGTTTTTTTCTCCCTTATTTTCTTTTATTTATTCCATTTTCGTTAATGTGTCAATTGTATATAGAACAAAGAGAAAGCATTGAAGGTTCTGCGCTCACGACTCTATGATCAAGAGCGCCAGCGGATCCAACAGGAGCGCAGCGCGGACCGACGCAGCCAAATGGGAAGCGGCGCTCGTTCCGAACGCATTCGCACCTATAACTATCCACAGGACAGGTAGGTGAAATTTCTTCTTAAAACACCACACATTCTCCATGGGACGGACGATGGGCGGATTGGAGCCTCACAGCCACACTCCCTGCTAAAACATTCATTGTGGGATTTCTCACCTTTGTTATTTTGAATCTATCAGAATTACCGATCATCGCATCAACAAGAGTTTGTTCGACATTGGCGGCATGATGGAAGGTCAACTCTTGGATGAGTTCATCGAGGCGCTGGCCCACCAAGATCAGTTAGAAGCGATGGAACGCATCGAAGAAGAGGAAAAACAAGCTGCTGCTGACAAGAATAACAAGAAATGATTTTAGTGCCCTTCTCTCTCGCTCACTCTCATCTTGCTTTACCTCTCAATATCAGAGTTATCTTTGTATGTAATGGAATGAATGGTAAAGAGGTGGACCGTTGCAACGAACTCTGCAGGAGTGCTATGCAGAGCCGATCCGCGGTGTGAGGCCGGTTCAGCCGGCAAGCCAGCATACCACAAGAACCCCACACCTTCCTCGAAGGAGAGAAAAATAGGTTTAACCATAAGAGACAGTTGTTGGGGGAACTGTCATCCAGAGATTACGCTAGATAGAACAGATACTACACTTGATCAGAGCCAATGTTGGCCGAGAAGATGGTTTCTGGGTTGCTTTGCTGGGCCATTGTGTTGCCCTAGCCCTCAACGCCTTGGTTATGGGTGAGGAAAGAGCTGAGAACTCTTTTCGCGTGTGTGGGACATTATTTGCAATTCAGCCAATCACTAGACATCTGGTTTTGGCGTGCTCAGACGACTGATGCTGTGGTCCTGGTTGTGCGAAATCTTCCAGGCTACCGAGTGGAAGTAAAAAGAGATGAAGTAGAACAAAACAAAATATGGGTAATTGTCAAAAGGCTTCCATTGTTGGAAGTTGAACTGCTAGCCATTTTTTCTGCAATGCAACTGCATGGCGTTGGACAAGATGCATGGCGATCAGCTAACCAAGCCAAGACGTTTCAGTTTCCTCTTTTATTTTCAAATAGGTTAGAATGGCCATCTACATGGCAGATGATAGAGAAAGGAGGATTTTATTTTTGGACCATTCCCTTTCAACTTGACAACAATGAAGAAGAAGCTGTACAAGTGTTTTAAACAAAATAAAAAACGCGTTTAAACTAAGCAAAACAAACTCTCGTTCCCTCAGGTCTACTAATTCCAATCCACCATGATGTGAGGTTGAGAGCAGGCGACCCATCCGATCGAAAATCAGCGAACCATGGAATCAGTCATCAGAATGGACAGTTCAACGGATGCTGCAAGAACGTCACCGGCAACACTATCGACAGGCATGCGGTGAATGAGAAGTGGGATGGGGCATCCTGCAAGAAAGGAAGGAAGATGTCGGATACGGCCATACTGCACCCTTCCATGCCCAAAAAAAAAAATGATTACAGGACGGTCAACGCCAAACGGCTTCTTTCCTCTATTTCAGCATCAGAAGGAGGTAAACGAGGACCAGTACCAGAGCTCCAAAAGGCATGATGAAGCAGGGTCGAAGGAAGGCTTGTAGTTGTCCCGTAACCTTGCTTGCCACATTGACGCCAGGGGCCATGTAGTTCTCCTTAGGCTTCTGGCCTCTTGCAGGCGGCGCGGTTTTAATCACAGTGTTTTGTTGGTTTTTGCTTCTCTTTCTTTTTGACCGTCTTGGAAAGCTTTTCCCTCAACCGTCTCTTTTCCTCTCGTTCCAAATGGTGGAAGCAATGAAGGCTGAACAGGAAACCATTTTTAGGGCATTGTCTCTTTGGGCTTCCAGTTCAGCCTTCACCATTTTTAGGGCTTTTTGTGAATATTTTTTTCGATTTTGTTGACCTGATTGTTCTTCCACTCGGTCAGTGGTTGCGCAACGCCTTCTGGCGCAGGGGGTGGCCACTTTTTGGCAATCAGGGAGTTGCCCACAAACACTTCTGGACTGCATAGCAGAACGTTAGCATGCTCGTATAAGGGATGTGACAGAAGCTTACTCTTTAGTAATCATATCTAGAAGCTCAAGCAGGCTAGCTTCGCTAAATCGCATTATTTGGTGGCTATAACTATTAACAGCAGCTGTGTTAAATCATTTTTTTAAACAAAACGCTCAGAAAAAGGAAGTAGAAACATACACTTCGTTGTTACGCGCCTTTCTTAGCGTATGCAACATATCCAAAGCCTTTGGTCTAAGGGCGTCCTGCAACTTCACCCACTGCAACTGAAATTGCTCCAGCAAAGCAGCATCACAAGGCACGCCTTTCGCTTTTCCAGGACGCCCTTAGACCAAAGGCTTTGGATATGCTGCATACGCTAAGAAAGGCGCGTAACAACGAAGTGTATGTTTCTACTTCCTTTTGTACAGTCAATAGACTGACTGACACCCAGACTGTACAAAAATCGAGAAGATTTTTGAACAGCTGCTCTTCATGTGAGAAGAAAGCTTCAAGGAAAAAAAAAACACAGTGAAGAAACGTACTCCCCAATTGGTCGCCCCGTTACCACATCGGAACACTCTCTCAAAATTCGATTTTTGAATCTCTGCTACAAACTCGTCCCTGAACTGAAGCTGGGAGTACGTTCTCTTGGGTAGGGTAAGGCCTTTTGGGTTTGTTACATCCATTCTTTGTCAAGCGATTGCGTTAGGTAAGTTGAAAAAAAAAACAAACAAAAACCAAGCTAAAATGGGAGACGGAGAGCAACGGGTACCCGTGTTTCTGGATTGCCTCCTCCAAGGAAGACCCAACAACTCCCTCAACTCTCAGGCAATCAAAAAGAAAATCAAAGGTTTTCTCCAGACCAAGCCACAAAACAAAACAACGCTCTTCGTCCAGGCCGCTCACAACAAAGTCGATGTCCCCCGGGTCTGGGTTCCACACGGCCGAGCCAAAAAGTTGCACACGCGTAGCGCCAGCAGCAAGCAGCTTCTCCACGCTCTGCTTGACGAGGAGGTGATGTCACTGGTGGAGGGCAGCGGCGGTGGTGGCGGCGGCGGGCAGCTGCTTCCAGCGAGGTGGCGTTGCTGCTCGCTCCGTTCTCCTTCGTAAACGAGTAAAGCTTGCTTGCTCGGTGGGCACGGCCAAGACATTTTTTTTTTGGTTTTCTTGTGTCCTGCTACGTTTTTTGTAGTGGCGAAAGTGTGTCCCTGGCCTGTCGTTCGTTTGTGTTTGGATTGTATTTTTGTTTTGGCGGGAAAGTTCTTTCCCCCAAACTATCATGTTTTCGTGGGTTGCGACAAATGGCGTGTGGTTGCAGCTAACTAGATTTGCCCGTGCTGCAAGTAAGCGCCCATGCTGCGTGCTTCCCGTCTTTTCTTTTGCTGTTATTCATTTTTCTTTTGGCGAGGTTTCCAACTTGACGGCATGCACTACTTTTTCTAGCAAGTTGATGACGTAACCATTTTAACTAACGTATCGTGCGACCTTGCCTCCCATTCTCGTTCGTGCGGTCTGCTCGGAGCACCAGCTTCCACACACGCTTGCTTTCATCTTTCCACTGACGTAACTCAGAGTCGGTACTACCTCGAAGAAGCCCTATGGTGAGAACACCAACACGACCAACTTCAACGATGACCTGGCAGATGACGCGAAGGTTCTGACTTCTGCTGGAATGCTTCATTCGTGATGTATAAACGGCCAGGACCCCGGAAACTGCTGAAGCGCCCATGGACTACTTCTTCTGTCTTTCCGGTGTGGTTGATACTCCGCATAGTATTACGTTCTTTTGCTGTACTGACGCTCTTCCAAAGGGAACAACTCTTCTGCTCCAGTCGGCTATCAACTGCGAGAAGAATAACTGCAAGTTCGAAAGGAAGGTGCAAGTGGAAAACTTTAACAACATGTTCACGGCTCCAAGTACTGCAGCCTATGGCATGGTCGAATCAAGCAATGGCGAGAAGCGCTGCCAATAAAGGGAGGAATGTAAGAAAGCAAAAAAAGGAGGATACAGCACGATGGATTCCCGGGTGGTCACCCACCCCAGTACTAACATCGCCTGGCGGAGCTTAACTTCGCTGATCGGACGGGAAGCGGTGCTTTCTCCGCAGTATGGCCGTATCCGACCTCTGGTCTGCTTTCATGTGTATTGCCCACTTTATTTTGGTCCTGTGTGGGCTATTTTGTCGTGACGACACAAAAACCAGGACTGTTCTATTCAGGACGACTTGGCAACTTAAAAATAAGCACAAAAGAAAAGAGTGACGCGGAGATGGAAGCGGTCCCCAAGGCAGAGGAGCAGCAGCAGGCTTCCAAGGCCCCGGAAGAAGCTTTTGACCCAACTTTTTCCTACAAACGGCACGTGCAATTTTTGAAAGCCAACCTGAACGTGCTGCCCACGCCCTACCAAGGGCAAGACAGCAACCGCTTGACCGTCCTTTATTTCGTGGTGAGCGCTCTGGACCTCATCGGCCGCTTGGATCTTGTTGACAAGCAGCAGGCCATCGAGTGGATCTATTCGTTGCAGATCTTGCCTCCTTCCAAGCCTCTCCCTGAAGGTACGGTTTCGTCCTGTCTTGTCCAATCCATTTCTTTTGAACTGTCGTTAATCTTTTCTTCTTTTTTTTTGGTTTTATTTGCGCCCTTAAAAGACAAACCACGATGGGGTTTTAGAGGTTCTCCTTTCCTTGGTTTGCCATGGAACCCTTCTTGCGTAACTCTTTCTCTCTTGTTATTCATTTTTTCTCCTCTTTTCTTTGCTCTCCTTCACGCTCTTTTCTCTCTCTCTTCTCTCCTCTCCCTCACACACAACTCTCTCGTATTCTTTCGTCTCTCAACTGACAATAACATCTATGAAAACCAGCTGGCACCAGAAACCGGCCTTTTTTTGGACCAAAGCCACATTGCGGTAACGTACACAGCCCTCTGCACTCTCCGCATATTAGGCGATGACTATGGCCGTGTCGATCGCAAGGCTATTATCGCAGGTTTGAAGGGTTTGCAATGCAAGGACGGCAGGTTTGTCATATCATACTCACGTTTCCTTTCTTTTGTTCCTTTTCCGTCATAATGAAAAGGAACAAACTTGATACTTACTTTGTTTTTTGTTTTTTTAAAATGTTGAACAGCTTCTGTCCGGTGATAGCTGGCAGCGAAAGCGACGTTCGATTCATATACTGTGCTGCCGCCATATCTCACATGTTGCAGGATTGGAGCGGGGTGAACGTGGACGCTGCCGTTCAGTACATTCTCAGTAGTCAGGTTCGCATTACACTATCAAACAACATGCAAGAGAAAGAGAGCCGCTATCTGTTTCTTCTCCTTTTAACTTTTTCCCCAATTAACAGAGTTATGAGGGAGCGTTGGCACAAGGGCCTGGCCAAGAAGCCCATGGCGGCTCCACCTACTGTGCCCTGGCCGCTCTAACCCTGATGGAGGCCCTTCCAAAGCTGCCACACAGGGACACTCTCCTCCAATGGCTGATAGAGAGACAAATCTCTGGCTTCCAAGGGCGAGTCAACAAGGACCCCGACACCTGCTATTCCTTCTGGGTGGGCGGCTCGCTCAGCATACTGGGTGCCATCGATCTTGTCAACAAGGAGCTTACCCAGGGTTTCACATTTAGCTGCCAAACTAACTACGGGGGCTTTAGCAAGTGCCCCGGCGTCCATCCTGACTTGCTCCACACCTACTTTTCGTTGTGTGGGCTGAGCTTAACGGGCTCTCCTGGCTTCGCTGCGTTGGAGCCCAGCTTGGGCGTCACTGTGAGGGCTGCCACTGGTCTGAAACCTAGAAGCCAACTGTAAGCTTGTACATTTAAGAATAACTCATGTGGCTGTCCTTTGCTTTGTTTTTTGCTTCACGTTTGTCGGCATCAAATGCTTGTTATCACGTCGTCACGAAGAGCACACACACACACACAAAAACCAAGGGAGGACAGAAGCAAGAAAATGAGTAGCGCCGCTGCCACCAACCAACTGAAGCAGCTGCCAGCGAGGCACTTGTACATGAGGCTGCTTCGCTCGGCCTACCGTTTCCCAAGTGTAAAAAGACAGAGCATCATCAAAGACATCCGAGAAGGTGAGCTTCTCTTTTTTGGCTTTTGTTTGAAGTTGTTCATTTTTTTTTAACTCCAAAAAACCTTGACTTAGATTTCCGGACGAACCGTCATGTGAGTGACCCAGCCAAGCTAGAACGAATGCGAGAGGAGGCATACACTGCTCTCGTGCAAATGGACCGGTTTGCCACGGCCAATAACGTGGTATTCAAGTACGAGCAGGTGGGAGAGTTTGAAGAGGACAACAAGTTCTCCGATGTCGTCCCTTCTTCTTTTTCTTCCCCCTCGCCCAACCAAGGCTCGCGATAAATATACTTGAAATCAACCGTTTTTTTTTTTTCGTTTGCCTGCAACGGAGCTCAACTTGGCCGCAACTGGTATCTCACGTTACGTCTATGATATTAACCAGCCATGCACGGTAAGAACGCTGCTGCCCTCTTTGAGGCATCAACAAAAAGGAACGCAAAGCGGCGTGAAGTGCGAGCAAGTCACACAGGGCCTCGTGATGTCCATGCTGCTGTTGTTGGTGGCGGAGAATCGACAGAAATTAGACAGAAACAGTATAGCCAGATGAAATCTCCACGGCGGTTCTCCGGTCGCTATGGGCATCTTGCGAAAAAAAAAATGCAAGGATACGAGAAAGAAAATATATATATTTCATTTTTTATTTCATTTTTCTTGTAAATGGACTAAAAATCATGGCTGGGGGCAAAGGCGCTGTAGTTGTGTTGAGTTTGTGCTGTAGATGCGGTTGCCCTCCCCGTGCCCGCCACAACCCAAATGCCCCTCCCCTTTTTTTTTTGTTTTGCTCTCTGTTTTTTTTGCGAAGGAACAAAAAACTGCAACGGGGAAGGGAGAGCATAGCGAAGACTTCTTTTGTTGGGTGCAATATTTTTGGAAGGGTGGTGAAGGGATTTGCCAACCCGCCGACTTTTGGGTCTCTCCCCTTTGCTACTTCATCTCGCGCTTTTTTTTAATTATTTTGCACACACACGGCTCTGCCTAAGCAACCACCAAGAAACAACCTTTTGTTTACTGTTTCAAATTTTGCGTGTGTGATTTCAACTGGCACCCTGAGAACGAAAGAATAGCCAGGAGATCTCCCTCCTGCTCTTGGTGTAGCTGTTTTTTTCGATTCAATGAGCAGCCAGTGCGCGGTGGACGGTCACCTCTTGGTCTCCATCAACAACAACCTTGATTCGACGTCCCCCTTTTTGCCCTCCCCTCATTTCCGTCCGCTCCAACAAATCCATCACCCCCACCACAACACCTCCTCAACCGCAGCCATGCATGCAGAGACTTTCCTCGCCGCCGCCAGCAACAGCAGCAACCACAACCTCAACCATGGCGGCGATGGCGGCGGTGGCAATACAAGAAGCAGGACGGCCTTGCCCCCAAGAAAAAGGATCAAGACTGGCGGCCTTTCCTCTTCCGGCTCTCCTCCAGCTTCTCCTCCGTTTGGCGGCTCCCCTCCTTCCTCTCCGCCTTTAGCCTCCGCACTATCTTTCTCTGCAGGTTCAAAGAAGCCCACCAAAGCCTCCATAGAGTACTTGCTATCGAGCAACAGGGACTCTGATGCCCTAGAATCTCCTTCATTTGAGGACACGACAGGCAAAAACCCCGACAACACCACACCCTCTTCTTCTTCTCGCTCTTCGTCCTTCTCTTCTTCCTCTTCTGGCTTTGACCAGCAGCTTCAGAATCACCCACAACAACACACACAACCGCCTATCGCCACCTCTAGCCACATGTATTCTGGTCGTCGACTTGGCCATACCAAGTCGCCTTCACGTCAAGCCTCCTCCCCCTCCCACTATAGTACATCTCCTTATCGGGTACGCTCTTTGTTGTTTGTTCTTTTGCTCTCATATGATATCAGAAGCTCATGTTAACATTTGCGCTTTCTTTCTCCTTCCGCCTTTCGGACGCAACCGTAGGGGTCACCTTTAAAAGAAGAAGATCTAGTGCAGAAAAGCGAAGATGTCGCTCGTCTTCTATCACAGCTTCCTCCTAGACGAGCTAAAATGGAACAAATTGCAACCAGTTCTTCTTCAAGGAGCAGTGGCGAGGAGGAGCGATGGGAAGACGATCCTCCAGAACAAATACGTCCAAAGAGAAGGACAAAAAAAGGAGACTCTCCTCTCGTAGCCTCCGTGAGGAACAGCGAAAAACGGAAAAAACGAATAATTTACGAAGAAGAGGAACAATACGAAGAGGATGAATCCTACCGACATGCTCCCTCCAAGATCAAACAAAAACTTAACCGAAGCAACCCCGACTCCCGAACATTAGCAACTCGCCCCGCCAAAACCACCCCTAAAAGCCAACACCAGACGCCTCACTCAGCCAGCCAACAACAACGCCTTAAAGTCGAACTAACCAAGCCACGCAACTCTACGCGAGGAAGAAAGAAAAAAATCCCTTCCAGCGAGGACCTTGCCAACACCACAGACAGCCACACTGATGCCAAAACAACTGGACGCCGAGACCGAAAACGGAGGTCCGCTTCTCATCGAGAGGAGTTGGATGAATCGCCGCTCGAGTCAGAGGAAGAAGAAGTGGAAGACGCACCACAATGTGAGGAAGAGGAGGATGGCGAAGAAGAGGAAGAAGATGCGAACGCTTTATATTGTATATGTCGTCGTCCATACGACGCAGATCTGTTCATGATCGCCTGTGATGGCTGTGATGAATGGTACCACGGCACCTGCGTCAACATTTCAGAAAAAGAAGCCAAGTCCCTAAAGACCTACCTGTGCCCCCTCTGTCAGAAAAAGAAGATGAAGAAGGAAAGAGCAGCGAAAGAGAGGCGTCAGAAGAAGGAACGAAGGAGAGAAATACAACAACAGCAGCTACAGCAACAACGCAAGCAAAAGAAGGAACCAAAGTCATCATCGAGCCATCACAGCAAGAGCACGAGATTTCTTGCTCAGCTGACCAGCGCAGCGAAAGAGGAGGAGGTAACTAGCAACTGATACAGAGGCAGGCCGCGCTCTCCCTCTCTCATTTTGTGTATTTGTTATTTGTTGTGCCTTTGTTTATTTCTTTCAACATTTTTACCTTTTCTTTCTCTCCTTCTATCTGCTGGAAACAATAGAGAGAGGTATATCCCACTCGGCCGCCTCGCACATGCATAAACTGTGGCAAAACAGCGAAACCTCACTCTAAGTACTGTAGCGACGGGTGCGGTCTTGAGGTGGCAAAGAGGAAGCTTATGATGCAGCAACAGCAACGGACCTCTGCAACAGCAACGACAACAAAACGGCCGAAACCCTCACCATCGCCACTATCGGCATCCGCGTTGGCGGTGGAATTGGGCTTAGCCGCTCCCTCCGACGATGCTGGCTCCTTGGCTTTCAGCTCAGTCATCACTGCTGTACAAGACTTTTCTCCTGTGAAACGGTTGGTTGTCTTTCTTCTATTCTTTCTTCCCTTTGCTTATTGTTAGTCCCCCCACCGGTAACATTTTAAAATAATAGGTCGCTGAAATTAGAGGAGCAGCTCTCTTCCTCTGACGAATCGGATCTGCGACAGTTGGAGTCTCTGGAAGAACAGAAAAGGGAGGTGGAGAAGCACCTAAAGAGCTTGCAAGAAAAGAGTCAAGTGCTGGAGCAGGCCATCGAGTTCTCTGCCACGTTGGTCTCCAAGAACGGGGAGGCCGCGGAGGAGGTTGACGTCGAGAGAGGCGGCGGCAACGACCTTCGGGACTGCTTCTCCTGTGGGCAGCCCATCCCAGCTAAGAGCTTTGCTCGCCACAGCGAGCAGTGCTATGCCAAAATCGAAGGAACGGCCTGCAGCAGCGCCAATAAGATTGAGAGCCAAGTAACTGCCGATGGCGTCACCATCGCGTTTTGCAATTACTATGACAGTAGGAACGGAAGCTACTGTACTCGCCTTAGGGACGCCTGTCCTTTCCACTCTGAAAAGAAGCGGGTTTGTGCCTCGCTGCGTTCTTTTTTCATCTCTCCTTCCTTGCTCCGCTTTAGCTTACCGAAATTTTGGCCTCTCTCGTTCCTGCTCTCACCAAACACAGAAGATCAAAAGTAACCAGCTCTGTGGTTGCCCTACCAGCGACTTTGAATCTGGTTATTGCACGCGTTTGAAGAAAGGTTGCTCCAAGCACGTAAACTGGGAAACCATTCGCAGGCTGGAACTGGCTCAAGAGCAGAAGGGACAGATACGCCTTTTGGCCTCCTTGGAAAACAAAATCAAAATTGTGCAACTGCGCATCACACGACGCCGCCAAAGCAACGACCAACAGCACCGAACGATAGAGGAAAACCATGTTTAGCCTCATTTTTTCCCCCTACTCCAAATAATAATTACACACCCTTTTGCACCTGTTTTCTGTTCTGTTCTTTTTTCTTTCTTCCTTCTCCTCCCAGCAAACTCCGCGAAGAGCTGTGCAACGGTCAAAAAACTAGCCGTTAACCGGAGTTTGTCAAGCCAATGGGAAGCGTTCCCGCCGCTGCCCTCATCCGTTTCTATTGGCCGTAAAAGATCCTTTTGCCTTTGTTTGTCCCACAATAAACCGTTAGCCCCAACTATTCGTTAGAAACAACGGCCAACACAAAGCGCCGGCCCACCCACCACTTTTTCCCTTCCGCTACACCTTTTCTTTCCACATTTTTTTTATTCGCTTTCTTTTCTTTCTTTTCTCTTCTTTCCTTCAAACCACAACAACACCACAACAACAACAACAAACCGTTGAACCAAAAACAAAACAAAAACACATACCCCTGCACACACAAATGTCGTCGGAGAACGCCGCCACAAAGAAAAAGACTACCACCAAGAAGGAGCCCAAGGCCCCCGCTCCTCGTACGTGTGACCTTCCCTTTCATCATTTTTTTTTCCAAGATGATGGTCACAGAAAAAAAATAAATAAATCGGATGAGCGACCACTACTTGATTTTTTTGTGCGAAGTGAAAAACAAAAGATTAATTTTTTTTTCTTTCGAATGGAACACACAGCCACCATTGACAGACCTTCTCGTGACCGCAAACCCCCTAAGCGCTTCGAATTTGATGACAAGACCGCAGGAGCAAGCAGCCGAAAGAAGGCCCTCGCGGAACAGAAGGAGACCAAAAAGCGGAAGGCCCCAGCCTCCAAGAAGGGCAAACAGGCTGGAGGCAAGAAGGCGAAGAAGGATAAAGACCAGCCAAAGAGGCCCAAGTCGTCGTACATGTTTTTCGCCGCTGCCCACAGAGACCAGGTGAAGGAAGAAAACCCCGACATTGCATTTGGAGAAATCGGAAAGAAGCTCGGCAAGATGTGGAACAAAGCCACCAAGGCAGAGAAGAAGAAGTACGAAGCCATGGCTGAGAAGGACAAAAAACGATACGAGAAGCAGCTGGCGGAGTATAAGAAGAAGAAAGGGGGCAGTTCTGCGGATGAAGAGTCGTCCGAGGAGTCCTCCAGCTAAATTATCCCCCTTGCCGTTGCCAATAGCTTTTTCTTCCTTGCCCTGCCCTCGTCAACCTACAGAAAGGCTTTCTCCACAAGATTCACTCACCCTCTGGTGAGTTCGCTTTCTCTCTCACTGTTGCCAGACCCGATTATTTTTGGTTTTCTTCTTCACTTCTTTCCCCTTGTTTTGCGCATCACGCTGCTGCGGCTTTTGCTTCTGCTTGTTTGTGTTGTTGGTATTGTAAATGTAGACAATTCGGGCTTTATAATATCTTTCTTCAACTAGTTTCTATTTGGCTGTTTCCTCTTTCTTCTCATCGTGCAGTGCTCTTTCCTCATCTTTTCTTCTTCGACAACCACCCCAACCACACGCAAAGCAACTTTCACTTTACTTCTTCCTCTCCTGACGTATTTGCTGCTTTCATCCGCTTGAACAAAAGGACCATGGCTTCACGCACCGGCAGCAGATCTGGATACTCGGCGCTCAGCTTGCTCACATCCTTTTTTAAAAGCAAGCAAGCAAGCAAGCAAGCAAGCAAGCAAGCAGATTAGTCGCCCAGGAATGGAGGGAAGAGAGTGGAAGAAATAAGAGGGGGGCATTAAAAACCAGTTCGTTGTTAGAACGGCCAGCCTTGAGGATTTTGGCTTGTTCTTCCAGCGTGAAGTTCTTCCAGGTGAAAGCGGGGTCGATGTACTGCATTCAGTCAGAAGCATCAGTCAGCCAGCACCAAGCAACAGCAGCTACAATGGGAGGAACGGTACCTCTTTGTACATTTGAAGGATCTCGTTGTGAGAGATGGCCCCAGGATTGGTGAAATTGTAAACGCCTTTCCTTTCCTTCTTGGTAAGGTCCAAAGCTATCGGCAAAAGGTCAGCCAAGATGCTGATAGAGTTCGGCACGTTTACCACCTTGATCGTTTTATCCATCGCCATGAGAAACAAGAAAGCGAGCAACAACGAAATAGAGAAGCAGAGAGTCAAACCCTTTCGTATCTGGTGATCTTGGTAAGGAAGCTGCGTGGGTGGAGGTCGTCAGACACAGGCATTCGTAGGCGCAGAATGAGGACGTTGCTGTAGTTGACCAACATCTATTTGTGCATCATATGTTCGCATGGAAGATTAGCAGCAGCAGCAGAAGAACAACAACAACAAAGAAGAACGAAGAACTCACTTGCTCGGTGATAATTTTAGTGGTGGAATAGAACGAGTCCGAATAGTTGGGCGTGTCTGTTTCCTTAAAGCCAGGCCCACCAATGGGGTGCTGCTCGTCGTACTGGTAGATGCAGCCGCTCGCAAAGTTGGTGAGGTGGATGCCCCTCAGATAGCAACAGTCGGCGAGGTTGATGGTGCCCAGCACGTTCGCGCGAATGGTCTCTGGCCTGTGATCTTCGCACCAATCCACGTTCGGTCGTCCGGTCTGGTCAGAGTAGATAGAGCGGGTATAAACGAAAACAGTTTTGTTTTGTGTTAAAAGAGCGACGAGGAAAGGTACCACTCCAGCGGCATTCACTACATATTTTGGCTTCATGCAGTCCAACTCACTTTTAAAAAAAACAGGAAAGCAATCAAACAAAAGTGAGGAAGAGAGAGACAAAGAGAGAGAGAGAGAGAGAGAGAGAGAGAGAGAGAGAGACAGAGACAGAGACAGAGACAGAGACAGAGACAGAGACAGAGACAGAGACAGAGACAGAGACAGAGACAGAGACAGAGACAGAGACAGAGACAGAGGCGAAATAAACCTCAATATGGCAGCACGGTCTTCCAGTCTGGAAGAAGCAGCGTGAACAACCTCCCCGGCATCCTTCAGCAGTTTGATCACCTGCGAACCAATCCAACCCGATTGACCAAACACCAAGAACCCACCCCCCACACCATCGCCCTCCCCTGAAGAAGCGCTCCTCTTCTCTGCAGCTTGCATTGTTGTTTTTGCCTCTTTGGCTGCAAAAACCCAAATCAAAGCAAAGAGATATATTTATGGCGACAACATTTATCAACAATTATCGTCTTCCGCATACGATAATTTGACGAAGATCGGGTTTTTGACGAACCTACCCGATTAGGAAGATTATGTTTAATTATGTTTCGACTTTTGAATTCCGATTGGCGGATCCAAATAACGTCGACAATTCTTTCGCATCCTAAGGGAAGCAAAAAGGGAGAATAAAAGAAGGCAAAGAAGAAAGAAAAGGAAACTAAAGCGAAACTATTGTCACTTTTGTCACATTTTATTTTAGCGCTCTCTTCTTCCTCTTCCGCTTCTTTTTCTTCGTCTTCCCTCCTCCTCCTCCTCTCCTCTTGTTTCTTCAAAGTGACAGAGACTGTTTTTTTTTTAAAAAGAAAACCAAGGGTTGCCCACTAACGCCAAAAAGAAAAGAAAAAAACAGTCAGCCAACCTGCACACCTCTTCTTTCTTTCGTGGCACAGTCGACTTTTACGATTCCATACCGAGGCATAAAGGGAAAAAACATGTTACCAACCTATCAGCAGCGAAACAGACGAAAGAAAGGCGGCTTTCGAGACGCCTCCGTGTTCAACTGCTCCACCAACACGCTGCTCATGTGGGTGGTTGGCTTCTTCATCTTCACAACGCTGGCCCCCATGCTCTTCCTCATGGAATGGGGAGGAGGCGGCGGAGGCGGCAGCGTCGGCGATGGCGGCAGCCCTATCACGGGTCCTATCGGTGGACCTCCCTTCGAGCCACAGCAACAAACAGGTGAGTACAACGGCATCAGAGAGAGGAAAGGGGTGGGAGTGGGAGGGGGTGGTGCTGCTTTGGGAGCGGTGGAGGAGCCGAGCTTTAGCTCGCAGGTGAACAAAGTGAAACTACAGCCGGAGAACCCTGTTATTACTGCAACGCCTTTCCTTCGGTATCGGATTCTTGTTCTTCTTTCCTTGTTTTCCTTTCTTTACATTTATTCTAGTTTCTTATCGTATCTTTCTTGTCGTTTCTTTCTTGTCGTTTCTTTCTTTCCTTCTTTCCTTCTTTCTTTCCTTCTTTCCTTCTATCCTTCTTTCTTTCTTGTCGTTTCTTTCCTGCCAATTCTTCCTGCTAATTTTGGGTTTATTTATTAAGAGAGGAGAAGGAAGAGGAGGAACCAGTGTCAGAGCTAGAGCCAATACCAATAGCGGTACGAGACGAGGAAGAGGAAGAAAAAGAAGCAGAAAATGAAGAAGAGGATGAGGATGAGAAGATTTGGTTGGAGAGAGCGATGAATGCTCAACGGCACCAAGTGCCCACAAACGAACCACACGCCAAAGCGATCAACATCGAACAAGAAGAAGAAGAAGCAGAAGAAGAAGACCGAGACAGATACAGGGAAATAGCAATTGAAGAAGACGAGCAGCAACTACATAAGATAAAAGATGCAGAAGACGATTTGATGGAAGAGGAAGGAGTGAAATGGACGTTTGAACAAGAAAGGGAGCGTTGGCGCCAGCAACGCCAAAATGAGAAAGAAGAAGAAGCAACGAAACAAGCAATTTTGCACAGACACCATCACCCAAGCGCTCCTCCACTGACTACACTTACCCCACCTCCATTACTAGGTTGGTTTAGTCCCCACTGTCTGTCTGTTACACATCTTTCCTTGTTTTGTTCTTGTGCCTTCCTCGTTTCATATCCTTTCATTCCTCTCTCTCTCTCTCTCTCTCTGTTCTCTCTCCTCTCCATCATCTCTTTCTGTTCTTCACTTTTACTCTTCTCTCCTTCTTCGCTCTTCTATCGATGTTCTCTGTTGTCTCTTCGCTTTCGACTTCTTCTTTTCTCTCTTATATGTATATCTATCTACGATGTTTCTCTCTATTATACATGTATCATATATATTCACTCTCTCTTTATCTCTTTCTCTCTCTCTGCTTCTTTACAAGAAGATTAGAGAGTTTTGAAGCAGACTTTTTCCTTTTCATTTTAACCTATCTCCACTCTTCTTTCTACTCTCTCTCTCTCTCTCACATAACAGATAGCAAATTTGACGCGGAGACACAAAGAAGGCAAGCATCGGTGCGAGAAGGCTTCTTGCACGCATGGAATTCCTACAAGCAGTACGCATGGGGATGGGACGAGCTGCAACCTCTTACCATGAAAGGCAAGAACTGGTTCGGCAGATCGGGGATGGGGGCCACCATACTTGATGCTATGGACACTATGTGGCTTATGGGATACACCCACGAGTTCAATGAAGCCAAACAGTTCATTTCACAACTTAACTTTGGCAAAATTGTACTATTTTCACGCTGTTCTTCTTTTTATTCTTCTTCGCTGTTTACTTATCTTTGTTAAAAATTAAAACAGGAAGGCACAGTCTCTACGTTTGAGACCACTATAAGAGCTTTGGGCGGTCTTCTTAGCTGTTATGCGCTGAATGGAGATCCAATGTTTCTAGAAAAGGCGGAGGATTTGGGCGTTCGTCTGCTCAAGGCCTTTCCCGCTGGCTCCAAAATGCCAAAAGCTTCCGTTTCTCTCACCACGTAACTCTCTCCCTCTCTCTCTCTCTCTATCTCTCTCTCTCTCTCTCTCTTGCATGTTAGATTCAGGCTTACAATAGTAAATAGGGGAACAGGATCTTATCCAAGTTGGACCGGTGGTAATGCCATTCTTTCGGAAGTAGGAACCATTCAGCTGGAGTTTATGTATCTTGCCAAGCTCACCCGCAACGCTGAATTTGCTCGACAAGTCTCCGAAGTGGTTGACGTTCTGGATGACCAGGAAAAACCAGGCAACCTTTATACCATCTACCTTGAACCCAAGACTGGAAAAATGAAACATGGTACGTCCTCTCTCTCTCTCAATGACATTTTTGCTTTATATTCATGCACTTTGGTTTTCATTGTTTGCTTGAATGTAATAGAATCTCGAGTAACGATGGGGGCACTTGGCGACAGTTGGTATGAATATCTCTTGAAAATGTGGCTGTTGACCAACGAACAAGTCCCCAAGTTCCGCCGTATGTACAACGAGGCAGTTCAGGGCATAATGGACTACATGGTGGCCACCTCGGTGCCTAACCAGCTGACCTACATCGCAGAGCTCAACAGCGCAGTGAAGAAGCAGAAGATTAGTAAGATGGATCACTTGGTCTGCTTTGCTGGCGGCATGTTTGCCCTTGGCGCTTACAAGAACGTGGATCCGGTTAACAGAGAGAAACACCTCGAACTCGGCAAAGAGCTGACGAGGACCTGCCACGAGTCTTACAAACGCATGCCCACCGGCATCGGCCCCGAGGTCATTGAGTTTAACCCTCTTCGAGTTGGTGGCAAGGACCTTGGTTCTCAAGTGCATGATTACTTGTTGCGGCCAGGTTTTGTTTCTTTTCTTCCCTCTCTTCTCCTCTCGCTCTCCCATTCCCTAGTTCTCTCTTCTCTTACTTCTCTTTTCAAATCTTCTCTTTCTCAATCATAATAATTTTTTCTCAAAACAGAAACCGTGGAGAGTTACTTTATATTGTGGCGGATAACGCACGACCCGATCTACAGGGAATGGGGATGGGAAGCATGGCAAGCCATTGAGAAGCATTGCCGCACAGCAACGGGCTACTCTGGCTTGCGGGACGTCCGGTCAGAGAATCCCACCAAAGATAACACTCAACAGAGCTTCTTCCTGGCGGAGACGCTCAAGTATCTTTATCTCCTGTTTTCTCCTGACGACCTCATCCCTTTGGACGACTGGGTGTTCAACACAGAGGCTCACCCGCTGCCCATCTGGAAGGAGGGCCTTTCTGAGTGGAAGGATTATCTTGGCACTGATCGTTTGAATTAGTGTGCTTCTCTCCCCCATTTCATTTTTGTTGCTTTCTTCTCTGCGTGTTAAATAGAGCAAGAAGAAGAGAAATCCAGAGAAGAGAAAGAAAACTGGAAGGGAGGAACATCGTTTATAGCTGAGAAACTAGAGTGGCCCATCCAACCAAAACTGCCATCAATAATGGCATCATTCCTCCAACATCAAAAACAACACCACAACAAATAATAACTGATTAACTTACAAAAATAAAGATAAAATAGAGCCAGTGGTGTTGTTTGTTCATCCGCCTATTCCAATTTCTCACACTCACAACTTGTTTCCTCGATTGAGCTGCATGTGACTTCGTGTCAAATGATTCGCTGCGTTATTTGAAAAAAACAAAGTTAGCTCCTCTTGCTTTAGAGAGAGAGAGAGAGCGTGCAAACCTGCAAGAGCTGCCATCAACGAAAGTTCCCCAGCAAGCACACCACCGCAGATGACTCGTGCCAGTTGCCTTGCGTTATCACCCGGTTTTTCTTGCGATGCTCCCTTCACGTTGAGTATGTCGAGGCACGCTGCCTGTGCTCCCAAATGAGTGCCTCCTCCCACTGTGCCCACCTCCAATGAAGGCATTGTCACTGACATATATAAATCCTTGCCTCCATTCGTTCTAAGGGCGATAGCAAAGGAAGGAAACATTAGAAAAGATAGAACGGAACAGAAAGAAAGAAAAGAGTAACAGCGACAGAACGAAAGTAAATGCAAAGGTGAAATTGAGAGAGAGAGAGAGAGAGAGAGAGAGAGAGAGAGAGCAAGGAGCCTACGGTTCAATAAGAGTGATGCAATTCGAGCTCTCCACGTTCTGAGCAGGATCCTGCCCTGTTGCAATGAACATAGCCGTCACAATATTGGCGGCATGCGCGTTGAAACCCCCAACAGAACCCGCCATAGCTGAGCCCACCAGGTTTTTATCTATGTTGACTTGGACCATGGCCTCCACCGTGGTCTTGAGCACCGTCTCCACAATCTCTCCCTTGATAACAGCCTCACAGACAACCGACTTGCCTCTGCCCTCAACCCAGTTGATGGCGGAGGGCTTCTTGTCGGTGCAGTAGTTGCCAGAGAGGCTGACAAGATGGGCCTCGGGGAACTGGGCGAGGATCACCTCGAGGGCCTCGTTGGTGCCTTTGGAAATCATATTCATGCCCATGGCGTCCCCTGTTGTGGCCTTGAACCTAAGGTATAGGTTTCTTCCAGCTATTGCTGTTTTTATCTGTTGTTTTTAAATCTTTGTTAATAACAGAGCAAAGAAAAGGAGAAAGAATAGAAGAGGAGAATAATGGTAGTAAAATAAGAAAGAAACGTACATCAATTAGACGAGCAAACCGACTGGTTGAATTAAAGGCAGCCTCCACTTGAGCTCTATTCTCCGCCCTTTCAAGCCACTCCTTCAGCTCAGCAGCAGCCGCAGCCGACGGCAGTTTCAAGCAAGGCCCACGCGTCATTCCATCCCCAACCACAACTGCAGTGGCTCCTCCCGACGCGGTTATGGCCTTACAGCCTCGGTGCGTGGAAGCCACCAGGCACCCCTCCGTGGTGGCCATCGGCAGGTACACCTGTTGCCCGTTGAGAAGGAGAGGCCCCGCCACGCCCACAGGAACGCGCACGTAGCCTATCACGTTCTCGCAGCAGCGGCCTTGCACGGCCGCATAGTCCATATCTGCGGTTGGTAAGGAGGATAGGCTTACCTCTGCGCGTTGTTGGCTCTCTAATTGGCTTGCTGTTATTTTAAAAAATGAAAGAGACGTTAAGGAGAAGAGAAGAGAGAAGAGAGAGAAAGAGAGAAGAGAAAAGGAGGAAAAGGAAAGAGGGTGTACCAAGAAGAAGCCGACGGAGGTGAACAGCACGAGGGAGGTCTTGCAGTTGGTGTTCTAGTTGGTGGGCAGCTATGCGGCCCTCCTTCAACATTTGCAAAATGTCTTCATCGGAACGCTCCGAAAGGGGTTGTGAAGAAGAAGAAGAAGAAGAAGACGAAGAGGACGAAGAGGTAGAAGAGGAAGCAGTTATCGTCGTGGTGGTTGTAGTTTGTTGAGGTGTGGAAGAAGAACAAGAAGGTGAAGAACACGAAGATGAAGAAGAAGGAGAAGGTTGTGATAAGGAGAGTGTTGTTGTTGCAGAAGACGAAGAAGACACAAAATCTTGAGAAAACGAAGAGGAAGAAGAAGAGGGGAGTTGCTCAGTAGGAAAAATGTTGTTGTTTGTGGAATCGGAAGAAGAAGAAGAAGAAAGAGAGGAAGAACAAGGAGGAGAAGCAGAAGCAGAAGCAGGAAGAGCCTTTTTCTTCTTTCTCTTTTGTAGGATGGGCGGAGGCAGCTGATGTGGTAATTTGCCGTCGTTGTCGTGGTGGTGGGCCAAAGCCTCGTCCTGGTCGTCGGGCAGAGGAAGCCCGCTGCTGACGGCCTCCTTGCCGAAAGCAAAGAGGTTGTTGTTCAACAGCGGCACCAAAAACTTTGGCGTTCGCAAACTAAAACCCTAATAACATTTTTTTTTGGTTAAAAATGCATGGCAAGAAGAAGAAAGACAACAAAAAATAGAAGAAGCAAACGAAGAAAATGATGAAAGGATTACCCATTGGTACAACGGAGTAAGTTCTTGTCCAGACATTTTAAGGATCTGATGGTTCGGCAATTAAAATAAAATAAATAAAGCAAAGCGCCTTCCTCTCCGTCGCCTTTTCTTCCAAAGAAATAATAATAATAATCTGTTCCGTGTGGAGGAATAACTTGGCTTCTCTTCTCTTCAAAGCGGGGAGAAGAGAGAAGTTTTTGTTACGGAAACGACCGTTCAGCAAGAACTGCAAAAAAAAAAACAGGGAAGTCGGACTTCTCCCTCTCTCTCTGTGTGGGTTCTATTCTTCTTCGATCGAATTTGTTTTATTTTTCCGGTATTTTTTGAATGTTTGTAGATCGATCACTTTTTTGATTTTCGATTCGATCGTACTGGGCTTCCGGGTATGTGAACAAGTTGACCTGTTTTGCTTCGCTTTTTGCGCAGTTTTGCTGCAGAGCAACCCATTTGAATTTTTTCCGGGAATTATTTTATCAAAAAATAAAATATAGAACCGACAAAGATGTTCAAGAAGAAGAAGAAGGACAAGGAGAAGGAGAAACAAACGCAGCAAGGAGTGGATGAACAACAACACGGGCTGACCAACTCCCAAAAGCGACTCGTCGAACTGTGCACAACACGAGGAGAAGCCAATATAGCTCGCCTTGAAGCGTTACTCAGGGAGGAGGAAAACGCTTTAGACCCAAACTTTTGTTTTGGCCCTGTAACCCTCTTTCTTTTCTTCTTATTTTTCCACCTTTCCTTCTTGTTCTCATCGCTCCTTGAAAACAACAACAGGCGGCTATAACTCCATTATGGGCAGCAAGTTATTGGGGTAATGCTGTCATGGTTCAGCTGCTTCTGCCTCGCATGGCCACCGGTTCCTGCGACCTTCCAAACCAAGTCAGTCCGAGCTCTTCCTCTCTCTCTCCCTCTCTCTCTCTCCCTCTCCCTCCAAACCTCTTCATCTTATTTCCTTTTTGCCCGGCGCATTTTCTTATTTACATTTTAGAGTGGAATCACGCCGTTGATGGTCGCCAGCAATAGAGGCCATATAGACGTGGTCACGTGCTTGTTAGCAGGTGGTGCTGCCATCGATGCCGTCACTGGAGTTCGTTCCTTTCCGCTCTTTCCATGCTTGTGTCGCTTTAAAGCGTCCTCATCTCATTAGCGATCTTTTCCCCTTCTTTTTTTGGGCTGTCGCTGTTCTCTCACACAGGCAGGTAACTCTGCGCTTCATCTGGCGTGCAGCAGAGGACATCGAGAAGTCGTTGCGGCCTTGTTGGAAGCTGGCGCAAAGCCATTTCGTAACAACGTTTTTTTAATTTTGCTTGCTTGTTTTGTAGCGTGTTGCTCTCATAACTAACATCTGTCTCACTCTCTCTCTCTCTCTTCCTTTCCCGAGTCAGTTTGGCCAGACTCCTTTGGATACAGCTGATGCTTGTGGCTATAAACGTGCTTTTATGCACACCTTTGAGGAGGTGACCCCAAAGCGAAAGGAGGAAGTGGAATTCCTCTCCCATCACTATGGCCTTGTAAACGAATGTGGGGCAAAAACTCCGTCTCTCAAGAGAGTATACAAGCTGCTGCGAAAGACGACTCCAAACTTTTGGACTTCTTCGGTTTGTTATAATGCTGTTCTTATCTGTTGGTTTCTTTGTGATCACCCTAGAATGCTTTATGAACTATATAGGGCGCAACACCATTAAGTTTTGCTGCCACAAGCGGATCTCTATCTGTCGTGAAAGCTCTTCTTCAATACCATGCGGATGTTTTCGCTATGGACACAGTAAGCTCCTCTCTCTTGCTCTTTTCGCTCTTCTCAAGCACACATGTTGTTTGCTTTGCCTTGATGGCTCTGTAGGATGGTAAGACTGCGCTGCTGAAAGCCATCGACAAACGACACATAGAGATAGCTCTTCTGTTGCTTGAACATGGTAGCGATGTCCATGCCCAATTCCGTGTAGGAGGCTCTCTCTCTCTCTCTCTCTCTCTCCTACCCGAAAACCTCTAATACACTGAAAGCACAGCAAGAAAGTGCTTTGATACGGGCCACCTACCATGGTTGTCACGAATTGCTGAATCAACTTTTAGCGCGGGGCGCTGACCCTCATGGATGTAACGCGGTTCGTTCAAACACATGCTTGGAGGAAACAAGTAGAAAGAGAGATATATGAAGAACTAACATTCCCCTCTCTTTCTCTCTCTTCCAAATATATGCAGTATGGATGGCCACCTCTTGCCTTCGCAATGAACAGCGACTATGCCGATGCTTTTAAAACCTTGTGGGATGGTGGCGCAGACCCCTTCTTTAAGTACCAAAGCAACTACGAGTCGGTGTGGGAAATGGCCAATGCCAACCCACAAAAGTACCAACATTATATCGCTCTTATGGAGCCTTATTGCACCGGTCATGAATGGCAAAACGGGAAAGAAAAGGAGGAACACAAAGCGAAGCTAAAAGAAGTTGGGTGAGTGAGGCTCCACAAAACTTGTACAATCATCTGGTGGGCCCGTTCTGTATTGTTTTCATATTTTTTTTTAGATAAAGTTAGATTACAAACTTGGCCTTTAGTTTGACCACTGGTGGCTTCTTGTACTGGAGCCACTTGCCATCCAGCAGGAAAGAGGCGGCCAGGGCAGGGAGATGGTCCGGCGGCAAGAGGGCTTTCTCCTCCACCAACCGGCGGTTGGCCCTTTGCAGAAACTTCAAAAGGCAGGCTATCATTTGTTTCTCGGCTTCGGTTACGTGACTGAGCGCACCGCGAATGAACTCCACTCTTGCTTCTGCGTCCGTGCTTGGCAGTTCTTTTGTGAGAGAGAGAGAGAGAGAGAGAGAGAGAGAATGAATGAATGAATGAAAGAAGAACGACAAAGAAGGAGTGAATGGATAGGAGAATGAAATGAAAGAGTGGATGAAAAGAACAAAGGACAAAAGGAACAAACCATTCCAAGCCTTTTCAGGTTGAAACTCTTCAAAGTGGAACGGAAATCGTGGCAGGCGCTCATAGCTCAGTTTCAGCATTTCGGCCACAAAGTAAATGTCCATCTCGGTCTGTAAGGGCGTGCCCTTCCTGCGAAGAGCTTTCAGGGCTGTCTTTGCCTTTTTGACGTTAAAATATCTATAGTTAAAAAAATCTGGTATGTCCAATGCTGTTTCAAAGAAACAAGAGTTTAGAAAGTAAGAAATGAAGAGAGAGCAAGAGAGAGAGAGAGAGACCTTTCTCTTGCAGGTAATCTATCAGCCATTTTATTTCTTTTGGGACTTCGTCATCCACTTCCTGCATTCATTCCATTAACGTGAGCAACAATTAGAGAATAGGGAATAGAGAATGGAGAACAAAGAACAAAGAATAGAAAAGCTGAATGAACCGTAAATATTGTGTTGAAATTGCCAAGCATACAAAGCACAAGGTCAGTAGCGTTGCGGGTCTCTTCGGTATCCTCCACGATTTGAGGTCGTGTCTTTGGTTTGTCCACGTCTACCCTGGAGAGGGGCTTTCTCGCATCCATTAACGCCAGCTTTTGCTGCAAAGTTCAGGTTCACAAATGTAAGTAGGACGAATACAAAGAGGACGAAGGAGGAAAAAAGAACAAAAAAAGAAGAAAGAAAATGGAACTTAAAAAGAAAGAGAACAGAAGTTACTAATGCTGTTAAGCTTTCTGAGCTCTCCTTCCTTGATAGCATGTGTGGCCTCTAAAATGAGATGAGCCGTTCTGGTTAACACAGCAAGAAGGAGCAGCGAGAGCAAGAGAGAGAGAGAGAAGAGAAACAAAGAAAGAGAGAGAAAACCACCAAAGTGACAGCACCGCTTGAGTTGAGACCGCTTGAGTTGAGAGAATGATTAACATCTCCTTTTCGCAAAGAACGCATCTTAGGCCGCTGTTAATAACAAGAAGAGCTGGTTAGTTTCGTGCAAAGCGAGCCGCAATGGATAAGGAAAAGCATAGAACTAGAAGAGAGAGAGAGAGAGAGAGAGAGAGAGGAAGAGAGAAAAAAATAACAACGTCTTGGCCCGAACGGTTGGTCGGTCTATCAGTTCCTCCAGGTTTCGTGGTAGACGGTCTTCTAGGAGAATTTTCCTCCTGCTTACTATCCCTTCCCAAAGAAGGAGGAAGCGTGCTTCGTTGGCCCTGCACTTGGCTGCCGCCATTCTCCGCTTCGCTGCCGTTACCAGCAAGGGCCGGAGGCGCAAGAGGCTCCATGCCGGATCGCTTTCTAGCCTCTGAGAAGGACTCCACGGCTTTCTCAGTGGAGCGAGGAGAGAGCAGCTTGGAGCCGATGGAACTGCTCCGTTGCCGTTGACCAACCACCACCGCGTTGGACTTCTGTTCTACGCTGCCTTTGGCCCATTGTCCTTTCGAGTTGAGATCCGGAGGTCCTCCTCCTATATTTGTTGTTTAGTTTAAAAATGTGATAAGAAAGAAGCCAGATAAGACGAAGAGAGAGAGAGAGAGAGAGAGAGAGAGAGAATGAGAGAATGAGAGATGGAAAGAGAGGAGAAAGCAGCGTAAAAACAAACGGACCGTTTTTCAATGTTTCAATGGTTTGTATCATGGCTTGGTTGAGTTGATGTGCTTGTGCAGGGTCCGATACGTTGACACCATATCGCCGTACTTTATCGGCCCATTGGAAAAAAGTTGGCGTGTCTTGCTGCCATGCCACCCACTTGTAGAGGTGTGTGTTCAAAATGTACTGTTTGTTGTTGTTGTTTACAAAACAAAAAATTAGCTCTTTTCTGTTTTCTGTTAGGGGAGAGCAAGAGAAAGAGAGAGAGAGAGAGAGAGAGAAAGAGAGGAACAAGTGAAGAGACAACGAGAGAGCGAGAGAAGCAGAGAAAGAACAAAGAACAAAGAGAAAGTGAGAAAGCAAAGAGAGATAAATAACAAGCAAAGGAAGAACAAGAGAGAGAGAGAGAGAGAGAAAGAGCTTATGAACTTGTTTGGCCTCCTCACACATGGCCAATATACGATAGTTGTTTTCTGTGGCGTTATAGCAGAGCGATAATTTGGAGAGACCCGAGCCCCGTTCCTCCCACTGCATGGTCTGCCCATCGGCAACATAAACGGTGGCTTGAACCTCCACCAAGGTTTGCTCGCTGCTCGCAGGTCAAAAAAAGAAGACATGAGAGAGGGTTAACGCCCATCCAACAAAAAAAAAATACAATAAATAAACAGATAAAGAAAAGACTCATTTCCTACCTCGACATATTGCTTTAAACAATGGAATGCCTTTCAAACAAAACTCTTTTTTTCAAAAATCCCGCACAAGCAACGGAGAGAAAAAAAACAAAAACACAGAAAACTTCCGCGTAACCAACAAGCCTCCTCTCTTCCTTTCTTTTTTTTTTTATAACGCGCAATGAACGAAGATAGGAACAGCAAGTCCTATATTGCGTTACACATAATGATTAATTAATAGTATTGTCGACAATTTCCAACCTATTACTCTAATAGTTATCGCCTGAAATGTTCAGAGCACTCCTCAGGTCGGATAGAACAGGACGCTTGCCATTGGCTGAAATTTATCAACCCTTTTTTGGTCTTTACCATATTTCAAGTGTCCCTTGGGTCACCTATGCGTTTTGCACTGGAGCAGTTGGACACAGCGGGCTGCAGTTGGGGAGTCTATTCGAAACAAACAAAAGCCCATAGAAAAAACTAGTGCCGAATTGGGTTTTAAACTTTTGGTTGTACCGAAAAGAAGAAAAAAAAAAGGGTTTCAGAACGACCGAGAAAAGAACAGCGGTCATAAAGAAAGGGAGGGAGGAGAGAAACGAGCTTGTTGGAGTGGAAAGGAGCAAGCTCTTTTGCGGTTGCGCCCGTCCTTTGAAGAAATAAGAGCCAACCAGTGCTCTGGATTAGGGTGATTGAAAGTTCAGTGGGTGTGTTTGCTTAGCAAAACAACAATGGCAACTGACCGCGGTCACTTTGTAAGTTTGCCCGAGCCCCCTACCAGGGGAGAGGATACTATCTCTGCCCGCGTGGATGATGAGTATCTCAGAGAGTAAGTGCCCTCTTCGCTCTTGTTATCTTCAGTACCTCTTCTTTAGGTTCCCTCGAGAAAAAAAAATGGCTTTGCTCTTTCTTCCTCCGTACATCTTTAGTTCGTTTTCAAACTCATCGCCCTTCATCTTATTCTTTCTTTACAGGTTGGAAAACTACATCGGAGCTATTCATGACCACTTGATTGCGATTCAGAAGGAGGAGGCCGCTGTCAGAAAGAGCTTCTCTGACGCCCTCAAGGCCATCGCCTCCAAGCCTGACGACAAGAACGCTCAGGACGACGAAGCCGATGCCAATGTTATCTATGAGAAGGACATGAAGCGCATCAAGCAGAGGAGGAGGAAGTTTAGGGAGCTGTTGTACGATGCCTACAATGAGAGGAAGAAGCTCATCGAGGCCATGAAGATCCAGAGGACTGAGGAAGAGGTTCTTCGCAGAAAGGTTCGTCTCTTCTATTTCCTTTTCGCCGTGTGCGGTTGTCTTCGGCTCCTTCTGACAGTCGTATGACTCTAGCTCCAAGTGATGTCTGCGGAAGATCAGGCTCCCTCAGAGAAGTTGCCCTCATGGGACTTATTCTTCTTTGCGTTCCTGGCGCTGCAGGGCTTCACGATTTTCGCCTTTTGGCTGGCCACCGACTTTGCGGACACCACCGTGGGCAACACTGGCGGTCCCAACTCGACGGATGACTACTTCTCCTATTACAATCACATTGCGCTGATGGTGTTTGTGGGCTTTGCCTTCCTCTACACCTTCCTCAGGAAGTACGCCTACTCGGCCATGGGCTACACCTTCCTGGCCGTCATCGTGGCCTTTGAGTGGACCATCCTGGTCAACGTCTTCTTCGATGGTGCTGACCGTGATGACTACTTCCGCACGGACCTGACCATCTGGCAGCTCATCGAGGGTCTCTATGGCTCCCTTGCCGTGTTGATCAGCTTTGGAGCTTTCCTGGGCAGAGTGTCTCCCCTGGTGCTCATCTTTGTGGCCTGGATAGAGCCCCTCTTCTTTGGCATTGTGCGTTACCTCGTCCTGCTGCAGCTGAACTGTGTGGACATTGCCGGCACCATGCACGTCCACATTTTTGGTGCCTACTTTGGCCTGGCTGTGAGCTACTTCATGTCCATGCCCTTCCTGGGCAAGGGCGTCACCGATGTCGCCACCTTTGCCAGGGACAGGCTCCCCTCCTACACCTCCAACATCACGGCCTTCCTCGGCACGCTCCTCATCTTCGTGGCCTTCCCGAGCTTCAACGCCGTCCACTCGGATGACGACTCCCAGTTCCGCGTCATCATCAACACCGTGCTTGCCCTCACCACCAGCGGTGCCTTTGCCTTTATCACCTCCAGGACCCTGAGGGGCGGTAAGTTCTTCATGGCGGACGTCCAGAACGGCGTGTTGGCCGGCGGCATCATCGTTGGTTCTGCCACCACCGTCGTGGTTTCCCCCGGAGGTGCCATGGTCGTCGGTGCCGTGGGCGGCATTGCCACCGTTGTCGCCAATGCCTACCTTACCCCAGTCTTGGAGAGGAAGGGCATCGTGGACGTGGCTGGCGTGCACAACCTGCACGGCATTCCCGGCCTGCTTGGTGCCTTGGGAGGCATTGCCTCCTCTGCCATTGTTGGCGATGATGACCTGATCTATGGTCAACCCACCACCAACGTCTTGCCTGAGGGAGAGGATCAGCCTGGCTACCAGACTGCTGGTCTCTTCATCTCCTTGGGCATTGGTCTCGGTGGTGGTTTCATCGTTGGCCTGTTTGTCTTCTTCATCAACCGTGTGGTCGAGAAGTTGCGCTCTTCCCTCGTCCTCAAGACCTTCTTCAGCGATGAGGCTGGCTGGTTCGTCCCCACTGACTTTGAGAGGACCGAAGGCGAGGCTGTCTAAAAAACAAGTTCCTTCTCTTGTTTTTTTTTCTCACCCTAATCTGGGTTTGTTGCAAAAAAAAAAATTGTTTCTATCGACAAGGACCCTTAATCCTTTCCTTCCTCTTGCATCGATCAAGCGTAGCGGCTCCTTTCTTCTTCGCTTTGGTCCATTTTATTGTCGACCAAGGAGAATCTTTGATTTTTGATTGGATTTCTGTGGTTAGATCGTTCTAAGATCAAAGTTGAGGAGTCGCTGAAAAGGAGTTGGCAAAAAAAAAAGAAAGCGAGAAGAAAAAGAGAAGAGCAGAGAGAGAGGAGCTGTTGTTGCAGGCCAAAAGAAAAAAAAAACCCCCACCACCTACCACCTACCCACTCACGCAAAAAAATAGTGACTGATGGCTACCAGCACTATCAAGATAGACGCCTCCAACCGAACGGACAAGGTGCAACGCATCTCGGCACACAGTCACATCAAAGGATTGGGCCTCACGCCGGAGGGAGAGGCCGATGAGCTCACTGGCGCTGAGAAATGCGGGATTGTGGGTCAAAAGCAAGCTCGTGAGGTTGCTCTCTCTCTCTCCAAGCGAAGCAACAACCAAAAAACTTATTTCTTACTTTGTTATTCAACGACAGGCTGCTGGAGTGACGGTGGAGCTCATAAAGTCCAAAAAGATGGCAGGACGGGCGTTGCTGATCGCTGGTCCTCCTGGCACGGGCAAGACCGCCATCGCGCTGGGCATAGCCAAGGAACTGGGACCCAAGGTTCCGTTTTCGTTGATGGTGGGCTCGGAGGTGTATTCGCAGGAGGTGAAGAAGACGGAGGTCCTCATGGAGAACTTTCGGCGAGCAATTGGTATGTTGTGTGTGTGTGTGTGTGTTTGTTTGTTGTTTTCGATGGGAATGAGTTGAACTGACACCATTTCTCTCTCGTTTTTGTTGCTTCTATCGTACTCGCTCGCATCTCTTATTCTCTATTTCTCTGCTCCCCCCCCCCTCTCTCTCTCTCTCTCTCTCTCTTCGAAGGCCTGAGAATAAAGGAAAACAAAGCTGTCTACGAGGGAGAAGTAACTGAAATAACACCAGAAGAGGTGGAAAATCCTCACGGCGGCTACGGCAAAGCTATCTCTTCTGTGATCATAGGCCTCAAAACCGCCAAAGGCACAAAGCAGCTTCGCTTGGACCCAGAGATCTACGACAGCATCCAGAAAGAAAAAATTACCGTAGGAGATGTCATCTTCATAGAAGCCAACAGCGGAGCTGTCAAGCGTGTGGGACGCTGCGACGTCTATGCCACAGAAGTGGACTTGGAAGCGGATGAATACGTGCCTCTGCCTAAGGGAGAGGTGCTCAAACAAAAGGAGATCGTACAGGATGTGACGTTGCATGACCTGGATGTTGCTAATGCGAGACCACAAGGAGGACACGATATCATGTCTATGATGGGCCAAATGATCAAACCGAAGAAAACGGAGATTACAGAAAAGTTGCGGCTGGAGATAAATAAGGTGTGCTTCTTTTATATTGTTTCCTCTAACATCTTTATGCTTTATGGAGTGTTATGCTTACTTTTTTCTCTTCCTTTGTTGGTTTTAAATACAGACAGTTAACTCTTATATAACTGATGGTGTAGCTGAATTGGTGCCTGGTGTTCTGTTCATAGATGAGGTTCACATGCTGGACATTGAATGCTTCACTTACCTCAACCGTGCGTTGGAATCCACTCTGGCTCCTATCGTCATCCTCGCCACCAACAGAGGCATGTGCCAGATCAGGTCCGCTTAACCTTCTTCTTTTTCTCTGCTCATGTTTTGTATTCTAAATTGTTGTTCCGTTATTAGAGGAACTGATGTAATGGCACCACACGGCATTCCAGTGGACTTATTGGATCGTCTCATGATAATTCGCACGCAACCTTACGGCCTCAGAGAAATCATGCAGATCCTCGCCATCAGGGCAGGCATTGAGGGCATCAACATCGACCAAGAGTCCTTGGCCTTCCTTGCCGACCTTGGAGAGAGGACTTCTCTTAGGTACTCCTCTCTCCTCTCTCCTCTCTCCTCTCTCCTCTCTCCTCTCCTCTCTCCTCTCTCTCCTCTCTCCTCTCTCCTCTCCTCTCTCCTCTCTCCTCTCTCTCCTCTCCTCTCTCCTCTCTCCTCTCCTCTCTCTCCTCTCTCCTCTCTCCTCTCTCTCCTCTCTCCTCTCTCCTCTCTCCTCTCTCCTCTCTCCCTCTCCCTCTCTCCTCTCTCTCCTCTCTCCTCTCTCCTCTCTCCTCTCTCCTCTCTCCCCTCTCTCCTCTCTCCTCTCTCCTCCATTTTAGCTCACTCTAAACACAAAAAAAAGGTATGCGGCACAGCTGCTGACGCCAGCCAAGATAATGGCGAAAGTAAACGGCAGGGAGACAATATCACTGAAGGACGTGGAGGAGGTGGACGTATTGTTCTTCCATGCCAAACGGTCCGCTCAGATTTTGGAGGACAACAAAGGCAAGTACCCCGTTTGAACTTTGAATGTTCGAGCATTGAAGCTCAATTCGGTTGGGAAAATGAAAGAGAGAGCTGTCAACCATTGTAACGGGGTGGCCAGCCGTTCTATTTTCCCTCTTCCCCCGTGTGTGCTTACCAATTATCTTTTCTAATAATCTATCTCCAGTCCACGTCTTTTGTTATTAATGTCCGTCATCGGAGATGGTTCTTGCTGCCATCTCCCCCGTTACAACATCAGAAAGCTTAACAGGCGCAACCTTCCACCCAACGCACGCCCAATTTGCGTATTTCAAGCCTAATGAGGGGCACTACGTAAGCAAGGAAAAATTGATTTGAAAATAGCACAGCCAACGCCCTGCGCAGACTCTGTCCAGCGCTCCAAGTGAAAGAACCCACCAGTGAAAGCAGGACATAATCTGCACCGGTATCCGCTCTTTCCGAATCCCGGGCGGCATTTCGGGGGGTCACCGCAGATGCCAATCGCTAGCGCACCGCACCCGCTCCGCTTTTTCAACCCATTTCCAGATATAATTATCCATAATTCCACCCATTCGAAAGGGAGACAGCCAAAGAATAAGCGGGAACAGAAATCCCATGGCCTATCCGGTCCTGTCGATATTCTTTGTTGTTTTTTTTTTGTCTATTTTGTCAACGGAAAGCGTAGCAACTGCCCCCCCCTATCCTAGCAAACAACAAACAGAGAAAAGAAAAGAAAAGTAGCGAACAAAAAAAAAGTAGTGAAGTGGTGAACGAACATCGCAAACAAGAAGAGTGTTAAAGGTTCTTTGAGAGTGCGTTTGCTTTTTTTTTGTCCCCCTTTCTCTCCACTGACCCGAGCGTTCTGGGGGGAAAAAAAACAGAGGAGCCAAACAACCAAAAAAAATGGGCGTATTGACTGTGGTTTTTGCGCTCATCGGCTTTGTAGCGCTGCTGATGCTGGTAAGTTATTTGCTCTCCCTGCCCCTTAGCTCAGTCGCTTTGCGTCCCGATCACTACTAAATGTTCTGCTGAAACAAGGCGAGAGTTTGGCTGAGGTACCAACAGCAGAAACTAAAGTACAAGCATGTCCCTGGGGTTTCGCAGTTGTTGCACTTTTATTCGTTCGGAGCGAACCTTTTGCCAAAGTCACTCTTCCCCTACAAGTACAGCTTTTCGACCGACAACCTGGAAATCTTTAGAAAGACTGGCTCTCCTCTCATTTCCTTTGTGTGTTCTTCCAACACTGAGCTTATCGTTGGGTGGGTGCTCTTTTTTCTTCTCTTTTCTCGTTTCTTGTTCTTGCGTTCGCTGTTTGCTCTCTGTTCTGCTTTCCGTTACCCTTCTCTCTCTCTCTCTCTCTCTCTCTCTCTCCCTCTCCTTTCGATCTCTTTTCAGCTTCTCGACTTCTCTCTATTTCAAAACTGAACAAAGTATGACCAATATTTACCAAAGAGACGCCGAGCTCGCTAAAAAGGTTTGCGTGACGCACGGAAACTTATTCCCAAAACCGACCGAAACCTACGCCGTGCTGCGAGCCTACGGTGAGAACATTCTCACCGCTCCTGGTGGTCCTGAATGGAAAAAGCATAGGTTTGTCTTCTCTCTTATCTTCTCTTCTCTTCTCTCCTCTCTCTCTCTCGCTCTTCTTTTCTCTTTTTCAACTAGGCTATAACACCAACGGCCTATGTTTGTTTTGCAGAGCTCTGTGTTCTCCGGCCTTCTCGGTGGCCAACCTTAGACTGGTGGCAGAGACCACCAACCTCTGCTACAAAAAGTTGTTCGAGACGTGGGACGCTGCTGCTCAAGAGAACGCCGAGGGTTACCTCGAGACCGAGGTGAACACCCTTGAAACCCAGGTTAAAGTTGCTCTTGCCATCATTGCTGAAGCTGGTTTTGGAGTCTCGGGCACGCTCGAACAAGCTGATACATATGATAAAACTAAGCATAAACTTCCGTTTTGGGTAATGCTTTTGTGAAAGTTCTTTCTTCCTTTCAAAGGTTTTGTATGACCATTTCTTTGCTTACTTTTTTATGTAATATAGGAAGTAATGTTTAACATGACTGAGACGTTGTGGCTGCGTTTGGGCATGCCCTGGGCTCTCAAGATGATTCCTTTCGGAATGCCACTCAAGGCCAGGATCGCCTTTGAGGAATTTGACAACTACGTAAAGGAAATGATCACCGAGCGCAAGAGGCTGGCCGAAAAGGACGAATTGAACAGCCTCTCCTCGCCGCGTGGGCGCCCCGATCTGTTGACCCTTCTTCTGCGCGCTGAGGATGAGGAATCTAACGTTAAACTCACCGATGAGGAAATCCAGGCTGATATCTTCATGTTCCTTCTTGCAGGTTTGCTCTTCTCTCTCTCTTGCGCGCACTCCTCTATCTATCACTCTCATCTCTCTGATCTAATACTAACTTATCATTGTTACAAAAAACTTTGTAGGTCATGAAACTACAGCTCACTCTGTGACTTTTGCTCTTGGCTTGATCGCGGCTCACCAGGAAGTACAGCAGAAGGTAGGCTTACTGATCTTTCATATTTACAATCCTTTTTACATTTCCATTTATTGAAAATGTTTCTCTCCCTCATTATTAGATGTATGAAGAAATTAAAGAACTAATGGCCAGCAAAGAGGGGGACGAGGAACTCACCTACGATGACTACAAGAAGCTGTCCTACGTGGCCTGTGTCTTCAAAGAGACTCTCAGGTTGTTCCCGCCTGCCGTCGGCATGCCCAAGATTGCCGAAGAAGACATTCAACTCGGCGACTTTTTCGTTCCCGCCAAGGTCCTTCTTTTCTCTTTTTTCTCTTCTCTCTCTCTCTCTCTCTCTCTCCTTGCTTTGTTTTTCTGGTCGTGTCTTTCTCTGTTTTGTTGTTTCCTTCTGTTCCGTGGCATTTATTTTGACTTCATTGTAATACAAAAATCTAGACATTAGTAACAGTATCAACATGGGCGTTGCATCGAAATCCAAAATACTGGCCGGAGCCAGATACCTTCAAGCCAGAGAGGTTCTTGAAAACATTGGATGAGAGTGCCTCCGGCTACAACGTCTATGCTTACATGCCCTTCTCTCAAGGCCGAAGGTACTTTTCTCTTTTTACTTTATTCGATTTATTTTGTTTTAATTGTTTTTTATTTTAAAAAAGGATTTGTTTGGGAATGAAGTTTGCTGAGACGGAGGCCATCTTGGCGCTGGCCAACATCGTGTATAGGTACAGCGTTCACATCCCGCCCTCGGTGGATCGTGCCTCCATGTTCGATGCGCACAGCATCATCACCCTCACTCCCAAACACTCGATGAAACTCATCTACCGAAAGAGAAGGTGAAAAGAAAGATGATTCAGACAAATAAGAAGAGAAAAAGACAGATGGAATGCACAGAAAGAAGACGATGGAAGATGAAAGCGAAGATAAAACAGAAAAAAAAGACATGATCGAAAACCGATGGAAAAGACAGGTTTGGTGGTTCTTGTAGATTGTGGTTGGCTAGACTGTCATTAGCGATGATGATGACCTCCTTGAATAACATACAATGCATTGTCGTTCTTCTCTTCTCTTCTCTTCTCTTCTCTTCTCTTCTCTTCTCTTCTCTTCTCTTCTCTTCTCTTCTCTTCTCTTCTCTTCTCTTCTCTTCTCTTCTCTTCTCTTCGCGATTTTCACATTCTTTGCATTCTTGACTACCACAATCATGGAATGACGTCACAACATACCTAAAACGAGAACTGAAGACCTCACGTGGAGCTTTAAAAGGAAACTCTCACCCAACAAATAAACCACAACCAGATAAACCCCAAAAAAAAAAAAAGAGTAGCAGGAGAGGAGAGGAAGGACTTTCTTTTCATCTCTCTTTTGACTCTTTTTTTTTTGATCCCGTCCTTCCTCCTTCCTCCTTCCTCCTTTCTTTTTCTTTTTTCCACCTTTTTTTTTTTAAAAAAAAGAAATACCTATTCCATGGAGCCTCACCGTCATCAATACCAACATAGGCGTCACGGCTTCTCCTCCAGTGTAGTGGAGGAGGAGAGGCATCATGGCCGTGGTGGCAGTGCTAGTGGCAGCCCTCTTTTTAATCTTTCTCACGAAGGTTCTTCTCCTTCTTCTTCACAGACGCTTCTTGACATGAAAGAAGGAGAAGGCCCCAGAGGTCCCTCCTCCTCCTCTTCCTCCTCCTTAGGGGGAGGAGCGTCTGGCCAACAACACCTCTCCTTTGCCGCGGAGTACATCACGAACGGTCCTTTGGCCTCCAACGCTGCTGTCACCACCCCAGAGGGAAGGAAGCTCGCCTTCTACGCCCTCCGCTCCAAGATGAACAGCCTGGAGCAGGTGTTGGAGGACGTGGGCCAGTTTATTTGTGAGAGCCAACTGGAGTCCCACTTCATCCCGTTTGTGCTGCAGCTCTCCGCCGTGGCTAAAAACTTGGGCAAGGAAATTAATACCGTGGAGACCTACCTTGACTTTATGGTGCGCTCTCCTATCTTTGCTACTTCCCTTTCTCTTCGTTCTTATCGTAATTCTCTCTTTCTCTTCTCTCCTCGCTATACACGCGTTTGCATTCGTTCTTCGTTCTTGCTTGCTTCTTGTTCTTGTTCTTCTTCTTCTGCTCTCCTAGCTTTCTCTCTTTCAGCATTCTTTATTCAGAACTGACTCGGTGGAATGGTGATGGTTATTGTAGGCGCAACACAACGTGTCAGAGTCAAGCACCAGCGGATACTTCTCAGTGGTACCAGACGAAGTCACAGTCCACGTACTTTCCTATTTGGATGAGGCTGAGCTTTGTTCCGCCTCTCTCGTATGTCGGCAATGGAATGCTCTTACTGCTGATAACAGCCTTTGGAAGAGGTAAACCTTTTCTTGAAGAAATAGAGGAGAAAACGGAAGAGAGAAAGAGCCCAAAGGTTACTGACTGTATATTTCTTTCTAAAATTATACTAGTCTGTACGTTCAATATTGGGGAGCAGAGGCAGCCAACGCACTCAACCAAATCTCAAAGTGGGCACGACAGCCAAAGCCATTGCCCATTCTTCAAGATCCTACTATCACTCCTTCTTCTTCATCTTCTTCCTCCCATATTTCCCCTTCTTCCTCGCCTTCCTCCTCACAAACGAATACTTCTGTTCGGAAAGATGGGAGTTTGTCTTATGCTTCTTCCTCTACTTCTTCGTCTCCCCCTTCAACTGCTACAACAACTCCTCGAACAGAAACTTCTTTATCATCCTCCTCTTCGTCTTCTTCATCTTCCCCCTCCACTCAAACTATTCTAAAACACAAAACTTCCAACATGGCCAAAAAATTGACGTCTCTCTTATCCAGCGCCACCGATTTTGCCACTCGCAAAGATAGTCCATCTGTTGATTCTTCTTCTTCTTCTTCTTCTTCTTCTTCTTCTTCTAGCTCATATCACACGAAAGATCATAATATGCGACAAGCCACAACAAGAACTCCCGGTGGAAAGATACCAGTGCTTGAAGTGGATCTCCATGATGACATGATGGACACGGAAGACTCCCCTGTTCTTACGCCATCTTCCTCATCGTTAACTCAAAAGCAACAACTTGAGGGTTTCAATGATGTGGGCGAAAGTGATTATCATCATTATAGGCGAAGTGGGCCAAATCTTGACACGTCCAATGTGTCATCATCATCTTCATCATCCTCATCTTCATTGCGCAGTGAGGCCAACAACAAATGGAAGACTCTGTTCATGAGGTACCATCGAACTCGTCGAAACTGGAGCACTGGAAAGTATAGTCTTCAAACGTTATCGCATCACCGCAACACTGTTCGCTGTGTTCAGTTTGATTCGAACTACAACCTTATCACGGCGAGGTAAGTTTTCTGTCTTGCCATCTTCTGTCTTGACTTTGCTTCGTTCTTGTCTTCTCTTTCTTGTTGCTTCTTTGTTACTCCTCTTTTACTTTATTGATCATGTTGTCATATCTTCTCGTTTCTTCCCTTTATTGTTGTTAATCAATTTCGTTTGCACAGTGATGATAAAACAATTCAACGGTGGGACTGGGATGCGGAAAAAGGCGTGTTCATACCAAGAATGAAACTTGCGGGACATGACGGTGCGTGCCTTCAATCTAATGAGCAACCAAACTAGCTTATTCTAACGAGACCTTTCTTTTATTTGTCAGGTGGTATCATCTGTATGCAATTTGATGGTTGTTCTCTCTCTCTCTCTCTCTCTCTCTCTTTCTCTCTCTCTTTCTAAGTGTTTTGCAACATATTAACCTATTATTACAGGAGATAGAATGTTAACTGGCTCGCGAGACAAAACGTTACGCCTATGGGATCTTGAACGAGGGAAAACCATAACAACATTCAGAAATCATACCGGCCAAGTGTGGTGCTTGCAGTTTGATGAGCATAAGGCGGTCTCTGGTAGCGACGACAAAAAACTCAATGTGTGGTGCCTACACTCAGGAAAGATTATCGCCACTCTCAATGGTCATTCGTGGGGAGTACGACTTTCTCCAACTTTAATTCTTCTTTCTTCTTTTTTTTTTTTCGCTCAAGCGTTTCTCTGCATCTTTTTGTTTAAACAATAGGTGGGTTGTCTTCAGTTTGATGATGAGAAGATTATATCAGGAGCAGCCGACAAGACAATAAAAATATGGGACATGGCGACCATGCAGTGCAGAGACACAATAGAGGGCCACAAGAGCTCCGTGCGTTGCCTCCAATTCGACAACCAGCGCATCATCTCTGGCTCATGGGACCATACCATCAAGATATGGGACCTACATACCCGCAAGTGCCTCAACACGTTGCAAGGACATACCAACAAGCTCATGTGTCTGCAGTGCGACAATGTGAAGATTGTATCTGGCGCACAGGACAAAACGCTACGAGTGTGGGATATACAAACGGGCGAATGCTTGGTACGCTTTTCTTCTCTCTCTCTCTCTCTCTCTCTCTCTCTCTGCTTTTCCTTCATTTTGCTTGCTAAACAAAAGTCTCTCAAACAAAGTCGGTGCTAAAATCGCATACGGATCCGTTGTGTGATCTTTACTTTGACGACACGAAGCTTGTCAGTGGAAGCAGAGATAAGACTGTAAAAGGTCTGTTTCTCTCTCTCTCTCTCTCTCTCTCTCTCTCTCTCTCTCTGGTAATGGCTTACAACGTAATGGTGTTGTTACAGTGTGGGACTTTTCTTGAGGCCAAACCACGAAAGCCGTTCTTGTGTTTGTGCAGCAAAAGAATGAAACAATAAACAAGCAAAGAGTGAATGTATGTACAGAAAAAGGATCTGTTCACAAAATTGCAGAAGGAAGAGTAAGGAGCAAAGAAGCTGCCCCTACTCTTCCCCTTCAACGGAGGAGGAAGGAGGAGAAGAAGAGGAAGAAGAACCAGAAGCGGAGAAGACATCAGATGAATGCAACTCTTCTGCCGCCTGGTAATGCAACAACAACGTTTTGATATCCACAAGCTCCAGCTCCGCCGCAAGCGAGACCGGCGTGCCTCCGTCCTTGGCTTGCGTCCTTGTGGAAGCCCCGTGCTCCAACAGGTGCCGCACCAGGTTGATGTTTCTGCTGAGCACAGCTGAGAAGAGGGGCGTAATACCCAGCGGCCCCCCGCTCTTGTTGAGGGTGGCAGTGGCCCCGCGTGCCAGCAGGTATTCTACTGCATCCTCCTGACCGCACTGGCAGGCCAGATGAAGGACGACAGTGCCGTCCTTGGCCGCCACGTTGGGATCTACCTGGCACTCCTCCACCAGCCAGCAGAGCAGGTCAAACTGCTCTCCCTCCACCGCTGCAAAGAGCAAGGGATAGCCCTCCACCGTGTGTGGCCGTAGAAAAGGGTGCAGGGAGGAAGAGGATTGAAGAAGGTCACCCCTTTCTTGGCAGTGTGCGTTGTGGGCGTTGAGTAGCAGCCGCAAGATTTCCTGGTGGCCATGACTCGCAGCGATGTACATTGGAGACTTGCCTGAAAGATTAAAGGAAGTAGAGGAAGAGGACGAAGATGAGGAAGAAGAAACTTTCTTGTGCATTTGGACCAGGGAACCAGTGTAGCGTGGAAGCAGTCTACCCACTTGCTTGACGTCTCCTCCCGCGATGGCTTGCAGGAAAGCGGTCCACTCTCTAACAGCATCCATTGCACTCCTCCGCTCCTCCTTTTCTTTCTCCTTCTCCTCCAATCCTTTCTTCTGCTGCTCTGCATCCACTTGCTCAATATTAGCAAGAGATGTTTGTTTTGTGCAGGTAGCGTAGTCGTCGCAGTCGGCGCCACATTTGGTGGAGGACCGGTGGTGGTGGTGGTTCTTCATGACCTTCTTGTAACCATGCGCGGCCACAGCAAGAGCGCCCATCACGCCAAACCCCCCCACCACAATCTTGGCCCAAGAAAAGCCCGCCGGGCTATCCATCTCTCAATCTCCCCCAATCAAAAAAAAAAGTACCTCACCTGATTAAAGAAAGGAGGTGAGGGTCTTTGTATTTGTGGTTACACGCAAAGAGCGCAAGTGCGCACACACCGCCCCCTCAAAGACCCTCACAGAGAAGAAGAGGTGCAGCGGAGGGGAAGGTGGTCCTCTCTTCTTTCCGTGGGCGGAGAAACCCGCCAAAACGAGAGCAAATCCACGGAAGTTTATATTTTGTTTGGTGCTTCCCCTTGGAAGGGGGAAAAAGGGGAAGATACCATTGCTCACGCTTCATTCGGGAGGAATTCCTGGGCAAAAGTTGGACAAGAAAAGACCGTGTTGCTATCCAATGCTACATATTCATGTCGTCACAAAGCCAATTCAATATTATGACTCCTCAGGTTGCTGGGGTGAGGATGAGGATGAGGTAGTTGCGGGCGCTCCATTCTCTTCGGCGGCGGCATCGCTCGTGGCTTCAACGCTTCTTCTGCGAGAGGAGCGCCGCGGCGCTTGGTTGGCGGGACCCCCGCCATCGCTTTCCTCCGCCAGGGTTTGACGTTCTCGACGGTGCGTGGATTCCGAACGTGCTCGTGCTCTCGAACGCGTCCGTCCTCGTCCTCGTCCTCGGCCTCGTGTCTGTCGCGAAGCTCTGGTGGTGGTTGTGGATAAGGAACGGCGATAGCGGCCTCTAGTTCTTGTGGTGGCTGTTGTTGTGGTTGTTGCAGAAGAGGAAGGGTATAAAGAAGGAGAAGAAGAAGAAGCGGAAGGAGATGTTGTAGGGACAGCAGCGGTAGTTGGAGTGGCATGGGAGCGGAGTTGTTGTTCGCGAAGGAGAGAAGGCGCCAATGGAAAGATAGGAACATCCGGAAAGAAAGGGCGAGAAGAGAGATAAACCGGAGCAGAGGAGGAAGAGTGGGACATGGACGTTGGTTGGCTGGTCACCATGATCGGCGGGGGTCCTTGAGGTAGAGCTTCGCTTGCGGAGGAAGCAGGCGGCACCCTAGCTCGAGAATAGACCCCCGGAGGGGAGGGTGACACAACTGCCTCAATCTTTTCTTCTTGTTCTTGTTGGGCAAGGTGTTGTTCTTGTTGTTGGTAGGGAAGAGGAGGTTGACGAGGATGAGGGTGGTGAAGAGAGGATGGGGTGGAGGAAAGAGATAATTGTGGGTCAGACAAAAGGCGCGAAAGGGAGGAGTGAAGCGGAGGCAAAGAAGACGAGGTACTTTGCGAAGAAATGCCAAACCGTTCGTAAGTGGAAGATGTTGGAAGGGAAGCCCTTCGTGGCGGAGGGAGAGGTTGAAAAGGTTGTGTTGGTGCTGGCGGAGGGACGTTGGAGGACGAGGAAGGCGAAGGATGATGAGGAAGAAGCGGAGAAGGAGCAGGTAGAGGAACAGAAGATGCGTTGCCGAAACCTCCTCTCCAGTCTGGAGAGGGGAGCGCCCTTTGTTGCTGCTGCTGCTCAGCCATCCTTCGGTTGGGATGAGCGGGAGTTGACGAAGAAAACACCCGTGCTCTCTGTGAATCGTTCTCCTCCTCATCTTCTCCCCTCATTGAAGGCTAAACCAGCACGCGCGCCTGGAAAACGTGCCTGCAAGAGAGTTGTTCAGTCAACAATAATAAAACAAAATAAAAAATATAGCGTACAAAGTGTAACTTTGAAAAATATAAATAAAAATATTAACACCACACCACATGAAGCTCCAACTCACTCTCTTGCGAGTGCCCTCTCATCCTACCGCTCGGGACACACACAACCCCTTCTGGAAGCGCTGCGGAAATGTCACACAAATGCATCTCAACAATCCCAAAAGCGTTCCCCGAAAAGTACACCATTTCAGAATTGAATGGATGGTATAAGGAAAAAATGGAATCGTAAAAGGAAAAAACCATCTCATATTTCAACTCAACTATACCATATTTAGAAATTTTAATCGGTTGCTTGGCGAAGGTCTTACGGTTTTATAATTTGGTACATTGTTTGGGCTAGCATCTCACATGTTTTCTTTTGGTAACTCTCGAAGACCTTGTTGGGTTGCTGGCAGAGAAGAATGTTATACTATATATATTTCATTCTTATGCAAACAATAGAAATGGTGGATTGCTACATTTGTTTTTGGTTTCATATCTTTTCAATTTTCAACCGAATGAGCCCTTTCCTTCCTTCATTCCAGTGGTTGGTGGAGGAGTTTCCCATCTCCTCCGAGTCGCTGCAAGCTCCCCCTCCCGTACGAACCGTTCCCAGTAAAGACGCAAAGTTGCGTCGGGTGACTTGTACGTAGCGTTCTTGCGGGATGTCGAGGCTCTCCAAACGCTTTCCCCTGCTGCGTAAAGAATGATGCGGATTGTACAGAACTCGAAAGACTACAGCGTCGAGCTTCAGCTTCTCCTCCACCGCACGTGAAAGGGTATCAAAGGTGCCGTCTGCAGGGAGGACAATCGTCTTCTTCACAGTTTCGTACTCGCATTTGAAAAGAATCTGCTGCGAGGTGGCCGCTGTTCTCTCCGAGGAGTGGGACAGGAAAAAGGAACCCTTGTGCTTCATCTCCCTCCATTTCTTCTTCATCCTCCTCTTCTTCCTCTTCAACTTTTTCATCTTTTGGCTGTCTTCTTCCGAATGATCTGTGGACGCTGCAGCAGCTGCTCGTACTCTCTTTTCCATAGCAGTAATTCCCAACTCGTCGTCCTCCAGAGAAGAAAGCAATAACGAAGCGGATGCTGATGATGAACTGGTGCCTTCTTCCAGATGAAGACTTCGTTCCTTTGTTTTTAGCTTATCTATCAACACCCCTTCACCATCTTCCTCTGTTGAACGACTTCGATAAGTTCTTGTGGAGTTATTGTTTTGATGAAACAAGTCATGACACATTTCTCGAAATGTTGCGAACCGGTTGTTCTCGGATGGCAACCCGCTATTGTTGCTTGAAGTAGTTTTGCGAGATGCTCGCTTGGCCTGGCGTGACGAAGGAGGAGCAAAGGCGGTGGAAGAACTTGATTTGCGTTTGCTTCTCTCCAAAGCATATTTGCTCCGACTCAACTTGTTTCCTATTAAGGCTGCGGAGTCTGAAGATGAGAAAGAGGAACGTCCTTCTTTGCCAGGCGAAGCAGGTGGGTCCGAAGGAGTTCTCTCAGGGTCAAGGAATGAAGAGGAATCATCGGGCTCGATGCTGCTTGAAGTGGATGATGCCGAGTCAGTGAACGAGACGTCGATAGTGCTGTCGCTTGGCTGAGTGGCGAATGGGGTACTATTCTCTGAAGCAGGGTGCAGACGATAAGACAGGCGACAGAGCTCTTCGTCGTCGTCGATGTACTGAAGGTTCATAAAGTACTCTCGAATGTTTTCGGCGTCTTCGTTGGTCTGATGTTCATCGAAGAGCAAAGAAGGGATGATATTATCCTCTTCTCCTTCCGTCACAAGCCTCTCCGCAGAGGACATGGAAGTAATGGCACCGCTCATCATGGAACGAAGCTTGGGAAGATAGAGCGGGGATTGCAATTGCAATTCCTGAAACGACTTAAGCATGCTTCCCAACATTTCAATTCGCTCTAAGTTGATGCTGCCTCCTTCATCGTCTTGGTTGTTGCATGAATACTTTTCGTTGCCGTCCAGAATGAAAGTAATGTCCCGCAAGAGCAAAGCAAAGTAAGGAAGCTTTGGGAGTTCGGTCTTCTCGAAAGTTTGTCTGTATTTTGCAAAGTTGCAATGCGGCTGTAGAAGATCGTCCATCTGATGGAACCGGTTTCTGTCCTTGTCGGAAAGCCCTTTCCACGCCAACTTCTGCCGTTGAACGAAGCTGTTGTTCAGGCCCGAGATGATCTCGATGCAGGTGTTGAAGTTGTGGAGCTCGAGGCAGAGGCGGGCCGCCTTGAGCAGTTTTTTGATGGTCTGCGTTTGCTCCTCGATGGAATCTCTCATCAGGATCTGTGTTGTCACCCAGAAGCTAACCTATACCATGAAGCAGAACATGCAGTGGCTTTATCAGTACTCAGCATAGAAGCACAGACGGGGGCCTCAGAGCAACAAGCATGAAGGAAGAAACGAACCGCGTTAAACTGGCGAATAAAGGCAGAGATGTTCGGGCTTGTTGTTTTGGCTTTCTGCCAGCCCTGAACCAAAAACTCCCTCACAGGTATCCGTACAAAGAGGGCCAGTTCGTGTCGGGTGAGCTCCGCTGCAATGACTTTGGGTGAGAGCTCTTTGATGGTCAGCGGGTTGTGAAGAGCACGAGGCGAGGCCGGAGTCGATGGGGTTGCTGGCGAGGAGGCAGCGGCTTTGCTTCGCAGTTGCTTGGCTGTCTTGAGGAGCAGCAGCTTGAACTCATTGACGAGCGGGCAGGAGCAATGGGTCTCTATACACTTGGCCACTTCGGCCCACTGCAGGGTCGTAAGGTCGGATGGGAAGTGTTCCACCCATAACCGCATAAACCGGATCATCCTGGAAACCGAAACCGTTAAGCATCAAGTAAAGACAAAACAAGAAGGGAAGGAGGGAGGGCAAAGGAGTACCGAGCGGAAACGTGCTCGAAAGAAGAGTCGCCTTTCAACGCCGCGTCCTCGAAGCTTTGCGGCGTAAGTTAGAAGGTGGAGAGAAAAAAAAACGGATGAACGGCGAGAGGCGAACCTTGTCTTCCAAAAGTTACAAAGGTATGTACATTTCGCGGCGTCTTCAACGTCCGGCAGCAGGTCCTTGTAGCACAACAAGAAGCTCTCCACCAAAGGGGAAGGAACCTCCTCCTGCATCAACCGTAACGCTGTCTCATCAAACCTAGGTTTCATTCTTCCCTTTCGTTGTCCAAACTTTTCTTTAAACAAACTATTCAAACAGCAACAACCCCACGCTTTCTTAAGAAAAACTTGCGAACACTGCCCCGATGGGAGGTAATGGTGTCGTAACGCCGGTTCCTCTGCACGCGTCTCTTCGTAGGCCTTGGGTGGAGGAAACATCCATAAAAGTAAAAAATAATGATCCTACAGGGTATCCTCGACGACCAATATAGGTGCACCTGCCTCACTCACAGCAACTCATTTCAAATTTTCCCTTTTTTTGTCCACCGAGACACCTCCTTCTCTCTCCTCTTTTCAACCCGGTTACGCGTAACCGTTTGCTCACTTCACTCCGGCAAAACCCCGCGTTCGAAGCTGGAGTCGCTTTCTTGTCCTTCTTCTTCTTCTTCTTCTTCTTCTTCTTCTTCTTCTTCTTCTTCTTCTTCTTCTTCTTCTTCTTCTTCTTCTTCTTCTTGTTCTTCTTCTTCTATTCTTCTTCTTGTTCTTCTTCTTCTTCTTCTTCTTCTTCTTCTTCTTCTTCTTCGTTCTTGTTTTTCTTCTTCTTGTACTTCTTCTGATACTCCACCTTTTTTTTTCCTTATGCTCTCTCTCTTCTTCAATTTGATGCTCGTTGAACAACGTCCAGGGACTGTGCAGTATAATATAAAGTGTTCATTGCAAGAAGAAGCGGCAGAAAGGGCGGCTTCAGCTTTGGCAAGGCTCTTGGCTTGAGCTTGATAGGCAAGCCGCAACTCCTCCAACGCCGCAGTCTGTTCCTTCAACTCGGCTTTCGCCTTTGCAAAGCTCTCCTCCACCTCCTCCTTGGCCTTTAGCCTCTTGCTCAGCTCGTTGATCTCCTCCGTTTTGGCGGTGAGCTCCTCGTGAAAGCCTTTCACTTTTCTTTGGTAGAGCCCCTCGCTCAGCTCCTTCATGTCCCGCAGCCTGGTCTCGTACTCTTCTCTCAGCCCCTCCCATTTCCTCTCCTTCATCTCCAGTTTCACCGTCAGTTCTTCTATTCGCAAGTCCTTCTCCCTTGCCTCTGCCTCCAAGTCGCGTTGGCTTTCTCTCCACCGCGCGCTCTCTGCCTCCAATCGCTCCTTCTCCTTCTCCTCTCTCTCCCTCAGCGTTTCTTGCAGCGCTTGAAGACGCTCCTCCTTCTCTTTGGCCTCTTTCTCCCAGTGCTTGCTGCGTTTGTCCTTCTCCTCTGCAGCGGTCAACAACTCTGCGTTCAACTGCTTCAACTGCTCCATCCGCTCGTTGAGACGTTTGCGTTCGGTCTCGAGCTCCGTGTTCTTGTCCCGCAGTTCTTGCAACGTTCTCTCTTGCTCTTGTGCGCGTTGCAAGTCCTTTTCGCGAAGAAGTTCTTCGTAGTGCTCTCGCAGTTGATCCTCTTTGTCCTTTTCTTCTAGTTCCAATTTTTTCAGAGCATTTCGGAGGAGGATAATCTCCTTTTCTTTTTCTTTGAGCTCCCCTTTGCCTTCTTTTTCTTTCTCTTTGAGGAGGCGACGGGCCTCTCGTTCTTTGCTCTCATCCCATTGAGCGAGGCTCTCTTTCTCTCTCAGTTGGTTGATTGTGGTTTGCAGCTCCAGAGAGGCGCGTCTCAGCTCTTCGTTCTCCACGATGAGCTCGTTCCACATTTCGGAGAAAGTGGTTTGTCTTAGCTCAACCATCTCTTCTTTGATGACCATGATGGCCTCTCGAAAGCGTTGAATATCATCCAAATCTCCTTCTTCCTCTTCTTCCTCTTCTTGAGTCACTTCCACGGTTTCTTCCACGACTTGAACAGTTTTTTGTTGTTGAACGACCAGAGAGGCGGTTTTTGCTTCGACGACATCTAGACTGTTATTTAAGTCGTCAAAGTCGTCATCGTCAGCATCAGTAGCATTTTTTCCTTTGTACACTTGAATTGCGCCGCTGCTAGCAAGAGAGGTAGAAGGGAGTTGCCTTCGTTGTTGACGACGTTGCATCCCTTTTCGCATCCTTCTTTGTACAGCCTTTTCAAAATAAATAGGCATTACAATCGGGGAACCAGAACGAACATAAAGAAAGAAAGCAAATAGTTTTACCGTTTCAAACAGTTGTTCTTGGAGTTGGTTGAGTCGTGCTTCCATATCGGAGGCTTTTTGTCTAAGGTACTGCTCTCTTCGGGAGGCGGTCCTCTTTAACCTTTCTTCGTCCAGTAGACTTTGCATTTCGCTATAACTTAAACTTGACCTTCGGTCGCCCTGTATTTGTCCCATTTCAGAAGATAAAGAGAGGAGAGAGAGAGAGAGAGAGAGAGAGAGAGAGAGAGGAAAAGAGGACAAACCTTTACAAGACCTCCGTTTAGCCCAAGTTGCGATCTGAGCATGTTGAGCTCTTGTGATAATTCTTCCCTCTCTCGTTCCATTTGCACCCGTTGCATCCATTCTTTCTTGTCTCTCTCGCTTTCGTTCTTTTCTATCCACCGTAGCTCTTCTAACATAGTTTTTCTCAGTGCATTTACTCCTTCGGTCAAGGTTATCTGTACATCAATGAGAAGAGTAACGAAAGTTGGTATGTAATGATTCTTGCAAACCGAATAAAAGAAGCAAACAACTCACTTTCATATGTGGTATTTGCTCCTTAACAAACGCGTCCAATTGAGCAAGTTGGATTTGCAGATCTGACGATTTTTGCTGAACGAAAAAGAGATAATACGCAATGAGTGCACGATGAAAGAGTGGAGGGATAAGTGACCCACCTCTTGCAATTCAGCGCCGAGAGAAGTAGCAGCAACGCTATAGGCTGCTGCCCATTGTTTTCCTGCATCACGACCTTGTTTTAACGCATTGTAAAACTGGTTCCTCCACTTGGAATGCTTGCGCGATGCCTAAAAGGATGACGTAATACGAACCAAAAAAAAACGTGAGAGTGAGAAAAAAAAGGTAAGATAAGATGGTGCTAGAAACCTCAGTGATTGCTGCAAGATTTGTTTCGGACATTCTTGCTCCTTTAAGTTCAACAGTGGTAAGACTTCCAGATGTTCTAAGCAACTGAGAGAGAGAGAGAGAGAGAGAGAGCAGAGTAGTAAGTAAGAAAAAACCAATCCAGTCAGTTAGGTAACTTTGGAAGCTAACCTTCAAGAAAGCGTCAGCATGTTCCGCTGAGATGTGCGTGTTGGAAAGATTTAGAGTCACAAGCGTGCAGTTCTTCTCTAAAGCAGCAACAAACTCTGGCACTTTGCTGCCCTTGATAGGATTGTTGCCAAGATTCAACTATCCAACGGGAAAAGAAAAGAAAAGAAGGTATGCTTATGATGAGCGCCAATGAGAAAGAACAAGAAGACGACTACAAAACTGATACGAAAACAATATAGTTCAAGAACGAGGACCAACGACAAGACGTAGGATGGAAGAAAGGGAAGAGAGAACAGACCTCTTCTAAGGTTGATGTCTGCAGAAGAGCAGGTGCCAGATCGACCAGAGCAAGATCTGTAATGTCATTGTCTCGCAAGTTAAGGGTAATGAGGGCAGGAGCACGTCCAACCCCTTCCGCCAAGAGCTTCACTCCTATTTATTATCATTAAAAACAGACTTGAGAAGGAACGAAAAAGAAAGCAAAACGAAAGAAAAGAAACCTTGATCGCCAAGCTTGTTCTCAGAAAGATCGAGTTGAGTGAGAGTCCTGGAGGAGCGCAGCAAAGCCGCTAACGCCTGCAAGCAACACAGCAAATAGACAGGTTAGATAGAGAAAGGGTTGGTCAACATAGAGAGAGAGAGAGAGAGAGAGAGCAACAAACTTTGCATCCACGTTTATCGATGTTGTTGTTGTTAAGTTCCAACGAGCGAACGGGTATACTTTTTTTTGTAGGCAGAGTAAGTTGAGAAGTAAGAAAAAAAAAGACATACGTTGATTAAAAGGAGGCACCTACGTGTTGAACTTAGTGAGAGTGCTACAAAGGGCAGTTACAGATTTCGAGTCCTTGCAAAACATGTTTGTTCAACATCACTCCCACATCAACAATAAAGAGAGAAAGAAAAGCAAAAACAAGCATTCAGAGGGATGGGCACGTACCAATCCCTTGTGAGCCAGGTTGAACACGACGGAGGGCTGCCTCTGCCGAACCTGCTTCTCGAACAAGGCCACCACGGCGCGCACGGGCTGGGTGTGCAGCTTCACGCAGGCAGCGAGGTAGACCTTCTTGGCCTCAGCGTAGTTCAAGGGCACGGCCTTGCGCGGCGAGACCGTGGCAACGCTCCCGCTGCTCTGGCCAGCTGCTGCGGCATCCCCAAGGCTGCTACTCATCTTCTCGCTACGCAATAAAAAATTTCTAAACGAAAATTACAATGAAAAAGCAAAAAAAATAAATTGATAGGAAAAAAATTAGCTATTTTTTGTTCATTTGTAGCCAAAAATTGGCCGGCAGATCAGCAAGGGCGCCATGGCGTAGTTGGCAGCGCGTCTCCCTAGTAAGGAGAAGGTCGTGGGTTCGAATCCCACTGGTGCCTCTTTCTTTTTTTTCGAGGATTGCCTGGGTAGGTTTTTTCCCCCTCTCTGTGCAGTGTGCTTGCAGCTGAGTCACCAAGTTCTGTTAAGAACTGACGCTCCTCCTCGTTCCTCACAGTGTATTGCCCACTTGTACCCAAGGCTGTCAGTCAGGGCGGCTGCCAACTCAGCACCAACGCTCAAGCCCGCCTTATCTGCTCTGAGAACTTCAACCAAAGCCGCGCATCCATCCTGCAACCGACTCGGACGGGTGGGCTGTAGCTTCGGCCTTTGCCAAGGAAGAAGAGATGCGAATCCGCCTAGCTGCCTGACTGTCAGAATGCACTGGGATCCGCTCGTGCAACTAGATAAACTTGGGCACAACAAGGCAGGTAGGGCGCCATGGCGTAGTTGGCAGCGCGTCTCCCTAGTAAGGAGAAGGTCGTGGGTTCGAATCCCACTGGTGCCTCGTTCTTTTTTTTCGAGGCTTGGTTTCTTACCATTTTTTGTTTTTCTGAGTGCAGTGTACGTTGTGTGTACGTCGAAAAGAGTTAGAAAGGTGTGTTGTCCCACAAAAAAAAATCAACTTTTTTTCTCACCCAGTATGGGTGCATAACAAAAAAAGTTATGAGGACGACGTGACTTGAACACGCAGCCTTTCGGTCTGGAGCCAAACGCTCTACCAATTGAGCTACGCCCCCGCTTCGACATTTGAGAAATTTAATTGTGTGGTTGTTGGAACTAACGGACGCGTTCGGCCAGGGCCTCTTCCCCTCTCTGTGGGCGAGAGAGACAGCAGCCACAACACGAACAACGTGAATACCGTCAATCTTCTTTTGGTGGCGTAGGAGCCACAAACAAAAAGAGAGCAGACAAAAAGGAGCCCAGGAGATAGCCTCCGATGGCGCCGTAGCAGCATGACACTGGCCACACCTGCCACTCTCTATCCCAATCCAAGGGAATGACAAATGCGCCCACCCACGTTCCGACAATGGCTCCATCTGCTGGCAGTGAAAGACTTGATGCAATTGCGGAAGAGCTGTTGGTTTGAATGAAAAAAAAAAAGGATGTTAAAGAATGAAGTTAAAGTCTGCTCTTTCTGCTTCTTCTCTTCTTCTTCTCTCGCTGTTTGTTCTTTCTTTCTTTCGTTTCTATGAGAACAAACCTTGGATCAAATACAGTGATGAGAACGAGGCGACGAGGATCAAAACCAAGAAAGCAAGCAGCTGGGAGGGCAACCAACGTCGCCATCAGCACTGCCCAAAGAAACGTGCGTCCAGCATCCCTTATCAGAAGAAGATGGAGCAGAAGAAGAAGAAGAAGAAGAAGAAGAAGAAGAAGAAGAAGAAGAAGAAGAACAAGAAGAACAAGAAGAAGAAGAAGAAGAACAAGAAGAAGAAGAAGAACAAGAAGAAGCATTGCACATTAAATGAAGAGACAAGGATAGAATCAAAAAAAAAACGCACTCTATCAATGGAGCACCAAACATGACGCCCAAGAAATGAAAGAATAGGCTGCCCCAAAAGAGACCAGAGAGACCCCGTAGAATGCCTGTGCTCTGCAATGGCAAAGAAGAGAGAGAGAGAGAGAGAGAGAGAGAGAGAGAGAGAATGAAGCGATAAGAGAAGAGAAGAAGAGTTAGTGAGAGATTAAATAGCACCAAAAAAAAGAGAGCAGCACAAACAGTATGAAGGGAAGGAGAATGAAGCCGCAGAAGAACGACTCCATGAAGGACGAGAAAGCAAGGGATTAGACAGGCAAGCAACAGAAGAAGGCTGCGTTCGGTAGCGCTCTGCAAGCTCAAACCGAGGATCTCCGGCAGCAAGACGCTCACCCCAACAGCACCTACGCAAGCCAAGTTGTTGGTGAACAGCAAGGCCTTCTTCCGCAGCAGGGGCGAAGCCTGGCTCTTCCTTGTTACATTCTCATCTTCTTGCAGCATCATCATTTCTTTGTTGATTTACAAATCGTGACGTCCTGATCCTTTCATGTATCGTGACGTCCTGATTCATTATTTCATGACGTCCCGAAAAGAAATGGTGCTTTGTGACGTCACGAATGTGACAAAACATCATGACGTCGTGAGTAAAATGTAAAGGAAAAAGATGCAGAAAGAAAGTAACGCACAACCACAAGAGGGCGGCAGCGCCGAGGAGGACCTCTCCTCCTCCTCGCTGGTTACGTACTTTGCGGTGGTCACGCAGGGCTTGGAGTTCGTGGCGGCCCAAGAGCATCGCGACAGCCTGCCTGATGTAAAAGACCTCCGTCACGAAGCCGGCAGCGGCCTGTTGTTCTTCTCCTTGCCCTCCAACAAAGCCGACGGCAAGGCGCTGCACCGGCTTGGATGCTGCGAGGGCCTCTTCGTGCTGGTGCTGGAGGGGGAGGACCTTCCGTTGGAAGCGGAGCAGCTGGATCCTTTCATGGACAGCTTGGCACAGAACAGAGGCAATGCTGAGGCGTGGCGCCGAGCGTTGGAGGTTTGGAGGTCCCACCTCTGCTTCACGCTCGACGACGAGGCGTTGGCAGAGAGGAGGGGGGAGCTCATGGCGTCGAGCGAGTGCGTTCCCACGTTTCGTGCTTCGTGCACTAGGATTGGGTCCTCCCAACGTTGGAGTTCTTTGGATGCTGAAGCTGCTCTTGGCGGAGGTTCTCTACTTTCTTTCTTTGTTTCGCTCTTCTCTCCTCTCTTCTCTCTTCTCTCCCTCTCCCTCTCTTTGCTCTCTTCTCTCTCTGCTCTCTGCTCTCTGCTCTCTGCTCTCTGCTCTCTGCTCTCTGCTCTCTGCTCTCTGCTCTCTGCTCTCTGCTCTCTGCTCTCCTCTCTGCTCTCTGCTCTCTCTCTCTCTCTCTGCTCTCTGCTCTCTCTCTCTCTCTCTCTGCTCTCTCTCTGCTCTCTGCTCTCTGCTCTCTGCTCTCTCTCTCTCTCTCTCTCTCTCTCTCTCTGCTCTCTGCCTTCTCCCTCTTTCGCTTCTTTCTATTAACTATCTTCTTCTTTTTCTGGCTTTGCTTTCTTTTTGTCCTGTCTTTCGCTCTTGTTGCTCTCGCTTTATGTAGCACTGCATGAAAGCTTTGGATGGCCGGTTTCTCTGAAGAAGTACGAGCTTGAGGCCTTTCTTCACATCCACGAAAGACACTTCCTGTTGGGTCTGTCCCTAACAGCTCGTCCCTTCATGGACGAGCTGCACAGCAACCACAGCAGCCACAAGGGCGCCAGGGGGAAGCGAAGAAGGGCCAGAGGTTTGCTTAAAGAGCTAGGCCATACCACCCTATCCCCCATGATCGCTCACTCGCTTTGTCTCTTGGCAAAACTTCAGCCTGGTCAAGTGGTTCTAGGTTTGGTGTTTTCCCTCTTTCTTGTCTTTCCTCGCTTCTTTTATGTTTCTTCCTTCTCCGTTCTCTTCTTTCTCCTTTTTTTTCCTCTATTTAATCCTCTATCTATATGGAGTGTAGATCCATTTTGTGGAGTGGGCAGCATCCCCATTCACGCAGCAAATCTGTGTCCGCAAGCAGTGATATTTGGCACTGACATCTCCCCCAGAGACATACAACATGCACATAACAACGTGCAATCGTGGCTCAATTCTGCTTCTTCTTCATCATCACCCTCGGTGGCATTGTTGCAAGTGGGGGAGGGAGATGCAAGAGCAATGCCTTGGCGGGATGGAACGGTGGATGTCATCATATCGGATATGCCGTTTGGAGTACGGTCCGGCTCCTTCCACCAAATGCAAAAACTATATCCAGTCGCTTTGAGAGAGATGAGTCGTGTTGTCAGAACTAATGGGTATCTCTCCTTTTTTTTTTTTTGCTGTGTTATTTCCTCTTTGCCGTCTCTTGTTCTCTCTCTCTCTCTCTCTCTCTCTCTCTTTCCTCGTACTTGTCGTTACTTTCTTGCTTTCTCTCCTTCTTACATTCTCCTTCAAACGAAAACGAAAACAAAAACCAAAAAGGATGGCATATCTTTTGACCTCTCAAAGGAACTTAATGAACAGAAACCTGGAACAGCAGCAACGTCGCTGGCAATTGGTTACCACCCATTTGGTACTTTGCTCTCTTCTTCTCCCTTGCTTCCTTCCTCCAACTTGGTTATTGATAGTTTTCTTCATAAACAACAACATGAATATAGCTGCAAGTTAATCGATTAGAGATAGTACTTTACGTTCTCCAAAGAACAGCAGCACCATACGTCCCAAAACAAAAGAAACGAAGAGCTCTTCATTCTCAACTAAAACCAAACAAGAAAGATGAAGGAAAAGAGAAGAAGAAAGAAGAAAAAGAAGAACCTGGACCAGAACAAAGAAGCAAGACAAAACTAGAATCATTATCTTAATGAACTCATCATCTCATTCTTACACGTGCAGCTTCCTCCTCTCTCTTTGCTCGTTCTTCCATCTGACGTTGAGCTCTTTGCTCCGTCTCTCGCCACAACCGTTCTTGTTCTTCCTTCACTCTTTCCACCAGTCCAATTATCTTTCTCAAGTTTTCATGAATGACGGCATTCACCATCAACTCGCCTCCTTCTCCTTCTTTCATTCGTATCATCATTGGCGCGTTGATATCGTTCGACAATACTTTAGATTCTTCTTCGAAGTGATTGCAAACTTCTGTCAATACTTGCATTACTCTTTCGTGCTCGTGGCAGAGAATAAGCAAATGGTCTCTCACACTTTTGCCCACCACAAATTCGTTCTGATTCTGAAGAACTATCATCTGCTTTCTTCTTCTTTGGTGTTCGTCATCCTCCTCTTCTCCTTCTCCGTTTGATACATTTTGAAGCTTCTCTCCAGAGTAGTGCTCCAATTCGCTCACCATTTTCAATAATGGTGATGCTTCTCCCGTTGCGAAGAACATTCCAGAGAGAATATGAACGTTCATCTCCACGTTTTGTACCGTAATCGGAGCTTTCATCACGTCCAAAGGCACTTCTTCTAGCAGTTGTTGGATCACAGCAGTACGTTGAGCATTCTCTTTCTCTTTTGCCTTTCTTTCTTGCTCCTCTTCTTCGGTTGTTTTTTTGTTGCGTTGTTGTTGTGCTTGCTCCTCTTCTTTACATAGTTGAAGCAAATGTTCTTTGGCTGTTTTTGAAAACAAAAAAAGAGAGAGACGTGTTGAGTAAATATCTTCTTTCTGGCGAGCAGAACATGAAGCAGAACAAGAAGTACCTCCAGCCATCCAAAGAGAAAGGTAGAGAACAGTTCTTTCTTTCTCTCTCATCACCTTTTCTAATTCCTACCAACAAAATACCAAATGGAAAGGTGAGAAGACCAGACTAAGGAAGAAGAATAAGAAGAAGAAGCACAAGAACAAGAACAAGAAGAGGAACAAGAAGAACGAGCATCCGCAGAAGGAGAAGAAGAACCTTGATAGTATGCGAGGAGAGAGAACCATCTTTCAAGGCGCGAGCAAACAGAGCGGAAAGGAAGCCAGTGACCATCCATTGCTCCTTTGGCTCCACCAACGCGTTCTCCTTGGAGAGGACCTGCACCGCCAACGCCACCAGCTCCGGCTCTGCGTGCTTGTAATAGTACTTCAGCCAATAGTCCACATCCCTTTTTTGTTTGTTTGTTTGTTTGTCACAAAGATAAGAAAGAGAGAAGGCAGTGAGGAGAGAAGAGAGCAGCAGAGAACGGAGGGAAAGCAGAGAACGACAGACCAGCGTGTTCTATAAGAAGGGAAGGAGACGGAGGCGAGGTCGGCAGTGGCGTGAAGCAGGGAGGTGGAAGCAGCCATGCACAGTGCTCCTCCTCCAACGCAGCAACACGCCGCCGTAAGCAAAAGTTTGCTCGACGCTGGTAAGCTCCCCCCAACACCATTCCCCCACGGGGCAGTCGACCTCCAAAAGAAACGCTTCGTATTGCTCTGATGGAACCGCCGATGCCGCGTGTGCGCCGTTGTCGTTGTCGTCAGTTGGCTTTGGACCCGTCGGGAGTGGTGAACACCGAGCGGAACGTTCCACTTTGCCGACAAAGGGGGTTTCCTCGCGACGGCACATCCGCTCCAAGCCGCCGCCGCTGCGCCATAGCGGCATGAACGACTTTGTGGCCACATTTTGTTTGTTGTTTTTTTTCGATAAAAACTCAATATGTATCGATTAAATCTTTTATGCGGACAAAAATTCGGGAAAAGTCCTCATTTTTGTCGACATGTCGCTCCAAGAACCGGAGCAATTTACGTCCAACATTTGCTTCTCTTCCGAACTGCTGAAACACTTTCTGAATTTGACTGTTGGTTTTTGTCGACAGTTATCCGGGACGACGTGAAATACAGCTATAAAAGGAAATCGAAAAAGATCCCTTCGTGAAAGAAGAAGATTGACATCAATCGTTTCATTATATTTCCCATCATTTCGTTTCGATGCGTCTATCAGAACTTGTCACCCAGTTGGTCCATGCGAGGGACAGTCCAGATAAATAGTTGAACCGACGCCATGACGTTTTCATTTTCTCAACATCATTCAGCAAGGAAGAAAATACATAACGCGAACTTACATTAACAATGGACTTGGACGAAACCGTAACTGAAGGGATTACACCCTCGCTACTGGCTGACCTTGCGGTCATGGAAACATCCATGGTGGGGACCAACATCTCCCTCCACGCTCAGCTAGGTTTCGTGGAGGCTCTTCACCTCCAGCGCCGCCTGAATCGTCAAAGCAACAGCAACAACACCGGTCTTCTCCAAGTTCAACACCGAAGCAGCGATATCTCTCCTTCTCCCTTCGTGAGCATTCTCTACCCTCCGGACGATCCTAAGGGACGACTTCTCTTCCAAGGGCACGTCAGCGAAGGCCGTCGCATCGGGCATGGCTTGCTCATCTGGTCCGATGGGACTGCGTATGAAGGCATGTGGAAGGATGACAAGATGAACGGCAAAGGCACCATGCGTTGGCCCTCCTCTAACAGCACCTACATCGGCGACTGGCAGGACAATGCCATCCAAGGAGAAGGCACTATCACCTGGAACACCACCAACGTGAGATATACCGGGCAATGGAAGAACGGGCTGAGAGAAGGCTTCGGAACGATGACCTTCTCGCCGGATGACTCGGTCAGAAGACTGAGCTATACTGGCGAGTGGAAAGCGGACGAGAGGAACGGCAAAGGGATGATGCTATGGAGGAACGGTGCCAAATACGAGGGAGAATGGAAGTCCGGAAGGAGGGATGGGGTAGGAGTGCATACGTTTCCCAACGGCGTCAGGTACACCGGCAGCTGGAGAGGAGACGATAGGGAGGGCAAAGGAAAGCTCTACTTCACGAACGGAGATGTGTTCAAAGGAGAGTGGATCAAGGACCAGAAGCATGGCATGGGAACCTATTTCTGTGTGCACGGAAGGGTCAGATATCTTTGGTACAACCATGGCGAAAAGGTGAAGGAATGCGACTTTAGTCCTCGCTCCAGACGTACGTTTTCTTTTGCTATCTTCTTTGGCTGCTTGGGTTCTTTGAGAAAGCTGACAACCCGCTTTGGTTTGAACAGAACCTCAGACTTTAGCCACCTTGTGTGTTGAGACGGTTGTAGATAAAGGCGTTTGCGTCCCAAAGCATTGCGTACCGGAGGAAGTGTTCGAAAGGCTGCTGGCCTACGCTCGACAAACAAAGGGCGGCAAAGAGCTGACAGGCAAACGCAACATGCCGCAAACCGTGTAATACAAAAAAAAAACAGTGTACTGATATTTTGTTTTTAAAAAAATTTTACACCGTTGGTTGTGGTGTTCCTCGAGTGAATCAGTAAGCGTTGGTGCAGAAAAGAAGAGAATGACCACAACGAAATGCCTCCACGTTCGTGCACTCGGCCAACTCTTCCTCGTTGAATGTTGATTAACATTTCTCTCTTTTCACCTCTTTCTCTTTGCCTTTCTTCTTGTTGAGGGCATCGCTCTTATTTTTCGGTTTGAATGTTGATTGGGTGGTATTCTACCCATGAAATTTAGCCAATATTTCTTTCGAAATTCTATGGAGAACACGATGACTTTTCGTCCAGTTCTATTTGCGACCGACCAATCGCAGGCCTGCGACGCCTAAAACGTGTAAAGAACAAAAAAACGAGTCTCTCCCTCTCTTCCACACTCTTTCTTCTTTTTTCCACATCCACGACCGAACGAAAGAAGAAGAACACACAAACAGAAGCACAAACAATGGCCACCACCACGAACAACCACATCCACGGCAAAAGATACATGGTTGCCATCGACGGCTCGCCCGGCTCCGAGAACGCCTTCAACCTGGCCTGCGAGATGGTCAGCAAGGATCCTGGCAGCCACCTCTTTGTCCTCGCCGTGGCCAAGGAGGAGGGCCTCTTTGCCCAGGACAAGGTCATCGACAGCCTCAGGCACTGCCAGAACTTGCTCATCAAGCACAGCTTCCTCATCAAGCAACGGAACGAGGATATGGTCCCTGCCAAGCAGCAGCACATGATCCCGTTCTCGTTGATCCTGGGCAGAGGGTCCCACGTGGGAGCCGCCATTTGCAGGGTGGTGCAGGAGAAGGGCATTGACTTGTTGCTCTTGGGCAGAAGAGGAATGACCCCGCTGCAAAATCTTATGCTGCTGATGGGCAGCACAAGCAAGTACTGCGTGGAGAATGCGGACTGCAACGTGCTGACCGTGAAGGGCAGCTACCAGCCAGAGGAGCACGACTCCCTGACAGCCGTGCAGCAGCTGGAGGAAGCAGAGAGGGCGCGCCGAGTAGAGGAGATGGGTGGAAGAACAGAGGAGAAGGAGGAGGAACAAAGGAGAAAGGAGAGGGGGAGAAGAGAGGCGGCGTTGATGGGGGCTGTGATAGCAGAGGAAGCGGAGAGAAAGAGGCGCATCGCGGAAGAGAAGGAGCAGGAGGAAGAAAGGAAGAAGGCCTCCTTGATGGGCACCATCATTGCCGAGGAGGAGGAACGCAAACGTCGTCTGAGACAGATCGAGAAGGAAGAGAAGCAGCGCAGCCGGGCTTCGTTGATGGGCACTGTCATCGCCGAGGAGGAAGAACGCAACCGCCGCTTGAAGGAAATAGAAAAGGAGGAGAAGGAACGCAGCAGGGCTTCCCTGATGGGCACAGTCATTGCCGAGGAGGAGGAACGAAAGCGTCGTCTGGAGGAGGAGGAACTCAAGGAGGAGGAGAGAAAGGAGGCCTGTAGCATCGGCACCACGGTCGAGGAGGAGCACGAGAGAGCGCGCCGCTTGAGAGAGCTCTACGGCAGCGAGGAAGAGGCGGCAGAACAGCAAAGGCGAGAGGACATGGAGAGGTACAGCCTGCTCCTGCTGGCGGTCACCCAGGAGGAAATGGAGAGATACCGAAGGATGAGCCAGGACAAGGAGGTGGAGGTCATGCACATTCGGGAAAACCTCAACAACGCCATCCTTTCTCATGTAAAGAGACTTGTGTAAGCAAAAGATATCTTCGACTCCTCTCTCTCAACGAATCTGTAAATCAAACATTTTTTAAAACAAAAAACTTACCTTTTGATGTTTCACTTCACTTGCTTCGTTCCTTTTGAAGCTGCGGAGGGAAGTGCTGTTGGTGGCGATCGAAGCAGTCGGTGCAAAAGCGATGTGTGTAGAACAGGCTACAAGAGGCCTGCACGCAAACGGCCCGTTGGCAGATGCTACAATGAGAGCCGACACAAATTGGCAGCGCCTTCTCTTGTTGTCGGCCTTGCTCTTCATCGAACGGATCTTTCAAGACGTAGCAGTCCTCCAAGTAACTTTTTGTTGTTATTCATGAAAAGTAAGGAAATCAACCAAAAAGTTGAAGACAAACTCGATGCGAAGAGCAAAAATTAAAAAAAAATGCTCAACCACGCACATGATGGATGCACAGAATGGAGGTTTGTTGCCAAAGTGATGGTAAGGATACTCCATCCCACAAATGGAGCACGTAAACCTCAAAGAGGACCCGCGCGTTGTTGCGTTCCCTCCTCCTCTTGCTTCCTCTACTTTCTGTGCGAGCGACCGGCCACCGCTTCCCTCATCAGGGCGTTGCATCATCATCAAGCCCTTGCTGCTACTCTTTTTTTTTGTGTTTTTTCCAAGTTCCGCCATGACGACCTGATTCTATTGTGTCGGCAGAAGTGAACTCTAGAGAAGAGAGAGAGAGAGAGAGAGAGAGAAGAGCTGAGACAGAAGGGAGTGAGAGAAACACAAGGTATGGCTTGCTTCTTCCCATTCTTGATTCTTTTGTTTTAAAGGCACGCAAGAAAAATGAACAAAAAGAGGGAGGAGGAGAGAGTAAGAGGACAAAAAAAGGAGGATACAGCACGATGGATTCCCGGGTGGTCACCCACCCCAGTACTAACATCGCCTGGCGGAGCTTAACTTCGCTGATCGGACGGGAAGCGGTGCTTTCTCCGCAGTATGGCCGTATCCAACACCTGACCGACTTTCTTGCAGTATGCCCCTATCCCCATTCCCCCACTCCTCCATGCCGTTGCAAGCTTTGAGTAAACAATGTCACAGGTTTCTCCTGAACAGGACCGACGCCTGCCCAACACGATTTTTCAAAGGCGCAAATGGTCGTCTCCCCTTCGATCACGCATCACGGCAGAACCAAAAAGCCCTTTGTGGTTCTTCCTCCCTTTAGTCACACCACCACTTTACTCCAAGGCAAGCGCATAAAAAAGAGAGGAGAACGAGAACAGGTGATAATTGGAAGCTGTTTTGTATTACACACAAGAGAACAAAAAACTAAACACAACAACGTGGAAGTCTCTCCTCGTTTTTTTTTTCTTTCTACTTTTCCTTCTTCTTCTTCGTCCTCTTACTCCGAAGATCCACCAGCAGAGGAGATCAAACCGTTGGCGGTGTTGAACAGGTTGATAGGGCTGTGACCATCGGTGATCATCAAGCTCTTCAATCCAAGTCCTTGCAGCAGCTTGGCCTGCATCTCGGGTCCAGCCTGAGCAATGGACTTGATGGTGCTGGGTCCAATGGCATCGACGAGCTGCTTGAACTTGGCAGCCTCGATTTCGGCCAACTCCCGCTGCCTCTTGATGTGCAGCTCGTTCATCCTGCGCTTGTGCTCCACCTCAGCGAGGTTCTTCTTCTTGAGTTGCTCCAGGTCAGAGAGACCCTTGATGGTGGTAGACTCGGCCTTGAGCTTGCTCTGTGTGACAGCAGCCTCGCCCTCAATCTGAGCGGCCTCGGCGCGAGCCTTAGCCTCAGCAGTAGCTTGACCGGTGGCCTCTACAGCAGCGCTTTGAGCCTGCAAGTGGAGGAGAGACTTTCTGGCGCGTTCGGCTTCGACCTCGTCAAAGATCTTTTGGCGCTCCAACTTGCCGCGAGCTTCCTGTTCCACACGCTCAGCCTCATGACGAGCAGAGGCCTCCTGAGACTTGGTGGTGATTTCAATGGCGAGCTGGACGGATTTCTGAAGGGCATCGCGGGTACGAGTGTCCACAGGCTCTACGCTTTGAATATCAATGTTGGTGATGACCAAGTTGTTGGAAGAGAAGAAGAAGCGGTTGCGGATCTCGCCGCTCTCAGAATCCACACCAAAGACAGCAGCCTTGATGATCTCAGCCGAGTTGGTGTGGAACTGATCGAAAGTAACAGAAGCCACAGCACCACGCACGCGAGAGGCGATGGCCTTGCAGGCATCTCCCACAAAGTCAGGAACGCGGAAGATAACGGCAGCAGCCTCACGATCCTCCTTGTCCACCTCAAAGTACCAGTTGTAGGCGAGCTTCAAGCTGAGACGAGCATGATCAGCAGTCTCCACAATGACCACGTCAGTCATAAAGTCGGGGCCGAGGAGGAGAGAAAGAGATTGAATGACGTTGGGGCGCTTGGGCACGTCACCAGAGAGGTTAACCACGGTGAATTGCTCATCAGGGCCAAGAGAGACCAACTCAGGACCAAATACAAGACGAGCTTGCTTGTCCTTGTAGTCGTAAACCTGAACGGCAGCACCATGAGGGCAGCGGTAGGTAACAAGACGAGTCTTGTCGCGAGCACCACCAACGCTGCCACCAGATTGCTTAGCGTTCCAGCCAGAGCCGCGAGACTCGGGGGTAGAGCGCTGCTTGGCCAAGAGCTCCTCCACAACGACAGGCAGTTGCTTCTCCCACAGCTCCTCGTTGGCCTTCAACATGTAGGATTCACCAATGACGGCACGAACCTTGCCAGAGGTGAGGTCACGCACGTAGATACCTTCGTTCTCGTCCAAAGGAATGGCCTTGCGCTTCTCGAGCACCTCCACTTCCACGGGGGGAACATAGTCAGCTGGGCCGTGGATCATCCACTTGTCACCAGGACGACGAACAGTTTCCTCGTTATCAGTGAACTGCTTAGTGGCACGAAGGAGCAAAGCTTCCTCAGCAGCAAGAACGTGAATGTTTTGAATGCCAGCCTCGAGTCTCTCTCCAGGGCGAAGGAAGAAGGACATGGGTCCCTTGCGAAGCTCCTTCATGCCCAACTGGTTGTGTCCCTTGCTATCCACAGGGTCCAAGACCACAGCATATTGACGGTTGCTCAAAGTGGTAACGCGGACCTCTCCAACGATCTCCTCGTAGACATCAGGAATGTAGCTCTCAGCTTGGTCGATGGTGACCAACCATTCCTCACCAGCCTTTCGGCGCACGCCAAGTACGTCGGAAAAGGTCTTTGTGGCACAGAGGTGAAGGGCGGTCTTATCGGTAAGGATGCGAGCCTTGACCTTCTTTACGATGGTTTCATCAACACCAGGCAGGTAAGCTCCAACCTCGCGCACCAACCATTCCTCTCCGGCTTCACGGCGGTTGCCATAAGAGTCCACGCAGCGGTTGCGAGCCTGAAGACGAAGAGCCTCGTTGGGTTTGATAATAGTAGCGGTGATAACCTCAATAACGGAAACCTCCACGCGAGGGTAATAAGTGGCAGGACCAGCAAACAACCACTCGTCACCAGCCACCTTGTCCTCAAAGTCACGGATGCAACGCAGACGAAGAGCGGCATCAGGGCCGACCACCTGCAAAGGAGTCACGGAACCAAAGACGCTCTCGCCAGGGTACAAGGGGAAAGGCTCCTGGGTAAAGCGGATCTCCTCATCGCCGAAACGAAGCTTGACGTTGCCATGCTCGTCATGCACGAGGTTGCCGCCGTTATCCCTCATAACCGGGTTGGAGATGATGGCATAGTGGCGAGGGGGGATCATGATCATGGCGTCCGGGCCGCTGACGATCTTCTCGTGCTCCTTCCTGGTGTATGTGTTGGGACCGACCTCCACGCGGGTGATGTTCTCATTGTTGTCCAGGACGTGGATGTAGTAGTAAGGCTTGATCCTCACCACGTTGGAGTCCTTCACAGCGGCAGACATGATGATTTATGTGTAGGAAGGAGAAAAAAAAAGGTAGCAGAGAGGTGTGTGTCGAAGAAAAGGGGGGAAAAAAAATTGAAGAGACAGCGATGACTGTCGTCGGTTGTTGTTTGAGGGAACAGCGAAAAAAAATAAAGGGGAGAAAGTGGGGTGCTAAATAAATAGCGGTCACACTTATTTTTTTTTTAACTTAACGCCAGATTTTGACTCATTCGCCGGTTTTCTTCTGTGAAAAATTTCGCCGGGCGCTATGGCATTGGGCAAACTCGGTGAAAAGAGAGGGAGGCTACTCCTATTGGGTGTGCGGAGTTTCAATATGAACAGAAAAAAATCCAGAACGAAAACGAAAAAAAGTCAGAAAATCAATCGTTACACAAAATATCGATAGAAAAGAAATTCTTCCAGGAAACAATAAACGCGTTCATGTCGACACGATAATAATCGCCTTTGTGCTATAGGGTCGACACGAAAACTCTACAAAAAAAAAAGCAAACGGAAAAAGAAAGATGGATGCCGATGAGAAGGCGCTACTCGAACAAATCGCACGGTGGGCGGGTGCCATCAATCGATGCAAACAGCAGCAAATGCAACCACCACCACCACCAACGCATGTTTCTTACCCACCCCAACATGATCATCATCAACAACAACAAAACAAGTTTTCCTCAAATTCTTCTTCTTCAGCAGCATCTGCTACTCGATATCAATCAAAGCCCTATTTCACAAACACGGCAACCGCGGCAACCACCAACACTCGTCCGTTTGCCCACAAGAAATACGTTCGTCAACCTCAACAACCAACTTCTTCTTCTTCTTCTTCACAACAACCCTTACCCTTGGGTGCTGCCTCCCCTCTTAGCAGCGGCAGCAATCATCATCATCATGCCCAACCTGTCCCAGCAACGACGACGAATCAAAATGGCGTTCACACGGGACAAAAAGTGGAAGAGGAAGAAGCGGCATTGTTGAAACAAATCGCCTCCGTGGCTGGCGCCATCAACAAACACAAACGCACAAAGCTGCAACCTCCCTCTTCTTCCGCTACGACAGCAGAAGGCAACAACGAGGCCCCGCAACCACAGCAAAAGGAGAAAGAGAGCTCCACCATCACGAAACTGCGGTTCTCTTCTTCTCTTCGGCCTTCTCCTCAGCTGCTTCGTCGTCGTTATTCCTATTCTTCTTCTTCTTCCTTTCCTGCGTATTCCTTCTCTCCTTTTTCGCTCAGAGGAAGAGCGAGGGGGAGAGGAGGCGCCGCTTCTTCTTTTATCGGCCGTGCCAGCCTACGTCGTGGCAAAAAGTTTGCCAACAAGAGTTTAGTCAACACTGCTCCTTCAGCTGCACAGAATGCAACCACCAGCTCTTCTTCTAAGGAAACCACACCTGTCTCGCGTTCTCAGGGTAAAAATATTATTGGCAACCTTTTCATCTTCTTCCCGCTTGGTTCTTCCTTCTTTCCTTCTCTCCTGGCTCCTTCCTTCCTTTATCTCTCCTCCTCTCCTTCTATCCTCATTCACTTCTCTTTCGAACTGAAACAATGTGTCATTTTAATGCGTTTATTATAGCAGGGGACACGTTGACGATAAACGGAATATTGTACAAAATGGATGCAACCGGCAGAACGCTTCGCAAAGTCGAAGAAGCGGAAGATCACGGAGGATCAAAGGCTTCAACCACACCTCAACGCAATGCTCGCGTGCCCAAACGAATCGTAATCAACGGATCCACCTACACCAAAGCCAAAAATGGGCATTCTTTGATCCTTCGCAAGGACAACGCCAACTTGCAAATCCCAATGTGCGCCACCCCGTCTCTCTCTGTCTCTCTGTCTCGTCCATTTTCTTAAAGGTTCCATTGTTTTTCAGTCGTCGACGAAGACGAAGTGCATTGAACATAGCCAGAGCAACCCAAGCCAAGAAGGCAGAGCGGTCCAAACGACTTTGTTTGTTTTTCAACAAATTTGGTGCGCTACTTTACTCTCAATCTCAATCTCTCTCTCTCTCTCTCTCTCTCTCTCTCTCTAACTCTCTCCTCTTCGATTTTCTCTTCGAATCGGTTGATCATCTCGTTGTTTAACAACGTTGTTAAACATGCAGGCAAATGCAGAAAAGGTGACAAATGCCCACACCTCCACGACCGATCCAAAGTGGCCATCTGTCGCAAGTTTCTCAAAGGACAATGCCTCCTCGACGCCAGGACCTGCCCGCTCTCTCACAGTCTTGCCACGCGCGAGCAAACCATGCCTGTATGCTATCACTTCCTTCGTGGTGTGTGCAACAGAGAGGACTGCCCTTACTCTCATGTCTATGTGAATGCCAACGCAGAGGTTTGTCCGGCATTTTCGAGAGAGGGTTTTTGTCCGGATGGAGCGAGCTGTAAGTTAAGGCATACGAATGTCTGTCAGGCGTTTCGGCTGCATGGCGTTTGTCCGGAGGGAGAGCGGTGCAAGTTGCGACATGTGAAGAAGAAGCGGAAACGAGAAAGAACCGAGGAGGAGGAGGAAGAAGAAGCAGCAAGTGATGATGGAGACAAAGGAGAGGAAGGAGACGAAGAAAGAGATGAAGAAGAAGCAGGAGAGAAAGAAGAACAAGAAGAACAAGAACAAGAAGGAGAAGAGGAAGAACAAAAAGAAGACGAAGATGCAGAAGAAGAGGAACGTAAGGAAGAAGAAGATGAACGATGGAAAGGCAAGCAGCACAAAAAGCAAAGACGGGAAGGAGCATTCGCGGTGGCTCCTTTGCCGGCTGCCTTTGCCGGACCGATACGCCCCGATTTTTCAAAGATGCTCTCTTCCATCCCTGGGGAACCAACTCCTCCTTCCTCCCCCACCATTGCCTCTCCTTCTTCTGCGTACGGCGGTCATTATAACAGCAGCGAAGAGGATGATGAAGCGGTTTGAATGGAGAGCAGAAAAAAAAAAGATAAGAAGGAAGAAAACGAAGAAGAAGGCTTGGTGGCTTCATCCTCATCTCCACTTTTTTGGAACAGTTTTTTTTAAAACAAAAAGGTACGACTAACAAATAACAAACACAAAACACACAACGCACACACCAAAACTCTTTCTTCTTTTCTTTCTTCTTTTTCTTTTATATGAAGTTAAAAAAACCAAAAAAAAAAAGGATTAAAGAAAACAATGTATACTCCTACAAAATATATAAATGTTTGTTAAAAAAATAAAATAACAACACGTAATGTGGACTCCTCTCTCTTCATCCATTCGACCTCTCTCTCTGTGGAAAAGGCAAGTCGAGGGGGAAAAGACCTCTCTGTCTTGAAGCAAGAGCTAAGGGCGGGGGAGGGAACCATGTGTGTGGGGGGGCTGATTTGCTCCTTGCCACGCTCTCTATCTGGTCGCTTTTTTGTTAGCTCTTGGTCGCATAAGGTGTTGCTTATTTAAATTTTGCAGGCGAAATGGGGTACCAGGACTCATGAGAAGGATGGGGCAATGGAGAAGGCGGCGTGAATGCTTCGGTGCGTTGGTTGAGCGCGTTGAGGGAGGCGAGTCTGTGCTTCACGAATCGGGGCCACTCCTCTCGGACGTCCTTGGGCAGGGCGAACACCTGCGCCAACACTCTGGCATAGTTCTCCTCCAATCGTTCCGTTGCATCCTGCTTACTGGAGGAAGGAGGACAACCCGGTGAAGAAGTCGGAGAAGAAAAAGAAGAAGAATCAGCTTGAAGAGCGAGAGAGTGAGCGAGAGATTCAAAGGCATTGGCGATTTGTACAGCATGAGCCATGTCGTCCTTTCGTCTTTCGCTTTTTGGCTGATGTTGATCTTCTGCTGTGTTGAAAAGAGATAATATCCGCTGTAGCAAGGAGCAGTTGTTCAGCACAAACTTTTGGCAGACAAGAGTTAAACGGCTGCTTCTTCTCTCCTCATGAGGTAGTGCGCCTCCAAACGTGTTGGTGCTGTTCTTTTTCATCGAGTGTTGTTGATCCAAAGCGTTGTTATCTTTCTCGTTATTTTCTTCTTCCTCGGATTCAAAGATGGGCGCCTCATCGATATGTCGAGCAAATAGCGCGCAGATGGTCTCGCTGATAAGCGCATGCAAGATGCTGTTGCCAGGAAACTTGAACAAACTATCTACACAATGATACAACAAGCAAGCTTCCGTTGCGTCCGTTTTCTCCGTTTCGCCCTCCAGCGGTTCCGTTTGTCCTCGCCTTTTGACAGTCACTGTATTCGCTTTTTCGTTATGATTCTCCTCTTCTTTCTTTTCGCTTTCTTCCTGTTTGTCCATTTGTGGCGACTGTTGGTGTTGCTGCCATTGACTGAGATTTGTGGAGAGAGAAGAAGAGGGAGAGGAAGTGGAATCTAAGGGATCACTTAGGTTGAACTGGTAGCGTTTTAGTCCTTTGAGAAGAAAGGCATCCAAGTCCTCGTGGTTGGCTTTCACCAATTCTCGAATGAAAATATTGGCTCTGATGCGTCCTATACCTGCGCTTTCTTTTGTTCGTTGTTGACGTTGTGAGACAGAAAGAGAAGAGGAGAAGGGGAGAAGGAGATGGCTTTGGTAAAACGTGGTGTTGGTGAAAGCTTCCACGATTGGAGCTCTTCTAGGCAGAAAGAAAATCGTTTGTTGCGCTTGTGGGCTGGTTGATGTTCGTAAAATGGCAAAGCATAGGCTCAACCATTCGTGCCAGAGACCTTCATCCACTGCTGTGAAAGACGTGAGAGAAGTTGAAGAAGACGTTGAAGACGAAGAATGAATAAAGAAGAGATTGTCCAGAATGAGAGAGACTGTTCGTTTGGACTGGAGTTGGTGAGAGAATGGTGAGCCGACGTGAAAGTCCTTCAATGCAGCTATAGCTTTCATCACTGTTTCCTTCAACGCGTCATGAAGCGCACTCAATGACGCAATTGTTTGTTCTTTGCTTTCTTCAGTTATTTGCGCAATCGAAGAAACAGAACTCCAAGAAGAAGAAGAAAGCCGTTCCAACTCTATCACCAACTCCAAGCCTCGTTTCCATTGGTTGTAGGTTTCTCTAGAAAGCCATGACCAACCCGCTAAACTATTTGGTGGATAGTATATCCATTGCAACGGTGATTCTGATGAGTGTAGCCATTCTAAAAGCTTGTTGTAAATGTTCTAAGGATTAACAGAAAACTGTTAACTACAACTGAATTAAACATGCAAGAGAGAGAGAGAGAGTTATTACCTCCGCACTTTTTCGGTCAGGAGGAAAACGATATTGCTTTGAACTTTCTTTAACGGAGCAGGTGTTGGAGTTCCACCGGCCGCAATGGTTGTAGATACGGAGACTCTCTCGCCCTCTTCCAGACACCGAATGCAATTCAATCACAAAGAAATGAAGCGAAGTTTCGTCCTCCTGAATTTTTCAAGGTTTAAGAAAAGAGAAACAGAGATGAGAGAGTTAAATGAAGCTTGCCTTGGTGAAGACGTCAAATCGCTCAATGGCATGAATATCTGGGAAGAAAGGCATGCCGAGAGCATAACCATCCTTATCGAGCTCCCAAACACGAACGGATTCGCCAACGTGACGAGCCATCACGTTGTTATTTGCCAACACGATTCGTTTCATCAACGCCCCGATGAAGCTTAGCGGATTGTCTTTGTGGCTGTTGTTTTGCACGATAGAAGATAGAGAGTCATCGTCGTCCAAAGAGGAGGAAGAGGAGAGAGATGGTTCTGCAGTAAGTTCATCGAGACTTCGACTCAAACCAGGAGTAGCGACAAGAGATGCGAGAGAAGGAGAGCAGTCTTTGTCAAGCTCGCCGTTGTTTTTTTGCTTACTCTTGTTCTTCCGTTGTAAGCTCGGAGAGTTTGGAACGAGCAAACCAAGTGTAGCGTTGGGTTTTTTGCTAGAGAGGACGGTTAAGGTTTTGCTGTGAGTGCGACGAATGAGTTTTCTGGGAGAGGTTTCTGGCATTTCTAAAGAACCCTGGTAACCCCGGTCAGGATTGCGCAGCTCTGATAGATCTAATTTTGGCTCCGTGCTGGAAATGACTGATAAAGTGAACAGACAAGAAAATGAGAGAACGACAGGACAAGAAAAGCAGAGAAGGTAAGAAGAGGAGCAGAAAGAGAGAATAGGCGAAGCATAGAAGCAGAAAAGAGAAGAGAAGAAGGGGAGAGAGGCCTAGAGAAAGGAGCATAAGAACAGAAACGAGACAAGAGAAGAGAGTCAAGGAATAGAACATAAAAGAAGAAGAAGGGAACGTGTACGGTCTTCATCGCTACAGCGAATGATACCCATCATGCTCTGCTCTGCTCCAAAAAGAATATCAGCTTCCTGAAACTCCTCTTCCACTTCGCCCTTCGCTGTCTTCTCTTTCTGGGAAGTAGAGGCAGCAGCAAACATAAAAGAAGGCAATGGCATTGGGTGTGCCTCCCGCTTTTCCTCTTCCTCCTCCTCTCTGCTCTTTTTCAAAGACATGGGCGTCGTTGAGTGTTGCTGCGCTTGTTCCGTTCCTTTCTTCTTTGATGGAGGAGGAAGAGAGTCATCTGGGATGGAAGGCAGCAACGCTTTGAGTTGTGACAATTTATCCGTGCTGCAACTATCGTTGGTGCTTGCGTTGTAGGATGAAAGAGGAGAAGCAGAGGAAGGAGAAGAAGAAGGAGAGTCGAGGAGAGCTCCTTGGGCGAGGCTCTCGCGGAGGTACGTGGTTGTGACTAGACGAGCACCGACGGGTATCCTGTCCCTCAACGAGGCAAAGTCTTCTGGCTGGGCCACAACGTGAGTCGTCTGTGGGTAGTGCAGGTAGTTGAAAAGAGACATGGCAATAAGAAGACGAACAACAATGAGAAGAAGGAAGAAAGAGAGGAGGATACAAGAACCACACAACTAAAAGAACTAGTGGAAACAAAAAGAAGAGAGAGAGAGAGAGAGAGAGAGAGAGAGAGAGAGAGAGGTTAGACCTCCGGAGTGATGGAGAAGCCAAGGACGCCGCCATGCCCACAAACCGTTCGTTCCCACTCGCCCCACTCCCTTCTGCTCAACCGCTGGGCGAACGCCACGACCATGCCAGCAAATAGTTTCCTCACGTCCGCCCCACCACCACCACTACCACCACTTGCTTCCATTCTCTTCTCTCTCTCGGTGTGTTTCCTTTCTCTGTTTTCGTTGCTGTGGGTTACGATGCGGGCAAAAAGGACAGGTCCTGAAAGAGACCACGTCGTCATGAAAGAGGTCAAGGTAGAAGAGCCAGGATAGGAGACACTGAGAACTGTGGGTGGCGGTAGACACAGCGAGATATGCAACATCGTGTCGTCATGATTGTTTGTTTATACATTAAAAAAATAGATTTTTGCTGCGACCTCACGCAGCAAAAGACAAAAAACAAAATGGAGAGAGAGAGAGAGAGAGAGACAAGTTCAATGGTACGCAGCTATGGTGTGATCGCCAGGAACGAGTTGTGTATGCTGCTGTTCGGCTTGCTTCGTGCATCTTGCACGGCGCAAGAGCTGTTGTTGTTGCTGGGAAGAGGCGCAGGGGCAAGTGCCGCTCCAGCACTCGCCGCCGCCAAAAGCCGTTGGTGGTGCGCGATCTGGTGGAAAAACTTGAGAGTGCGTTGCCTGTGCCTCACCTCCGCCATTTTGTGCTCCAGCGCCTGGCGTCGCTGTGGGTTGCCCTCAGGGGTGCGGCTCCACCGGTACCGCAACAGGCTCAGCTGTTGTTTGTTCATCCGCTGCTCCCACAACAACGGCGCTGTTGAAAAGGGGGGACGGTTGGCTTGAGACGAAGAGGTCATTTGTCTGTGCGTGCGTGCGTGCTTGTTTCGTTTAAACCGCTCTAAAGTTTGGGTGTTTGGCTGGGCTTTTGGCGCGCATTTGTTGCCGTTTTATGGTGGGAAGAATTTGGCGGGAAAAAGCGAGAGCCAAATTTTGTAAAAAAATTCTTAGAAAATTTACGAAACGGAATTTGTGATCGAGGCAACGAAAGGGGATTGGCTCGGAATTAACAAGAATAAATAATCGATCGGACAGATAGAGATCGAAGCGAATAAATAATTATTAAACAAATAAAAAAAAGAAGAAAGAAAAATACGACCAGAAACGAAAAACAACCAAGTCTTTTCGGATTCTCTCTCTCTCTCTCGCTATCGCGTGCTCTTACGATTGTGGGTTCTGAATCCCGCACACCACACGGCAAGGCGGCCAAAAAAAAAAGACCAAACGCAGCACAAGAAGAGATGATAAAGTCAAAAAAGTCAAAAAATCCCAACAAAAATGGGAGCAGCTCCAAAAGCCAAAGATCGAAAGAGAGCAAAGAGAAGGAGAAGGAGAAAGAAGAGGACACCGACGGCAAAGCCGGTGTTCGTGGTCGCCCCAACAACGAGCCACAACAAGCCTTGACTACTACTAACCAAGGGCACGCCGGCTCCATCACTTTCTTCGACCCCACGGGCACCATCCCCGCCGATGAGCTTGACAGCAGCCGAGGCGGCGGCGCTTACGCCCTCCCCCACGAGCTTCACCACCGCCCTCACTCCTCCTCGATCGTGAAGCTCAACATCGGGGGCCACAAGTACTACACCACGGCCTTCACGCTCACCTGTCGCGGGGAGAACTTCTTCACCTCCCTCCTCTCTGGCAAGTTCAGGGCCACCATGGATGAGGAGGGCTACTATTTCATCGACCGGGATGGCCAGTATTTCGAGCCGTTGCTCTCCTTTCTTCGCACCGGGGAGCTGCGCATCCCTGTCGGCATGTCCAAAAGGGCGGTGGAGCGGGAGGCTCACTTTTACCTCATCCCGCTTGACACGGAGCACTTGCAGGCCTCTTCTTCTGATCCTCATGCACCTTTGCTGCTACGGCAACAACAGTACCTCTTTCATCCTCTGTACAGTCCTTTTGCTGCCCCTCCCTCTACCTGTTCTTCCTGTGGTTCTGCTGCTGCTTCTGCCACGGAAACCTCTCCACACCCCGCTTCTCTTTCTAGCGCTGCTGCCTCTTCCTCCGCTTCCTCCTCTTCAGCACCATCCTCGCCCTATGCTGCCCTCGCTGCCAAAGGCAGAGCCGTCACCCTTCCCAATGTTTCTCTCTATCCCGACAAACAGCTACCCTCCTCCTCTTCCTTCCCCTCTTCTGCGTCTTCTTCCTTCTCCTCCTCGTACCACGGAAGTCTCCCTTATGGCCCATTGGGAACCGGAGTGGGAGGGCTTCTTCGCTTTGATGGGCTCTACCTCCAACGCACCAAGGACGAGGAGGACTTTTTCGCCTACTATCGCTTCTTCCCTCCGAGCACGGTGCTGGACGGTGGCGGACGCGTGCGCTTCGTCACCACCAACCAGTTCCAACTGCAGAACAAGGTCAACAACGCCTATGACCTCTTTCGCGAGGGCAACACCGTGCTCATCCGCCTGGGCATCCAAAGAAAGGTAGTCGTGTTGATGGCCTGCTTCTCTGGCTTTCAAGGGGCCATAGGAGGGAGAGGCGGAGGCGTTGTGGGAGGAGCCTCTCATGACCTTCACATCATGGGTCGCTCGCCGTTGGAGGTCAAGAACCAGCACCTGGATGGCAACCACCTCCACTTTATGCCCTCCATCGAGCCCCTCCTGGGCGTGGTGTTCAGCAACCAGAGCTGCCGCCAGAAGAAGAGGCAGCACCACCGCCTCCACTTCAAGGACCACAACACGGTGGTCATCACGGTGGTGGAGAGAGATCGCCGCCACAGGCTCACCACCACTTCCACCAGAACGGCCAACTACCGCCTGGAGAAGGAGGAGCTCTGCACGATCCACATCCAGGATGACCACTTTTTCCGCAGCGGCTTGGTCTCCCTGGGCAACATCCTGGTAGAGACTCGCCAGGAGCGGCACCGGAGACACCACCGCTCATCCTCCGCCGCTGCCTCCTCTTCTGCGGCCGCCTCCACCGCCCCCACCGGCTTGGGCGCTCAGCCGGAGACCTGTCGCCTGTTCCTGGCGACGGAGAGACAGCTGACGGAGGATGAGAGCGACCAGGAGATAGATATCTATGAGTTTTTGCGGACGAGCAGCCCGCCCGTGCAAGTCGAGGAGGATGAGTACTCCAGCAGCGAGGAGGAGGACGAGGACCCTTATCCTAGGATGCAGGCTGCTGGTGGGGGCAGAGACAGAAGCTTGAGTCAGTGAGTGAATGAGAGAGAGAGAAAGAGAAAGAGACGATAAAGAGTAAGAAAGTGTATGCGAGAGAAGAGTGAATAAAAGAAACATTAGAAATGCAACTGTTTGCTTTTCGTCCACAGAGAGAGAGAGAGAGAGAGAGAGAGAGAGAAGAGAGACGGTAAAGAAGCACAAGGAAGTGCAACATAAGAATACGAATAAGCGAGATTCATTTCCTTCTCGAAAGAAGGAGAGGAAAAGGAACACTATGAACAACAAGAACAAAGAAGAGCAACGAAGCGTTTCTTCGTTCAAAATAAATAAATAAAAGCCAGCGGGTGCTAGCAAACAAGGATACACTGAACACCCATTCACTTGGGGACATGGATCCTTGCTCTATCAAACTCTTCGATCCGTCGTTGCTCTCTTTCGTTGGCGCTACGACTAGCTCTGTGATTGAAAAAAAAAATGCAGTGAGCAAGATGAAAAAGGAAGAAAGGAACAGAAGCTCAACAAAACTTGGAAATAAGGAACGCTCCATGCGCAAGGAAGAAGGCAACGAGACCACCAAACACCCATGTCCGTGCCTTCGGCCGGTCGCGCAGCCAAATGCGCACTGTTGAACAAAAGAGAATGAATTCAATCGGATAAGACGAATAGCAATAGTGTTTTTTTTGAAAACAAAAAAAAAATACCTAATGGCAGTGTTGGGGCTGCTATCAAGGGTGTCATGTAGAGCCACCCTTCATCCGCCCACCAGCTTTGTTTGCGGTAGGTAAACGCGCTCATGCTTCCTTGCGGCGATGTCATGAATGAATGCCAAGTCGCTTCCTTCGTTTCTTCTTCTTTCCTTTTTTTTTTACTTTGTCTCCAATTCGAAATTTCAAGGCCAAATTTCATCAACATACATAGTAAACTTCGCACGATTTTACAGGAAAATTCGATCATTAAACAGGTGATCGACGGTGCTGGCGTCAGCCATGAGATAAGCCCGACATTTCTTGGTCTCCCGTTGTCCTTGCGGAACGGGCTCGAGGGGTCGGTAGCTTCATGGAATGCAATAAGCCAAACGAGAGAACCTCTTTTTTCCTTGAAGTCCATCACCCAAATGAAATGCGCGTGCGTGCTCCCAAATATCGTTTGAGTAAATGATGCTCTTTGCGCTGACGAGGAGCTCTCTTCTCTTTGTGCGTTTGTGGGCGGGGAAACCCACGATAGTAGGAGTAAAGAGGCGAAGGAGAAGACGAACAGAGAAAACAAAAATGTCTCTCTCCCTTTTGTTTTTTTGTGTGTGGTGTTGCTTGAAAAGGTGGTGTTATTGTGTTTTTCTACAGGGACAAACCAAATAAAAAATTAAAAAAACAAATGAAGCTCTCTATGTGCTTCGGGGTGTGAAGGCGGTTCGTTTCTCTCTTTCTATGTCCGGTCGGGGTCGTCGCTGCTTCGGGGAAGGATCGCTCGTGGTGCAGCAGAGAGAGGAGATGCTCCTCGGTGGTGGTGGCTGTACTGACCATCCTCGTTCAAATCATTTCCTTGGTATGAAGAGAGGAGAACGGGGGACAAGGAGCCTCCCTCTCGTCGTCGCTCCTTGGCTCGTCGATTCTGGAACCAGACCTGGACTCTGCTGTAGCTCCAGCCGATCCTCTTGGCCAGCTTTTGCTTCTCCTTCTGTGTGGGCACTTGTTGTTGCCTGAAGCTCGTTTCCAAGATCAACAATTCCTCTGTCTGTGTGCTCTTTCGTAGTTTACGATTTCGTTGATTTATTTGCCGTAGTTGAGGCGAGCCTTTGTGTGCAAGGTCCGAGGACGAAGTGGATCTTTTGCGGGAAGTGGTAGGAGAGGAAGGGGAAGATGAAGATCTGCTGCTAATCTCTGCCAACGCCTCCGCCGCCGGAGATGAAGGTCTGCTGGGACTGAGCTGCCCCGAGGAAGCTGCCCTTTGTCCTTGAGCAAAGCCTTCTCTGTATCCTTGCTCCCTGGCCTGTTGAAGCAGTCGAGAAATAAAATCGTAGGAGAGGAGCTGCTCCGAGCCTGAGCTCGAGCCTGAGGCTGACCGCGAGGAAGGGGAGGGGGATGATGAGTCCGGCTGAAGATGTGTGGATATCATGAAGGCATTGAGGCTGGGGGGAGGGGATGACGGGGGTGAGGAGGAAGATCCCTCGGAGGTGAGGTTCTTGGGACGATGGAAGCAGGGGGAGATCACGCTGGATAGAGGAGGGAGTACCCTGGAGGCCGTAGGAACAAAGGGTTGAGGGATCATGTTGTTGTGGTGATTGTGATTGCGCTCTGCCCCTGAAAAATAAGTATTGACTGGCAGAGAAAAATAGGGAATGGGGGTGGTTGGCTGAAATGCAGATGGCAGGTTGGGCGCACACCGTAGGTCCGTTGCCGCGGAGGAGGAGGTGTTGCTGGTGGTGGTCAAAAGTGCATTCATGACGCGCGAGCGAAACTGAAAAAAAAAAAACAAGGCGAAAGGACACGGAACTTGTCTGGTCCCTCAGGGATGAGTTTGTTGCGTTGTGTGTGTAAGTGTCGTACTATTTTTCTTTGAAACTGGTAAAGAAAAACGAAGAAAAAACTATAGTTCTTTGAACCCCCGCGTTGAATTTATGATACCGCTAAATGCTGAGTTACCTAAAACCCAGCAAACCTAAAAAGCGCACCGCGTAACCAATAAACCAAAGTATCTCTATTCGGATGTAAATAGCCGCGCGGACGTTTTTGCACCAATCGCGGCAAATACGATCTATGCTTTTTTTAGTGTTGCTGCGCGAAAAAGATGAAACGGCTAAAAAAGTTTTTCCGGAATGAAATTTGGCTATTTAAAGAAGATCTTCAAAGTACTTATACGGTAAATAAAAATTAAAAAGAAAAAAAATGTGCACAAATAAATGAAAGAGAGGAGAGGGTGGTTAGGCGGAGAGGAAAGAAGGGGGAAGGGGAAAGAGGTCAAAGTTGTCCACAACAAACTCCTCCGTCGGGAAGCAGTGGGAACAGAAGCAGACGCCACCGTCGGCGACCTCGCCGCCGTCGTGCTGCAGGGAAGGGAAGTGGAAGGCAGGGGGTTCCTCCACCGCGACGGCCATGCCGCCGGGGGTCAGGGGGCTGGCCGAGGGAACGCGCAGGGCCGATGCCATGAGGTCCACCAGCTCGGTGGCCTGCTCCGTTTGCTTGCTGTCGCAGTTCCTGGCGAACTTGCGAATGGCCTCGGACCTCTGCTCCATGGTCGGCAGGGCAGAGAAGGCACCCAATAGCTGGGAGAGGAGGTCCTCCACGGAGGGGTTTTTGGTAATGGGCAGGGCCACCACGGTGGTTGGTTGCTGCTCGTCGGTGGGCACAAGCCTGCGCTTCTTCTGTTGGCCTTGTTGCTCGGGCTGGTAGGCAACAAAGTCATCCCAGTGGGTGACGTTCACTGTAGGCAGAGAAGAGGAGGATACGGAGCGGCGGCCACGTCCAATGCTCTTGTTGTTGCAGCAGTTGCTTCCTCCAGGTTGCAAGTGGGTGACCAGTTGGAGGTGAGCTCCATCGCTGGTACTAATGGTGGAACGGTGATCATTCTGTACAAAGAATTCCTCCTCAAGGTTGATGGAGGGAGAGGAGGCGGCCGCAAGAAGATCCGGATTGGAGCGGGACAGAACGGAGGAGGAGCAATAAGAGGAGGCGGAGGAAGAGCCGGCCTCGCTCGCCAGCGTGGGGAACACTTCCTGCGAGGAAGTCAGTGGCGAGTGGTAGGGTTGCTGAGGGGTCATCGCCGGGGAATAAGCGGGCGAGTAGAAGCTTCCAGGAGAGGAAGGGTTGGAAGAGTGCAGGTGTTGCTGTGGGATGGAGATCTGTTGGAGCAAGTGGTTGACGACGTGTTGCTTCATGCCAGTCACATTGTGGGACATGTCGTTGTGGGTCCTCTTCTTGGCCCTGCTCTTCTTACCCTGGCGGCCGGGGAGCTGCTCAGGCTTGCTGATCACGCGAATGGGGGCGGAGAGGAAAACGAGGCTGTCCTCCTCACCCTCTTGCTGAAGGGTGCCAGAGGGTACAATGGCCTCCACGCGGGCACGGAAGTTGAGCCCTTCGTGCTGGCTGGTGAGGATGGAAATCCTACAGCGGAGAATGGCCTCGGTGGGGTCTTTCTTGACCTTCATCTTAAAGTCGATGGGCTTGGTCTTAACAAAGTGAACCTCACCGTAGGGCTCGGTGTCGTAGTGTAGGGTGACCTTGAGCTCCACGCTGTTGAAGTCCAGCGGCTTGGCTTCAAGGTCCGTGCCGGAGAGCTTCACCTCCAACTGGAAAGGCGAGTTCTTGACCTGAACGTGAACGGTCTTAGTGCGGTCGGTCTGCTGTCCGTCCACCACAATGGGGACTTCCTCTTGGCCGGCAGAGGACTGGTGGACGAGGGTCAAACGGCCAGGACGGGGGGCGTCTTGAACGATCATTGGGAGAACGCTGTCCGAAGAAGAGTTTAGCGGGGTTGCGATGCGAGTCGTTGAGAACAAGGAAGTGGGACTTGAGAGTTCGCTTCCGGGTGGTACCAAGGTTGGATATAACGGGAAACTTGGACGAGGTGGAATCGGAGGAGTTGTTGCCAGATAACCGAAACTTCTTTCTGAAGGGGGTGCTGGAATCATGCGACAGGCGCTGCCTGTGGTTGGGTTGCTGCTAAAGCGGTAGAGGTTTGGGGGTTGCGGGTTGTTGTAGTGGCGGTAGTCGCTGTTCTCTTGCCTGAAGAGAGCAAAGGGACCAGAGGAAGTAAAGTGATTCAGATTGGGTAAACCGAAAGGTAAACCGAAGAGGGAGATTGAAAAGTGGAAGGGAGTTGGGGTTATGAAAAAAGGTAGTAGAAGAAGATGAAGGTGATCACCAAAGTATCAAACTTGGTAAAAAAGAAGTAAAGTAGATGAGAAAAAATATGAAACAAGTGAAAAGAATCGAGTGCAAAAGCAAGTATCAGTTAGCCTTGCTTTGAACCCAAAAAGAAAGAAAAGGTTTTACAAAGAGGGTAGTGGTAGAAGGATTTTTTTTAAAAAAGGGGGAAGATGAATTGTTGTTTTTTTCTCTCGAAAAAAAGAATTATCTCTGCTCAACACGCTGACTTTCAAAGTAGCGGAGCAAAGATCAAAGCCTCGTAGAAGAGGGAGGACGGTAGGGATCTAGAAAAAAAAGAACTTTGGTGGTCTGGACCAACAAAAAAAGCAGTAAGTTTAGCTCTTGTGTGCGTGAGAGGGGGAAAAAAAGGGAGAGGAAAAGGTAGCGCGAGAGACGTTTGGGTGGAGGTCGAGGGTTAATTGTCTACACAAATTAACCCGGTGATAATTGTCCTCGTGGATAATTTGCGTTTCCCCTTTTTAAGTTCTCCCTGCCTTTTTCATGTCGTCATGATGAGAACCATAATTGTGAAATTTAGGTCTCGTGTCGGGGAAGCGAGATTTCGCTGGTTTCGCCTCCGCTCTCCTGCTCATATCTCCTGTCCGCGCTCCTCTCCTCGCTCCTGTCCTGGTTCTCCTGCAAATTTGGCGGAAATTAGAGAAGAAAGTTGGCGGGAGAATCGACGGGGAGAAGAAACGTAGCGAGGGGGGGTAGTGTGGGATGACACGGCTGGCAGACGCCCCTCCTCAATATCAAGGGCCGAGATGGGAAACCAAATGAAAGACCTTGGTCGACCAATGAGGTGCGCGCAAGCTGCAGGTTCGTTGGAGAGTGGACGGCAAGTTGGCGTAAGTTTCCTGGGTTAGTACCATCCGCTAGGCGAGTGGAACAGCTGAAAGTAGGCAGAGTGAGGGACAAAGAGAGGGGGACCATCTTTATCATTTTTAGTCTGGCTGGTGATGGGTTTGTTTGCTTCTCTATAAAACAAAAAACGGAAACGCCTCTTTTTTTTTCTTTCACCTTCTTATCCAACCAACAACACAAACGCAGCAGCAGAGAGCCTGACGACAACAGCCACCGTGTAACGCCTCTCTCAAAACCAACGTATTCTTTCTTCCTGGCCACTGTTTCTTATATTTATTTATTTTTATTTCACGCAACATAAAGGTGCACATCCCTTTCCTTCTTTCATGCTTTTGGTTTTAAAAAAAAAAAACACCATTCCCTTCCTTCTTCCTTCTTTTTTCGATTGTCTAGATATCTTTCGTTGCATATAAGTGGATGACTTACTCTTCCCTTCAACCATTATAGACAACCAACACAATGTCGACAGCACAAGTGGAAACCATGCAACCTCTGCCCTCCCAACAAGATACCTCTGCTGAGGCCAGCAGCAGCACCACCAACACAGCGGATATGACCCTGGCTGAGATCCTGGAACGCACCTCAGGGCGGCCTGCCCTCCCCAACGACAACGTCACCGTTGGGGACTCCCACATCCATGGCCGAGGCCTCTTTGCCGCCAGAGCCCTCAAGAAGGAGGAGCGCATCATACAATTCGTAGGCGTGCCCGTCGCCAAGGACGTGGTGCAGAGGATGCCCCTGGAGGCCTACCGCTACACCTACTACGTGGAGGATGACCTCTTCCTCGACGGCAGCGTGGAGTGGAACCTGGCCCGCTTCATCAACAGCAGCTGCCAGCCCAACTGCTACTCCATGATCAGCTACTGGAACGATAAGCCCTCGCAGATCTGGATCGTGGCCGACCGGGACATTGCGCAAGGGGAGGAGCTCACCTATAACTATAACTACACCATCTCCGATGCTGGCGTCTGCGTGTGCAACTGTGGCGCCAAGCACTGCGTGGGAGTCACTGTCGGAGAGGACTACTGGGGAGACGAGGAGGCCCTCACGGATTGCAGGAAGAGGGCCAAGCTGAGGGAGAAGCGCCTGGCCGATGAGCAGAGGAGAAGAGCTGCTGCTGGTGGTGCGTCTTCTGGCGTGTCTTCCTCGGAGGCTGGTTCTAGCTCCTCTGGAGCGCCTGGCGAGAGCAATGCCGCATTGGAGGAGAGCAACGGCAAAGGCCAGCGCAGCAAGCACAAGAAGAGGGGCTCCAGGTCCAACATCTTCAGATCCGTCAAGAAGAGCGGCGGTTCTTCCATCAAGGAGGAGAAGAGGAAAGGAGGAAAGAGGGAGGATGAGAAGAAGGCCAAAGGCGGCTCTTCTTCCAGGAAGAACAGCACCAGCGCGTCCGTGGAGGAGAGAAAGCTTGACAGCAAGAAGAAGAAGAAGCTCTCTCTTAGGAACTTGCTTGGAGGATCCAGTAATGCCAGCAGATCGTGAACGCTCTTCTCTCTCTCTCTCTCTCTCTCTCTCTCTCTCTCTATTTTTAAGTCACCTCCAAGGGAGGCTTGGTGGTGTTGGCATGTCAAGAGAGCTTGTTGCCAAAAACTTTTGTTTTTTTTTTGTCCGTCTTCCTTCTTCCTTCTTTTTTGTTGTTCTCTGCTGTACAGAAGAAAAAAATAAACATTAGAAAAGATACAAAAGAAGCTTATCAAGTTGCACGAACCTTTTCGTTCTGTGTTGAGAGGGAGGAGGAAGGAGGAAGGAGGAAGGAGGAAGGAGGAAAGAGGAAAGCGGAAGAGGCAAAGATACCATCTCTCAGACGAACGACCATAGCAAAACTTATCTCTGTGCTGCTTCTTGTTGGAGGCGGCCTCTTATCTTTCTCCTCAACCTACCAAGAGTGTTGCTTGGGTCCTCCGGCTTTGGGTGCGGAGAGGTCCACCCAGATCTCATCTCCACGCACCTCCACCCGCCATATCCGCAGGTCGCAAGCCAGGCCGTAGACGTCCGTTCCGTCGTTGATGTCGAACTTGTAGCCGTGCCAAGGGCACACCACCACGCTCCGTTTGGTGGCGTCCGCCCCGCTGGGGCTTAGTCCATCCCCAACCAGGTCCTCTATGTCCCCTTCAGAGAGTGGTCCTTTGGATGAGAGGGAAAGAACAACGGATGAAAAAAGCAGTGAAAGGATCCGATGAAGAGCAACAGACATTGAGCAAAAGAAAGAGCAAAGAGAGAGAGAGAGAGAAGAGAGAGAGAAGAGCGGACCTCCATCATGAGGACAAGAGTCGTCCATGGCATGAACCTCCTCCTTGTACCAGTAGAGAGCCAGGGGGTGGCGCTGCACCTCCACCTGGAGGCCTTTGCCCTTGCTCCCTTGGGCCTTGAGCTCAGCGAGCGAGGCCGCCAGGCACCACATCGGTGGCGCATGATGTTCCGACGAAGCTGCTTCTTTCTTCATCACTTCTTCCATTTTTATTTTTTCGTTTTTACTTTATTTATTGGGCTTTGAAACAAGTGTCTGCTGAGAGGTGGGAGGAGAAGGGAACTGCTTCTTTCATCTTCTTTCTGTGGCGGCGTTCGTCTTTTGCTTCGTAAGAAAAGCTTTGGCTTTCATCTTCATCATAAGGGTAAAAAGCCCATCAGTAATCACTGTAGTTTTTTGTGTGTGGTGCTAAGTGAGTGGGTCAATCGATTTGCCTTCGATCGATGGCCATTTCTCGTCAAAGACGAGCGCCAATGTGAACTTTGGTGGGCTTCTCCTCCTCCGACTTGGGAAGGACCACCTCCAGCACGCCGTCCTTGTAGGCCGAGCGGATGGCGTTTCCGTTGATGGCCTTGGGGAATTGGAGGGAGCGCTCCAGGGTGCCCTGGAAGCGCTCCTTCAGGTGCCATTTGGGCTGCTGCTGCTTGTGTTTGGCATCGTCCGCCTCTTGCCCCTGCTCCTCGTCCTGCTTGCCCCTGCTCTGGCCCTTGCCCTCTCCCAAGGCACGGATGGTGAGGACGCCCTTGTGGAACTCCACCTGCAGGGCGTCGCTGCGGCGGCCGGGGAGGTCGGCCCTCACTCGGTACTCCTGCTCGCTCTCGGAGACGTCCATGCGGGGGGCATGGAAGGGGGCGGAGTGGTGGTGGTGGTGTTGGTGAAGAGGAAAGTGGTGGCGCCAAAGGAGAGGAATGTCCATTCTGCTGCTGGTATGTGTGCAGGGTTGCACTATTCGACTCTCTTTCTGCTGTCTCAAGCGAGTAGCAGAAATGTAGCGGATGCTGTGGCCAAGGTGTGATTTTTATTGTCGACATTCGTAGTTCATGCTTTTTGAAATTTTAGCGAAATTTTAGTTTTGATCTCAAATATTCAAATACCCAACCGAAATTCAAAAATATATCTGATTTAGATCATAAACAGCAAATCATAAATCAAAGAGCATGTCGACATCATTTCTTGATATCTCTTGTCCTCTCTCTTGTCTGTCAACTTCCCCAAAAAGAAAAGCAAAACAAAAATGAAGTGGATGGCGACTGCGTTACTCCTGCTTGTGGTCCTCCTGGGGGAGGGAGCCACCGCTGCTGCCCTCCAGGACCCTCACCCCACGGCCACCCGAAACGGATGGAAGGCGGAGGAAGAGGTCGAGACGTCCCCCCTTTACCAACCCCATCCTCTTCAACCTCACCGCCGCCATACCCTCCGTTTTGCGCTCAGGCAACAAAACTTGGAGAGCTTGGAGCGTCTCTTCTGGGAGGTCTCTGACCCGGAGCATCCTTCCTACGGCCGCTTTCTTTCCTTGCAGGACCTTCAAAGGCTCATCTCGCCGCCACGCTCCTTCTCCGAGGTAAGTTTAATCTTTTTCTTCAGTCCCTCTGCTAAAAAGCTGATTTCCTTTGTTTTGAGCAGAAAATCATTTCGTGGATCCGATCAGAGCTTCTCGTGGAGGAGGGCGGGAGCGAGGGGGCCAGGGGGTTTGAGTACAGGCTTTCCTCGTTGGGGGACCACCTGTGGGTCAGCCTGTCGCCCTCCCAGGTGGAGCGCCTGTTTGGCGTGGAGCTGGCCTGGTTCGTCCGCCCAGCTGCTGGTTCGTTGTTGAGTCTCTCGTTCTTTTTTTGTTCCTTCTTGCTGCTGCTTTCTTTGCTCTCTCTCTCTCTCTCTCTCTCTCTCTCTCTTCGTCGTTCTCCTCTTTGTTCTCTCTTTTCTTCGTGGCTCCCTCCTCCCCATTGTTCTCTTCTCTTCATTGCTTTCATTTTTTTCTCTTCGTCCTCTTCTTCTCTTGTTTCTTGTGTATTTTAAATGGTTCGCCCTTCGTTTTCTTCTTTGTGTCTCCTTTTTTCTTTCCTCTTCTTCGTGCTTCCTCCTTCTTCACTTATATACTTACAAACACATTTCGCCAATTGCTCCCTACAAAGATGACTCCGACAGGTTCACGGCCATTCTTCGCGCCAAGGACGAGAGCAAGCTGCGCCCCCTTCCTTCTCCACTCTCCGCCATCGTTGAGTTCGTCAGCGGTCTCACTGACTTTCCTCCTCCTCTCCCTCCTTCCCACTTTTATCATCGCAAGAACAACAACCAAAACGGAGAAAGAGATGTGAAAGACGATCAACCAGGTGTTGACGTAACGCCCCATCTCATAAAGAAGCTATACAACATCACTTCATCTTCTGAAAACAACAAGCAAGAGACGATGTTAACAAGCAACTACAACAAAAGAGAAGCACTTCATGCCAACGTGAGCAAACAGGCAGTGGCCGAGTTCCAGGAGGCCTATTTTTATCCTTCCGACATACGAGTGTTTGAAAAGCATTTTGGGTTGCCTTTGCAGCCTGTAGCTCGTGTCATTGGCATCAACGATCCTGATTCTGGATTTCTGGGTTTGTTGTTATTCCTTCCTATTTGGTCCTCGAATCTGTTCTCTTGCCCTCATTGCCCAGCTCTCTCTCTCGCTCTCTCTCCCTCCCTATCCTCTCATGCCTTCAGCTTCTATCATCTCCATTTTTTCGGTTCTTATTGTGTTTCTGTTCATATCGTTTGACAACTCATTTCTGTTTCCTTGAATAAAAACGTAGGTGAAGCATCGTTGGATACTCAATACATAATTGGTGTAGGAACTGGTATAGAGACATGGGTATGGGAGATGCTCGACTTTGATCTATTGGAATGGGCAATCAACGTCACCGAGACTCATCCCGAAGCTCCTCTGGTCCATTCCATCAGCTTCGGCAGTGCCGAAGAGTACTACGACCAAAAGTACATGAGTAGAGTCAACACTGAGTTCCAAAAATTGGGAGTGTTGGGCTACACAATCACTGTTGCCTCGGGCGATGATGGGACGGGACATTCGGGAATGTTTTGGTGTGGTTCGTTTGCACCCGAGTTTCCAGCGAGCAGCCCTTATGTCACTGCTGTTGGTGGAACTTATTTCAGCAAAGGTTTACTTCCTCTTCACTTTTTGTTCTTCTTCTTCTTCTTCATCTTCTCTTCATTCCACATTTCTCCTTCACTGTCTTTTCTTCTCTATCTTCTTTGTTCATCTCTCTAGCCGCAAATTTATTCACACCAAAACAAAAACAAAAAGAAAACAATAAAGAAATAGGCGTTTCTTTCAGTGGAGGAGGCTTTTCCAACGTCTTCGCTCGCCCTTCCTACCAACAACAAGCCATCGACCACTTTCTTCAGACCAGTGAAAAACTGCCACCTCAGTCTTACTGGAACAGGTCTGGTAGAGGCATTCCAGACGTCAGCGCTCTCGCCACCAACTATCAAGTCGTTATGCAAGGTGCTTACTCATTAACTTTTCTCTTTCTTGTCTTCTCTTATCTTTACCTTTTCCTCTTCATCTCACACCCTCTCAAATAACATTACCATATATAGGGGAGTGGGGAGGAGCAAGTGGAACATCAGCCTCTTCTCCGGTCTTTGCCGCCATCATCGCTCTTCTCAACGATCTCCGTTTCAAGGCCAATCAACCAGCTCTCGGGTTTGTCAATCCTCTTCTCTACAAGTTGGCGTTACAGAAAGGAATCGGAACAGATGTAACGCAAGGCAACAACAAGAACGACTATTGCGATGAAGGCTTTTCGGCCGTGGCTGGTTGGGATCCTGTTACCGGCCTTGGCACTCCTTCGTACTCGTTGTTGGCCTCTTTTGTGAGATAGCTTTCTGCCTCCTCCTCTTTCTCTGCCTGCTTTGCTCCTCTTCTTTTTCTCTCTGCTTTTCGTTTTCTTCTTTGTTACATAAAAACTTAATGTACAGGAAAAAAAACAAACGCCTTTTTTTTCTTAAAGTTGAATACTTTACAAAAGCTATTCAAACAAACTTGAAAAAAAAAAAAGGTGCTTACATCGAAAAGGACTGGTGATGGCTCAACACATCATTCAAGTACTTCATACGATGCAACAGCGACGGCGAGGCAGTTGCCCGAAAGCTCTCCGACGTGATATCCGGATACATCTTCCACTGCTTCGAACTTCTCGCCACATAAACAACTCTTTTGGTGCGTTCACCTTCTCCGCTTTCTCCTGTTTCTTCGTTGCTCGATACTAACAATACCGCTCCATCAAAGAAGCAAACTTGAAACGTTCCATCGCTCAACTTGAAGAGAATCGCATGCTTGGTTCGCATCCATTTTGTCACATGTACGGGTTTGCTTCTTTCGTTTTGGTGTTGTTGTGACGAAGATGAGGAGGAGAAAAGGTTCGTTCCGGCAGCAGCGAAACGAGCGTCTTCAAAGCCGCGATAAAAGTGCTCTGCCAACGTGACTTTCTTCCGTAGTTCTGATGGATAAGCCGAAAACTGGTGTGTCTCTCCTACATCTTCTTCTTTGTCTTCTTCCATTCTTGTCGCTTCTTGTTCGTTGTTGATGTTTTCACGTTTGTTGACTGGTTGATACTTGTAATAACTAAACGATCCATCCAACAGAGAACTTGAAGCCAACGAGGAAGAATATGCTTCCTCCTCTCTTCTGAGTTGAGGAAGAAAGGCGAGTTTGGTGTAGTCGTTAAAGTAAGCGCCGATCGTGCCATCGCAGAGCTGATAGGCAAGACCGTACTTGCTACTATAGTCCATCCATTTGCTGACGTATATCAACACGCCACTTTCATTGGGCCAACCGCAACTCACTAAGAAAGAGGAAGAAACAGAAGAGGAGGAACCAGCTTTTGTTGATGAGGGCGGTTCCACGAATCCCAACAAAGGTTTCTGATGATGCTGTTGAGCCTGGGCAGACGAGGAAGAGGTTGTGGCAGCATTGGCAGCAGCAGTTGCAGCGACGACTTCGTTCTTGCTTCGAAGAGAAATGGCCGCAAAACTAGAGGTAAGACTCGTTTCCTTCTTCTCTTCTTCTCTTCCGTCCGCTTCTTCCTTCGCTGCTGTTGCTCGATTGTTGTTGCTACTTCGGAGTGTTGCAGTTGCAGCGGTGGAAGCAGCAGCAGAAGAGGATGAAGATGACGATGAAGATGGAGGAAGAGGAAAGCAATGCCGTGCAACCAACGATGCACTCGTACCTCCTCGACGAGGCTTTTGGGCCAATGGAGACTTGAGAGTGATTTTGCTTTTTGTGGGCGTTCGTGTTCTCTTTCTTGACATGACCGAGGCAGAAGTTGAAGCTAGAGGAGACGAAGGAAAGACAGCATGTTGTGGTTGTGGTTGCTCTATTTTTAGAGGAAGCGGGAGAGGGAGAGGAGAAGAACTGGTGTCATTCTGGTTGGGGTTGTCAAACAGACTTGTGAGAGAGTTATCGGATGGACGAGCTTGGTGTTGGTTGGTTCGTTCCTGCAAGGGTGCTCTTCGCGAAACAAACGGAGAGGACAAGACAGAAGGAGACGAAGAAGAGGAGGAAGAGGATGTAGCAGCTGCCGGCACAGCAAGTTGTTGATTCATCATCGTCGGCGGTTTGTTTTCTTCTCCTCTCTCTTCTCCTCTTCGTTGCACATTCACCTTTTCTTTGTTATTGTTGTTTTCGTGTTCATTCTTGTTCTCGTTTTTGTTGTTATGGTTGTTCAAAGAAGATGCAGAAGAAGAAGAAACTGAAGAAGCAGAACACACCAACGACGGGTCAAACTGAGGAGCCGAGAAGCGAGCAGCCGGGGTGAGAGCCAGCGGCAGAAAGCCCTGCGTCATAAAGGCATCCTCCTGAATGGAGCACAACGAGGGCCTGCTCTCCGGGTCCGGGTGGAGCATGCGTTGGATCAACGTCTTGGCGGCGGGCGAGACGGAGCAGTCGGCGGGGAAGTTATACGCGTTGCTGCGGATCTTGGCGTAGGTGGCCTCCACCGTGGAGGTCTCAAAGGGAGGAGTGCCGACCAGCCATGTGTACCTATGGTTATGGTTGTGTTGAGGTTTGAAGTGAGAAGAGAGCAACAAACAGAGAAAAGCTAACCAAGAAACAAACGTACAGAATAACGCCGAGCGACCAAATGTCGGCTTGATAGCTGTGGCCGCCTCCTTCCTTGTTGAGTATCTCGGGCGCGATGTAGTTGGGCGTCCCGCAGACCGTCTTTCTCCGTTCGCTGTGGTTGGCAAGCCTTGTGGCCAGCCCAAAGTCTCCTATCTTTACTTCCATGTTTGTGTTCAACAACCTTTTTTGTTGTTTGTTATTAGTTTGAAGCAAAGGAGAGAGAGGGAGAGAGAGAGAGAGAGAGAGAGAGAAGAGAGAGAGAAACGACAAGAACGAAAGAGGTACATGTTTCCCAGTTTAAGGTCTCTGTGGATAATGCGCCGGGAATGCATGTAAGCAAGCGCATCCAACATCTGAAGCAAATAGTAACGAGCCTCCTCCTCCGTGATGGTCTTTCGCTGTCGTATGAGCTCCATCATGCTCTTGTTCTCGCACAGCTCCATCAGGATGTAGACGTTCACCTGGTCCTCAAAGAAGCAGTGGAAGCGGACAATGTGTTTGTGTCGTAGCATGTGATGTAGTTTTATCTCACTCACCAACTTTGATGTAGGGTTAGATGGGATAGAGAAGAAGAGCATGAAGAAGAAGAAGAAGAAGAAGAAGAAGAAGAAGAAGAAGAAGAACAAGAACAAGTAGAAGAAGCAAAGAAGAGAGAGGGAAAGAAAACCTTTTGTTTGGTACTGGTTTTCTCAAGACTGGCTTTAGGGACCACTTTGGCGGCATACTTGACGCCGGTGTCCATCGCTGTGACTTCATAGACGTGAGCAAACCCGCCCTTTCCCAGAAAGGGACCGCGGAGGTATTTCCTTGGAGAGCCGCCCTCCGACCGCTGTTGCTCTATCACTTTGTTGACAACGACACGAATCCTTTTTCCAACGAAGAAGAAGGAGAAAAAGGAGAGAGAGAGAGAGAGAGAAGAGATCAGAAACATAGAAACCAAAAAAATAAAAAGAGATATCACACCACACCTCTTTTTCTCAACGGGGCGCGCTGGGGGTTGTTTACTTGGCGAGACAGGAGCTCGTTGGGCAATGAGCTTCTTGGAAGGGCTCACCGGAGCCGCGGCGGCCATTCTCAACTTTGCCGTGTATGTTTTTGTGGTGATGGCGGCGGCGGCGGCGGAAGAGGTCGTCTTGGTTTGCATTCTTTATTATTTATTATTTTTTCTTCGTTTTGTGGTTCTCCCTTCAAACGGTTTCAGGGGGGTTATATAGATGCACTTGAGTACCACCCCCAACTGGAACGTTTATTCTCTTCTCGTTCGTTCTTCCTTTCGTTTCGCTCCACGCTGCGTTATTGTTTCGGTGGTCTCTCTATATCTTCATGCCAAAACCAAAAAAAATAATGTGTAACGGTGACACACGAAAAAATAATGTGTAACGGTCAACTTTCGGCGGGAAAACGTTGTCGACAAAGTCATCGGCAGATTGATCTGATCATCTATAATGTTTGATTTTTTATTGGCACATACAATTAATGTAATTTCGGCACAAAATAGCCCAAGCAAAAAGATGACGTCATGTGTCTGCAATAAATGTCGACAAAATTATCGTCGACAAAAAAGCTTACTGAAGTAGCACTATGTGAAAAAAAATGGAAGAAGAAAGTGCGTCCTCCGAAGACCACCCTCCCCACCTGCTTCTTTCTCCTCCCCCTTCTTCTTATCCTTCTCCTTCTTCTTCCTCCCGTTCTCCGTCGCGTGCTCCTACTTCAGCGCCAAACCTTTCCGTGGCTGTCGCTCCGCAGCAGGTCAAACATCTGAAACAAAGCGGGAGGGCATGGAAGCCCAGCTCGGTGGATGAGGTCGTTTCCTGGCTCTACGGGAGGAAGGCAGCAGCGACGACGGAGGAGCCTGAGCAAAGAAAGTGTGAGGGCGAAGAAGAAGATAAAGAAGAAGAAGAGAAGCAAGAAGAAGAAGAAGAAGAAGAAGAAGAGAAGGACGACGACGAAGAAGAGTTACAAAGAGAAAAGCTGAAGGCGCAGTTATACCGCTTTGGAACGAATTATTTGAAAGGTTTTTCGCCTCTCCTCGTCCTACTTCTTTTTTGTTCTTTTTTCTTCTTGTTCTTGTTCTTGTTCTTGTTCTTGTTCTTGTTCTTGTTCTTCTTCTTCTTCTTGTTGTTCTTCTTCTTCTTCTTCTTGTTGTTCTTCTTGTTCTTCTTCTTCTTCTTCTTCTTCTTCTTCTTCTTCTTCTTCTTCTTCTTCTTCTTCTTCTTCCTCTTCTTCTTACTACTTCGTTCTTCTTTCTTCGTTCTTCTTACTTCTTATTTCTTTCTGCTGCTGCTGCTGCTGCTTTCTTTTTTCTTTGTTCTTTTTCTTTATTCTTCGTGGCATTCTTCTTTCTTCTTCATTATTCTTCTGTTCTAACTTATTGAGAAGCCCAACGACCAAAAGTGAAAAATCAAAAAACTGCGCAACGCGTTAGCGGAAACAATCTTGGCGACCCTTTGGGTTATCACAACCTCCCTCCTTCTTCGTTTGGCGCCTTCTTTGCATCCTCTTCTTCCTCCTCCTCCTCTTCCTCCTCCTCCTCTTCCTCCTCCTCCTCCTCCTCTTCTTCGGAAGAAGAGGTAGACAAGAAAGACACAAAAGAAAGCAAGCAAGCGACGCGTAAAGCAACAAAAGAACAGAAAAGCAGCAGAAGGAGGCAACGTAGCAGAAGAAGAAGAAAAGCAAGACAAAGGGAAAAAGCAGAGGAAAAAGAACGTATGCCACATTCTTATGGCTCCACTCCGATTAGCGACGAAGAGGAATGCTCCCTAAGGTCGATGGTACCTTCTTTAAAGCAGAGGACAGAGAAGAAAGTAAAAAAAGGAGAAGAAGTCAGCAATGCTACAGTAACGCAGAGTTTTGCTCCGGAGGCTCCTAGTTTCGGACCTGAAGACATGCATCCGGCTTATCGTCGCTCGTACTTGATGACTTTAGAACAACCGCCAAACTCAACAGACACTTTAACAAAGACTAAAGTTAGAAAGGACGAAAGAAGAGCAAAGCCGAAGAGAAACAAGATGAAGGAGAAAAAACGCGAAAGAAACGACTATTTGGCACCTTTTGCTGCTTCTTATGCTTCGACCTATCCCACACTTAAGTCAGAAACCGCCACAACATCAACGAAGAAGAAAGAAAAAGAGAAGGACACCGAGAATGCTTCGCTGGTAGATAGTCCTTATCTCAATTTGAGACGCTCAACTATTGTTAGAAGCAAAGAAGAACAAAAGAGAATAGCAGGAGAAGAAGAAGAAGAGGATGTGCTGACGGGAACGTTGCTCTCTCCACCTGTTCCTACCAACTATGCTTCTTGTTGGAGCGACTATGCTTCTTTTTCTGATGACGATGACGATGGATCTTCTTCTTTTGCTTCTTCTACTTCCTCTTTATCATCATCTTCTTCGGGTATTTCTTCAGATGATGATGACGATTCTTCCTTTTGTTCCTCTTCTTCTAGTTTTCATTCGAAAGACGAAGACGAAGAGGAACGAGAAAAAGAGAAGAAAGAAGAAAATGAAGATTTGATGTGCACAAGTGGCGAACAACACTTTGATAATAGCAACAACCACAACAACAGTCCTTATCGGCATGATATTGACTTTGGTGTTAATTCCGTATTAGGGGACAGCAGTGGTGGGTTTGATTCGGGCATCGAAACCAACATAGTCAAACTGAAGCATTACATTCGTGACTCAGGAGTGTCGAGTGGAAGCGAAGACGTTCCAAGTTCTCCCCATCCTGTTCCTCGTACTCCTCCATCCTCTCCTTCTCCTGGCTATAGCGCTGTTCCTCAATCATCACTCGCTTTTCCTTCTTCTTTCTCTTCCTCCTCTTCTTCGTCTTCTGCCTCTTCCTATAGCCCTATTGAAGCTGTGGCGTCTCAATATGCTATTCCTGGTGTTGGTTCGTTGGCTGCGGGATCGTATCGCAACGTCCTCACCAATAACAAAAACAAAGAGGAAGGTGGAGCGAACGAACCAAAGCAAAAGAGAACTAAACAGACCAAGAAGAAGAAGAAGAAAAAGAAGCAGAAAAAGAAGATGAAGAAGAGCCAGAACAAGAAGGACGAAAGCACTTTAATCAACGGACAGGTCAAGAACTGGAACAGAGACTTTCAAAGCATTCTGGACGGCATCAACGACTGTCCTCCCGAGGAGAAGATGAAACGCTTTCGCCAACTGTCCGCTCTGGTACATGACTTTGACTATACAGCAGAGTGTTACGGTCGCATCATCATCTCTGAGGTGGCTCTGCCAAAGGAGCTCAAGACCATTCAACCGGTCACTGATAAGTTGGGCGGTCAGGCTGGCGGACCAAAGTTTGTTTGCCAAGGCATTCTCTTCAAGTTTGCATTGGGTATGTTTCCCTATTTCGTTGTTATATCTCTTTCATTATTTGTTGCTGCTCTTCATGCTTTGCTCTTCCTCTCAGCTTTGTTTGTGTTCTTACTTCTTCTCTATTATCAACACGACAGACTGGAAAAAGTTATATGGAGGGGATGCGAATGCTATGAAAGCGGCAGCTCACGAGTTGACAGGCTTAACCAGCGTCTACCAATGCGGAGTGGATGGCATTTACGTTCCTCTGATTGCTCTCATTGACTATAAAGGTACTTCTTTTTCTTTCTCTTCTCTCTTATTATTTGTCTCTGCATAGCTTAATTCTTGACGGACACTCTCTCTGACGCTCTGTTATCGCTAGGCTTTCGATTGGTTGCGGTTAGCATACTACCAGTGCTAAAATCAACAATCGTTTATGGCTCCAACGATGCTTCCATGACTGTCCACAACAGTGTGCCAGAGTTTCACAACCGCATGAAAAGGGTCTCTCTCTATCCACCTTTCTACCTCTCTGCTGCTGCTGCTCTCTCTCTCTCTCTCTCTCTCTCTTCTCCTTCTAAAATAACGGAAGAGAAAGTCGTACTAAAAATATGCAATACAGATCGCTAGAAAACTGAACTTAAAAGGACACATGACAGGCTTTATGGCAGAGCAAGTAAAACTCTATGGTCCTGTTGATATAGAAGGTATCTCTTCCTTCTCGTGCATCTCATGTCTCTTCCTCTCACCGCTCCCCTTATCTCTCTCTCTCTCTCTCTCTCTCTCTCTCTCCGAAGGTCACATTGGGTTAGACGGACGAATGTATCTTTTGGATTTTGCTCGGTTCGTTTTTCTCCTTTTTTTCCCTTTCACTTAGTATAACTACTCATCTGAATACTATGCTATGAAGGCTATTCCCTCCCGAATACATTCCAAAGCAAAGAAGAACATTAGGCTGCAACTTGTACAGACAACTTCGACCGGAACACGTCCGAAAGAATCCTGTCCCTCTCTCCTCCGATGCTCAAAGCAACTTTGGGTTTCACGACCACGCCACGCACGATGCTGAGCTCAGAGAAGCCACCGAACGTCTCTTCCGCGAAGTCATTCCTCAGTTCGCTGCTTGGTTGGAGAAGCTGCCAGAGTGGAGAGTCAGAGGAGCAGCAAACAACTTTCAGTTGGGGCCCAAGTTTCACAGCTTCGGTATTAATGTTCGGTTCATGGGGCTTGTTCGGTCGCACGTCTCGGAAGCACTCATTCGGAGGATTCTTTTGGAAGGAATGATAGCAAGGGTCTTGAAGAATGACCTTCGCAAGAAAATGAGGTGAGTCCTCTCTCCCTCCTTCTGCTTCCGTTTTCTTCATAAGGTGACTGACGCTAAAAATATTAAAAAAACAGAGACAAGACAAGAGAATTGGGAACGTTAGCTGATGGAGCCTACTATGAAGTTATTATCGATTGTTTGAATGTTGTGTTTGCTAAAACCATGGAAAACGCCTCTTCCTTGTTTTGGAAGAAACGGATAAAAGAAAAACTCAACCGTCTTTATCCACACGGCCTCAGGTGACCTCCTCTTACTTACTCTTTATTCCCAACTATTCTTCTGTCCTCGTCTTACGTTCGTTTTTCTTTTTTAAAAAGCGAGCAAGAGATGGAAGAAACATATGACCTTCGAAAGTCCGGGATAGATTTAGTCAACATCTTCACTCGCATTGAAAAGAGTGTAGGAGTTCGGTTCCACAAACAAACGTTACAAGAGTTAGTGGAAGATCCCAACTTCAGGCTTGTGCCGCTCGACGTGAAAACCATTCAACCTCGTGTCAAGCACATGAACATCATCGCCCATGCAGAGGCCATGCTACTGCACAGTCAAGCCATGGAGCGGTCGCGCAGCTTCATCGGCTCTGACCGTCTTTTTAGGCTTGCCCGTGGGAAGTATGAGGACGCTCTGCGCTCTTCTCCGGATTCTGAATCTACTCTTGTCAGGTACATCAATCTTGTTGCTGTTGTCTTATGTTGTTATTGTGTCTCTTCTTCTTCTTCTTCGTTTCGTTCTTCGTTTTTCTTCTCTTCTTCTTTTTGCTGCGGCTTTGTTTCGCTTTGTTAACCAAATGCTACATAGTTATGGCGACGCATTATATCAACAAGGTCTAAAGAAGACAGGAGAACAGGCATGTAAATACTTTACGTTTGCCATTGGCAAGTATCAAGATGCCCGCAGTGCACCCCGTCTCTTCAAACTCGGCAACACTTTATTGGTTAGCTTTCCTTCTCCTTCTTTCTTTTTCATTTCTCTCTTGTGCACCATAACTTAAGAAACCACAAACTACAATAGAAGCGGACCATAGACACAAAGCACAAAAAGACACAAGACCAAGTCTTCGAATTAGCGGTCGAATGCTATTCCTCAGCCGTTTTGCTCGCACCAACTTTGCACAAAGCCTATTTTCAATGGGGCGAACTGCTCCTCAGCCAAGTGCACACCAGCACACAAGAGCTGCACTCAGCAGCTGGTGCCAAGTACAGAAAGGCGTTGGAGGCTAGCCCTTCTTCGTATTATACGCAGTTGCTTCCTTTGGAATGGTTGTTGGAGCTTTCGGACTATGATATTGCTTCTGTTGTTGAAAGTTGCAAAGTATGTTGCTCTCTCTCTCTCTCTCTCTCTCTCTCTCTCTCTCTCTCTCTGCTGTTTCTCTCTTATGCTTTTCTCTTTTCTCTGAACTAAATTCGCCATTTGAACCTTTTTGATAGTTGGGACTGCCAGATAAGCTGAAAGCACAGAGACTGAGCATCGGAATAAGAGACACTGCATTGAAGGCTATCGCCTCCAAATTCGGTGACAGCATTCGCAGTCTTGAGTTAAAGTGGTGTTCACATTTGCAAGTATCAACGTTGTTGCATGTTGCCCGTTGCTGCTCTAATCTTCGACGGCTTTGTTTGGATGAATGCGAGCAAGTGAACGAAAGTGTTGTCTTTGAGTTCGTGCAACGGAACCCCAACCTCGAAACCTTTTCGGTATTGCTTTTTTGCCCTCTTGTTCTCTTTTCTTCCTTCCTTTCTCTAACCCTCTCTTTCTTAGTTGAACAACTGCGGAGAAATCAAAGACGAAGCCATGCTCGAAGTTGCCAAAAGCTGCCCTCGCCTTCTGCGCCTGAACCTGACCGCTGTGGAGCGCATGACCGGTCGCTCTCTAATCTCCATCGGGGAGCGCTGCACCCAGCTACAAAGCCTGGAGCTCTCTGGCTGCGAGCAGTCCATCACCAACCAGGTGCTCGCCTCCATGGCGCGCCACATCAACACCAACCTACAAAAACTGGACGTCATGTTTTGTCGCCGACTGACGGACAAGGCTATTGTAGACGTCAACGACGAGAACGCAGACTCTCTCTCACTTCACTGCACCAACTTACGAGAGGTGAACTTTAGTAGCTGTCCTCAAATCACGGACATTGGCATCACCGTTCTCGCAAACAGATGTCCCAAACTTTCTATCGTTCATCTCAACGGTTGCTTCCGTCTGACGAACGCCAGTTTGAAGGCTTTGGCGGAACATTGCCCGAGGCTGACGCAGCTAAGCATCAAAGGAGGCTCTCAGTTTACGAATGACACGCTGATAAAGTTGGCGAAGATGTGTCCCCGGTTGACTCATTTGAATTTGCAGGGCTGTAAGCTCATTACTGACATCGCCATTCGTAAAATTGCTGCTGTACGTTGTTTCTTCTGATCCTGGCTCTTCTTGTTCTCCTCTTGTTCTTCTGCTTCTGCTTCTCCTTCTGCTTCTGCTTCTCCTTCTCCTTCTCCTTCTGCTTCTCCTTCTGCTTCTGCTTCTTCTTCTCCTTCTCCTTCTCCTTCTCCTTCTCCTTCTCCTTCTGCTTCTGCTTCTTCTTCTTTCTCTTCTTCTTCTTCTTCTCCTTCTCCTTCTCCTTCTCCTTCTCCTTCTCCTTCTCCTTCTCCTTCTCCTTCTCCTTCTCCTTCTCCTTCTCCTTCTCCTTCTCCTTCTCCTTCTCCTTCCCCTTCCCCTTCCCCTTCCTCTTAGTTGTTTAGTTCTTGTTTGTGCTGATTGTTCTAACTGAACTTATAAGCATTGCACGGGGCTTCAAGAACTTTGTCTAGATGGCAAAGATAGAAATGCTGAACAGCAAATTACTGATGCAGCAGTCATCGAGCTCTCGCAGCACTGCCTCCGGCTACGCCACCTTGAGCTCTCCAATTGCCGCCTCATCACGGACCTGTCCATCTCCTGCATCGCTGAGAACTGTGGACCTCATCTTCAAGTTCTCATCTTGAATGGCTGCGAGAGGATCACCAATGATAGTATCGCACGTGTGGCCAAATGTTGCCCCAATCTGACCGTATTGGAGCTTGAGGAATGCTCCAAGCTGACTTCGCTCTCTATATCCGCGGTGGGGCGAAACTGCGCCGCTCTGCAGGAGATCAACCTCAAGCACTGCAAGAAGATCACGGACGAGGCAGTGGCCTGTGTCATCAACTATGCACCGTTGAGCCTGCGTCGCGTCAACTTAGGCTTTAATAGGGAGCTCATTACGGACGAGTCTGTGTTAAAACTAGCCAAGAACTGCGTTTACTTGGAGAGCCTGGACTTGCAGCTTTGCAAGAGGATTACGGATGAGAGTTTGGTGGCCATCGCGGGGCATTGTCTCAACTTGAAGGAACTGAATCTGAGCTGGTGTGCTATAACGGACAGAGCCTTAGTGGCTATTGTGGAAGCTTGCCATAAGACGTTGGCAAAGCTGAACATTAATGCTTGTAAGAAGATCACGTTTCAGTCCATGAATCGGTTGGCTACCCTTTGTACGAATCTCGAAAGTCTTAAAGTGTCGTACGTTGTCTTCCTTCCCCTTGTACTTCTGCACATTCTGCTCAATTTCTGGTTGTGGTGGTTGTTGTTGTTGTTGTTCTGCTTCTGCTTCCGACAAGGATACTGTGTTTTGCATGTGGTGTTGTTGTGTTGTTGTTGTTTGTTGTTCTTGTTCTTCTTGTTCTTCTTCTTCTTGTTCTTGTTCTTGTTCTTGTTCTTCTTCTTCTTCTTCTTCTTCTTCTTGTGCTTCTTGTTCTTCTTCTTGTGCTTCTTGTTCTTCTTCTTGTTCTTCTTCTTGTTCTTCTTCTTCTTCTTCTTCCCTTCCCTTCCCTTCCCTTCCCTTCCCTTCCCTTCCCTTCCTTCCCCCCTTCCCTTCCCTTCCTTCCTCCTTCCCTTCCTTCCTTCCCTTCCTTCCTTCCCTTCCTCCCTTCCTTCCCTTCCTTCCCTTCCTTCCCTTCCCCTTCTGATTGGATCTATCTTCTAATATACAAAACAAAGGTTGTGCATAAACGGAATGGACGACAACGTTCTAACAACTATAAGTGCCAACAACTTTACCAAGCTCAAAGAGCTCAATCTCCGCGGCACCAGCGTGGGCGACGTCGGTCTTCTCGCTCTCATTTCCTCTTCTCCTCCTTCCTCTTTTCCTCCTTCTTCCTCTTCAACATTATCTTCCATCAAACTTCGCAAAGTGGACCTCAGTCTCTGCTCTAAAGTGACCGACCAGTCTCTTATCGGCCTCTCCGAGTCCGTTCATCGCCACCTCCTCGTTCTGAAGCTCCGACGCAACGACCTCATCACCGATGCGGGCATCGAGGCGATCGCTCGTCGCTGCTCCTCTCTCCAAAAGCTTCGTTTGAGCGAATGCACTCGCATAACCGATCGTGCCATTCGCGCCGTCACCCGTTCTTGCTCCTCGCTCACTTCCTTGGAGCTCAAAGAATGCGACATCGGAGCGGACGTCTATGAAGAAGACGAAACGGAAGAAGAAGCAGAACAAGCACAAACCAAAATGAAGAAAACTAAGACGAACGTTTTTGAAGAAGTGGCTTCGGCTCTGCCTCTTCTCAAAGAATTAGACTTGAGCGCCAACGAACGGATAGACGACTCCTCCGTTGCGAGCCTGAAGCGCTGCGCCCAGCTGCAACACCTAGACCTGGGCTTCTGCTCGGGCATAAGCGATGCGGCCGTCTGTCAGTTGGTGGAGAGTTTGAAGGAGTTAAGACATTTGGATTTGAGCTGGTGTGACATCACGGATGTGGCATTGAGGACCATCGCTGCCCATTTGAGCTCTTTGGAGCGGCTGAACCTGTGTTCCTGCAGGAAGGTCACGGACGCGGGCGTGTGGGAGGTCATTCGAAAGCTTCCCGGTTTACGTTCTTTAAACATCAGGTTTGTTTCTCTCTCTTTCTGCTTCTCCACGCTTCTCTCCTCGTCTTTTATATTTTTTGTTCACCAAAACGAAAAACAACAGCTTGTGTATACGAACGACCCAACATTTGGTTGGAAAAGCCAAAGACCATGCCCCTCGCTTGCGTGTGTATCGCTGAGTTGAGCGAAAGGCTTCTCCTCTTCTCCTTCTATAATGGGTAACGCTGCTATTTTGGCAACAAAAAAGAAAAAATTAAAACAAAAAATGTAATTTAGTCAATTGAGCAACGAAGAAGAGCAACAAAAGGGAAGAGCAAGCAGAGAGAGAAATGGCGGAGGAGGACGAGCTGGCGGCTTTGTTGAATGAGCTGGAGAGCGTGAGCACTTCCCTGGACGACGAGCCAACAGCCTCGCCCATTTATGACAGCAACTATTATAACAATGACTATAGTAATAGTAATCAATCGTCGTCGTCCAACTTTGCGGAGGCCCCAACAACAGCAGCGCCGCAAGCCATCGTTCTTGCTCCCGTTACGATCGGTCTTGCCGAACTGGCTTCCCCCATTTCGGCTTCCTCGTTTTCTATAGCAGCTCCAGAGCCGATTTCTGCTTCGGCTTCCGCTTCGCCTTATTCATCGGATTATGCTTCTCCACCGATTCAACCGTCGGCAGCATCTTATTCTTCTGCTCGTCCAGTTTCAATGAGCATAACCTCTGTGACGACTACATCTTCTTATTCTTCATCGAGACCGGGCTCAACGGCTTATTCAGCTCCACCGGTTTCAGCAACGACGACAACTTCTTATTCTTCCTCTAGACCAGGCTCAACGACTTATTCGGCTCCACCGGTTTCTGCTTCTTCTCGACCGGCCTCGACGACGTACTCACCCCAGCGCCCTCTGTCTTCCTCCTTCTCTGCTCCTCCTCCTGCTGTTGTCGAAGAGTTTCATTCGCCGTCGTCTTCTTCTTCCTCGCTTCCGTCCTACTCTTCTCCTTCTTCTGCTTATTCTTCTCCTCTCAACTCCTCTTCTGCTATTGCTACGTACTCTTCTTCTTCTTCCTCTTTGCCAACCACCACTGCGTATTCTTCGTCGAATGTTGCTGTTTCTTCTTCTTCTTCTTCTTCTGCGTCGCTGCCTTCCGCCTATCAAACCTCTGACGCCAACTATAACTATACTTACACTCCTGTTCCCGTTTCTCCTTCCTCTTCTTATTCTTCTTTGCCTTCGGTTCCTCTTGCTTCTTCTTCCTCCTTCTCCTCCTCTTCTTCTTCATCATCATTGTCTCCATCTGCAGCAAGAAGACAAGTCACCGCGGAGGAGCTGCTGCAAAGGAGAAAGGCCAAAGCGGAGGAGCAACGGCAGAGGATCCAACAAATGGAGCTGAGCGACGCGGAAGAGCGTCGCCGCTGGATCGAGCAGCAGAAGCAACGCGCCCGTCAGTCCCTCCAACAACTCGACGGCGCCGAACTCGCCAGGAAAGAGAGAGAACGAGAGATGGAACGCATCCGTAGCGAAAGGCAGCAACAGCAATCTCAACAACAACAGAGACCTCCGCTTCGACCCTATGGCTACACTCCTTCTTCATCTTCATCTTCTCTTCCGTCAAACTCGTTAGCTTCCGGAGGAGGCGGAGGAGGAGATGGTTGTGGGCGATGTGGGCAGTATGTTGGTGGAACAGTGGTTCGTGCTGCGGATCGTAATTGGCACCAGGACTGCTTTACCTGCAGGGCCTGCAACTCGGCTCTTCTCGTATGGTTTCCTCGCTCTGCTGTTATGCTCTCCTCTTCAACAGCAAAAACTTGATGAACTAACGAAAACAATGCATTTTAAACTAAAACAAAGGGACCTACTGCCAAGCACGCCGGCAAGTTCTTTGCTCAGCAAGGCCAGCCCTACTGCGTGGTAGCTCTCTCCTTCTCTTCCTCTCTCTCTCTCTCTCTCTCTCTCTCTCTCTCTCTCTCCTAACGTTTTGTGTGCAAAGGATTGTGCCCGCAGAGGATATCGACAATAACAGACAAGAAGATGGGCAGCACCAACCAGCCTTTCTCTCTCTTCATCAGTCATTCTTTTGTTTGTTTTTTCTTAAAGATTTAAATGCTTGTAACTATCGTAATGCGAGAGAAGTGAGAGAGTAAGAGAGAAGAGAGAAGAGAGAAGAGAGAAGAGAGAAGAGAGAAGAGAGAAGAGAGAAGAGAGAGAAGAGAGAAGAGAGAAGAGAGAAGAGAGAAGAGAGAAGAGAGAAGAGAGAAGAGAGAAGAGAGAAGAGAGAGAGAGAAGGCTGATGGCAAGGGAGGGAGATGAGAAGCAAACAAAGAGCCTGCTGTTTTTGAACAAAAAGTACAGGAACGAATTCCAAAAACTGAAAGGACAAAAAAAAAGTAAAGGTTGCTTTCCTTGTTTTACGTTTGAGCCTTCTTGATCTGGTTTCCAGCAACAGACAATACAGCTTCTTGGGTTCCTTTGCCTAAAGAAATAGTTCAGCAACAACTTACCAAGCCATGGAGAGGGGGAGAGAGGAGAGAACGACAAAGAGAACGAAGCGAAGAGTACCAAGATTAGAAGAAGTCACTTTTTCAAACTCGGAAAGAGAAGCCGTCATGTTCTGTTCCAGGAAGGAAGCCTCTTGTGGAGAGAGCTAATTCAAAAAAGTGAGCACAACACAAAAACGCGCGTCAGAGAAAAACAGCGAGAGAAGCAAGAACCGTTTCACCGAGTTTCTTGAGAGCGAGAAGTATTTCCACGACTTGCTGTGTTACAGCACTAGCTGGGATCTTGTATAGCTTTGCGTCTCTCTGTGCACCATGAGCATAATAAGAACTCGCGAAGCAGAAAAGCAAGAGAGAAACGAGAGAGCGAGAGAGAGAGAGAGAGAGAGAGAGAGAGAAAGAAAGAAAAAATGAGAAGAAGAAGAAGAAGAAGAAGAAGAACTAGAAGAAGAAGAACTAGAAGAAGAAGAACTAGAAGAAGAACTAGAAGAAGAACAAGAGGAAGAACAAGAAGAAGAAGAAGAAGAAGAAGAAGAAGAACAAGAAGAAGAACAAGAAGAAGAAGGAGAAGAACAAGAACAAGAACAACGAGCAGCAAGAGATAGAAAGACAGAGAGTTTCTCACCTTGAGATTGGCAAGGCGCTGCCTGAGCTGCTGAGGCTGCTTCTTGGCGAACATCTTAATGACCTCAGGCGTTTGGAAGGCCTGGCTGACCGCCGCTTGAATAGCCTATTTGTTTTTTTTTTTTTTTCATCAAAATAAATAATTTTTGTAGAGGACAAGAAAGACTAAATCGAAACAAAAAAAAGGGGGTGAGAGTTACCAGTTGAACGCTGCCAAACTCGTTGATGAGGGTCATGTCCCCAGCCATCGTCTTCTCCAAAAAGGCCTGAAACTCGCGCATCTGGTCCAAGGTCTCCTGCTTGGTCTCCTGGTATTCCTCCTCGTCGAGGTCCGTTTTCATCTCCTCGAGGTCCTCCAGCTGGGTCACCAGGCGGTTGAGCTGCTCCTCGATCTTGGCCTTGAGCTTCTCCGTCTGGAGCTTGCCTCTGCTGCCGCTGCTGCCTCCCTCCATTTTTTTTTTATATTTTATTATCTTTCTTTTTCTTCACTTTCTTTTTTTTTTGTTTCTTTTCTTTCCTTCGGTTCGACTCTCACCATTGAAGGAAAAAAATAATATTTATCTAAAAGTAATATATCGGTTCAACTCCGAGTGATGACAGAAAGTTTTTTAATGAAACCTAATTTTTGCCGTCGGTTCGACTCTCACGATTTCATTTTCTATTTTTAAGGAGGATTGTCGGTTCGACTCCGAGTGATGACAACTATTTTCGAGGAACATATACCCGTCGGTTCGACGCTCATGCTCTGCATCATCCATTATATGACCAACGCGCAATGGTTGGGTTAGGTGGTGGTCCTTGTCGACATTTATTTTCCCTGCTGGAATTAGCAGGGAAGCGCAGGGACTTTTTTGCTGCCCTTTTTTCCCTTTCCATTTCTTTTCAGTCATATATATATATAGAGCGACTATCCGCGCTGTTGTTTGTTCCTTGCAAGCGAGCGCCAAGGCAGAGAAGGCCATCCATCTTTCCCTTCCCTTCCCTTCCCTTCCTACCCTACCTCTGTTGCCACCATACCCTGCTTCTTGCTTGTGATTCCTAATCCTCTTCACCAAAATTCGAAGAAGAAGCGAAAAACCACCACCCATCGAAACAACAACAATGCTGTCGGACTCCTCCTCCCCTCCCAAAGAAGAAGGGTCACTGTCCGCAACCTTTGCGAAGCTGAGCCTTGAGCAACAACAACAACAACAACAACGCCAAAAGGGGGCAGCGCCGCAGCCGCCCTCTGCCTTGGGCTGCTTCCAGCTGCTGCCGGACGAGTTGACCTTGCACATCCTCTCCTTTCTTCACGCCGCTCCGGATGTGTGTGCCATGTCCTTGTTGAACCACCACTGGCATGACTTCATGCAAGAGCAAGCCCTATGGAAGAGGTAAGTCTAGTGGAGAAAACTCAACGCCTGGCCTGCAAAACCCGAACTAGCTCTCAATCAATCCCTTTTTCACTTCGTTGCCCATGTGATGATCCCCCATCATCACAAACAGATTGTTCCAAGAGAAGCACCCTGCTGCACTATGGATGGGCTCTGTACCAACGCGCGCGCCTGCTGTTGGCTGGAAAAGAACCTTTCAACGTTATTGCGAGCTCGCGGAGCATTGGCGCAAGGGGAGCTGCGCCTTGCGCACCTTTGCGGATCCCCTCGACCACAGCATTCGTTGCGTGCGTTTAGCTTCCGAAGAAACCGCCATTGTGGCAGGTACGTCAGTACCGCAAGTCTCTTCTCTCTCTCTCTCTCTCTCTCTCTCTCTCTCTCCCGCGTATCTTCTTTCTCGTCTTGGGTATACTGAGCGCTCAGCCTCCCGTAGGAGGAAATGAGGTGGGCCATGTCAGTCTCTGGGATTTGCAGTCACGTAAAGAAAGCGAGCCTCCTCCACGGAGCTCCCTCCTATCCTCCTTTCAGGCTCACAGCGGGTTGGTTCGCTGCGTTCGCTTTTTTGATGGTGATACCAAGTTTGCAACCTGCTCCAGCGACAAGGCCATCAATATTTATTCATTATCATTGGCGCAGCTGCGCTCGGACGATTCGCCCCTTGGCCATTCCTCCAGCAAGGAGAGAAATGGTGTGACGTTGCTGCAAACAATGCCCAATGACATCCATCAGGGCCGAGAGGGAGTCTGGGCCATTCAAGGTAGAAACTTCTCTTATTTCCTAGGAAATCTCTTCCATTGCCTCTGTTAACTCCTGTTTGCCTTTGGCAGTGGAAGGCAACCAGCTGGTTAGCGGGTGCGAGGAGACAATTGCCTTTTGGGACTTAGAAACACGCCAATGTAATCGACAGGTTCAAGTGAGATTGAGTCGCTGCTTCCACTTGCAGGGTGACCGATTGGTTGTTGGCTTGCAGAACGGCATTGTCTTGGAGTATGACCAAAGAACACTTCGCCCTGTACGCCGCTTCCGTGCGTTCTACAATCCTATTTGGTGTTTACAAGTATCATCTAGTGCCGATAGAATTATTGTTGGAGGTAACGTTCAACCACTGGCAGAGAATGTCATTATGCGGTTCGTTAACGCGAAATCATTTCAGGGGGCCACATTCAGATTGGCAACCTTACCGTTTGGGATAACGCTAGGCTACGCTATAGCCAGGACGAGCACACAGGCTCTGTTAGAGAACTTCAGTTCGACGACACAAAACTTGTGAGCGGAAGCAGAGACTGCACTATCCGCATATGGAATCTTGAGGAACAAGCGTCGGAAAGGTATACTCTCGCCTATTCCCTCACTCTGCTTTCTTCAACGCCTCTCATCGCAATACTTGCCTGAAGCAGTCTATCCCACTACATACTTCGAGAGAAAGGCCAAGTCGAGGCAACGCAGCACACGGACCGCATCCGCTCGTTGCATTGCTCTGCTCGGTGGATTGCCAGTGGGTCTTGGGATAAAACGGGTACTTAATCTCTCTCTCTTTTTTTTTTTGTTTGTTTGGGTTCTCACCTTGGCTCAGTCAAAGTATGGGACTTTGCGGATGAGGAGTTCGCCCTCTAGTGACCGCCATCCTCACTTGCACACGTGCATCACTGGTGATGAAGGAGGAAGGAGACGCTGTTGAACTAGGAGCCCAGCTTCTTGAGGAAAGCATCCAAATTCTATTCCTCTTCATACGGTGACTCGTCCCAGAGCTCTGTCACGCCGTTCAAAGCGCAAGCAAATGGGCCACCCGATGTGGCGGCGTCGGTGGAGGCCTCCTCATCAGGCAATCCGGGCTCACTTTCCGCAGGAGACGGAAGACAACAAAGAAGAGCAAATTCCTGGGCAGAGTGAGCAAGTGAGCAAGTGAGCAAGTGAGCAACCTCCTCGCCAACCCCCTTTTTATTTTGTTTTTCAAACACACCAAAAAAAAAAAACACACACACACACATACACCAAACACCCCCACCAAGCGAACCGGTTCAGGGTCCTTTGGCTGACACAGCTGCTCCACAGGGTGGTGGTGGTGGACGGCGTCTTGGGTGGTCGTCGTATGTTCCACGGTGTCCATCCGTGTTCTGTTTTTGGCTTATTAACAATCCGATTGATTGCTTCCTGTGCTGTGGCTGCTGTTGTGTTCTTGAAAGCGAGCGCCGGTCAAGAAGGCCTCCATCTTTCCCTTCCCTGCCCTACCTGCGAGACAAGACACCCAAGTGCAAGTGTTCTCTCTGTTGCTTTTCCTTTTTCTTTATTGTTTTTTTTTCGTCGTTTCATTCACAACAGGAACTCTTTATCTTAACCTCGCAGTCTGGCTTTGACGGCAAAAACAAGCGCAACAGCACCCAACAGCAAACAACCCAGGAAGGAGCAACCCATTCCCGCTGCCGCCAAACCGACCAACGCCCAGTGCCCATCCGGCAGATATACTGGATCGCTGAACACTAGCCCTTCATTCGGGTTTGCTGTTTGTTACAAAACAAAAACGGGATGAGCAGAGCATTCGCAAAAACAAAGAAAGCAGAAAGAAGAAGAAGAAGAAGAAGAAGAAGAAGGAAGAAGAAAGAGGGGAAAAGAAAAACGCGAGGAAGAATGGAACGTACATTCTTGGTACCAGCAATCGACCTCTCCTTCATAAAAGTCCTGCTTTCCATCGACGCACCCCACGTCATCCCTTCCACAGATCTCCACTCTCTCAAACTCGTACAGTTGGCCTTTGGCCTCGAACTCTCCCTCCACCGTGAACTCGTTGCAGGTGCCACAGGCCGTCCGGCAGGTCTCCCTCTGAACGCTCTGACAGCAATAGCAGTTGCACTCGTAGGTGTAACAAGTGGTCCCTGAGGATCCTCCCGAAGAGGTCGAGCCTTGCGAGGAACAGTCGGTGCAGGTGCTACAGCACTCTCGGCAGCAGGCGGGGCCGCCGCAGCAAGCTCCCTCCGTCAGGTTGGTCTGAAGCAAGCTACAGAGAGGAAAGTTGAAACACTCGGAGCAGCTGCAGTCGACGACGTCGCAGCAGCGGTAGGGGCGGATGGCCACGTCGGTGATAGTGCAGGTCGTCTTGGAGTAGTCCTCGCTGTCTTGCACCTCGGGGTATACCAACCCAAAGTAGAAGCCGAAGAAGCAAGCCAGGGAGATGATGAAGAGGGCGGAGAGCAGCACCGTGACCGCAATGTAGATTGTTGCTGGTTTCATTTGTTTGCTTGTTTGTGTGTTTGTATGTTCTTGTGGTTTTGTTCGTTGTTATAAAAGTGGACCAACTCCACTTTGCTTTTGTGCAGTTCGTTAACTGTTTCCTAGGGAAGGAAGGAAGCAAAATTATATTATATTTCGGCGTTACAGGAACGAGAACAATTAATGACGGTAAGTAAGCACATAGGAGCCAAGAGAGAGAGAGCCAAGATTTGTGGATTAACGGAAAACACAACGAGACTCCTGTTGATTATTTTGATTGGTGCTTTGAAAAAAAATTTGTAGATCATTTTTTCTTTTGAAAGTCGTCCGTTCGAATACCGGTGACACCAAATCTCTTTTTAAAAATATTTCGTGTCGACACGATTCGGGCGTATCTTTTTTTTTTTTTGAATTATTTTTTATTTATTTTTATTTTATTTTATTTTATTTTTTGCTATTTTCCTTCTTTTAAGATATGGATACCAAATAATCTTGGTTGTGGAGCTCATTTACAATGGTGCTTGATGCGGGGAACCAGAAACAAAGCGAAACAGAGCAACAAACCCAACAGCAAAGAGAAGAGCATGCCACCAGCAGACAGACCGACCAAAGCCCAATGCCCATCCCGCACGTCATAGGGATCATCAAATCGTAACGATCCCTCTGGGTTTGCTGTAACAAAAGGGAGGGAATGAGATGAAGAAGAAGAAGAAGCAGAAGAAGAAGAAGAAGAAGAAGAAGAAAAAGAAGAAGAAGAAGAAGAAGAAGAACAACAAGAACAACAACAAGAAGAACAACAAGAACAAGAAGAAGAAGAAGAAGAACAACAACAACAACATAAGACAACATAAGACAACATAAGACAACATAAGGCAACAACAACAACAAGAAGAAGCGGCAGAGAGAACTAGCAAGAGACAACGCAACAAAGAAAGGAGAAAAAGTGAAAGGTAAAAAGCAATACAGGAAGGAATGGCAAGCACGTACATTTTTGGTACCAACACTCCGTCTCTCCCGAATAGTACTTCTCTTTATCCGCTTTACAAACAAAATTATCCCTCCCACACGAGTCTGTCCTTACAAACTCAATTGTCTCCCTCGGTGGACTTCCCTTCGCATCGAACTCGCCCTTCGCTGTGAAGCTATGACAAGTCCCACACGCCGTTCGACAGCTGTCGCTGCTGACACTAACGCAACAGTAACAGTTGCAGCTATAACTTGTACAAGAAGTTCCATCGCTGTTACATGAGGTGCACGTCTCGCAGCACGTGGAACAGCACCGATAGTCTCCGCAGCAAAAGTCTTCCACCAGCTGCTCCCGCAGCGTTTGGCAGTCCTCATAGAGGTAACACTCCTCGCAGAGGCAGTCCACGATGTCGCAGCAACGAAAAGCAACAGTAGTCAAGTTGGTGAAGGCACAAACGGATTGAACATAGTCCTCCGTTTCTTCCACTTCCGGCCAAACGAGTCCAAAGTAGAAGCCGAAAAAGCAGGAGAGAGAAATGGTGAAGAGGAGGCAAGGAAGGACCACAGAGAAGTAGATGTTACAGCCAAAGCCCATGCTTGTGTGTGATGTTGTTTAGGCTTCGGTCTTCTTTGTTCAGGTTCTGTGAAGCATCAAAAGCCTTGAGTTATTAATTAATTAAATAAACATCTAACAATCCACAATAAAGAGACGTGTTTACGTTGCTGACAGAGACGTATAATGTCGTTCGTGCCAATGTCCCAGAAAAATTGTCTTTGTGGATTCCGAGAGGGTCGGCTCGATGTAGGTCCAAGGGTCGTCCTTGTCGCGTTCCGTTCGTACTGAACTTAGCACAGATATAGTTACAGAATAGACTTCGGCTGCTGCTAATAAAGTTAGCTGATCTCCCCAAGTGCCGTTCTTGTTCATGTAATCGCAGTAGGCTGACCAATCTTCGTGATAGTCCGTCTTTTTGTTCGAAGGTCAAAGACAAAAATAGAAAGCTAAAAAGCAAACAAACCTCCAAAAAATCAGTTAGAAGAGAAAGAACAGGTCCATCTTTGCCTCCTTCGCGTATTTCATAGAAAGGATGGTCCCTCAACCACCGCACGACAGCCTTTCTTACCTCCGCGTGTCGACTTTGGGAGTTCCAAAGCTGGTCTGCTATAGCTCTCATTTGACAGTTGCCATCGCCGATGATGGAGCGTTCATCAAGTCGGTAGAGAGCTAAACGTTCGTTCATTCGTTGTTTGTCTTTGTCGGCTTTGCCTGACATGGCTTCGATGAATTGTTGGATTTTTTGGTATATTATTTCCACTCCACCTTTTTGTAGTGTTGTATTTGTTGATAATATAATGTTAGTTTGAAGAGTCCAATAAAACACGATAAGAAGAAGAACAGCAAGAAGGAGAAGAAAATAAAAGGAGAAAAGTAACTACGACAAAAGAATATACCTTCATTCTTCCCAAAGTCCTTATGATTCAAATCCGCTTTAAACATCCACTTTCCCGGATAGTTCGTCCCAAAGTCAATTCGCATTGCCAACACATTCTCTGCCAAAGTATCCGTCTTTTTCTTAGTGTGATGGTGTTGATGTTCTGACGTTGACCCCCCTCCTAATAACGAATCTAACAATCCTTTCTTCTTTGGTCTCTCTTCTCGTTTCGCTTTGGCGTCGTCATCGTTATCCAGCTTTTGGTCGTATAAAGGAACAATCGTATAATTCTTTATCTGCGTTACTTTCCATGCAATCTCCACCTCGTTGTTTCTCGGGTTCATCTTCACGAGGGAGCAGTTGGCCGTAATGCCCAACTTTTTTGGTACATACGTGTAAACGTGGATGTATTCTTCGTCCTCTTCCTCCTCTTCATTGTATCTCCATTGAGAACGTTGACGCAAAGTCTTTTGCTCTAATATGGGAAAGACTTGCATGCCATAATATTCCAAGCTATAGCAGCGAGTGAGATAAGCCTTCATGTACATTGCTGCTTCGTTGAAGTTGCTGTCGTTGGTGTGTTCGTTTTCATGGTGTTCCAGTTCTTCATGTTCGTTTAGCTCTTGCTCCTTTGCTGTTCGGTCCCAAATTATGTCTAGCTGCACTCTGTGTGTGAGAAAATGATGTTTTGGCCGTTGAGAAAGAAGAACAAGAAAGAAGAATAAGAAAGAAGAATGGAAGAAGAAAGGAAGAAGAAAAACGGGCGAATACAAAAAATAGATAAAAAGAATGAAGAACAAAGATAAAGAATAATAGGAAGACGAACAAGGTCAAGGCCTGCAAGTCATCACAACGCTCAAATGCTCTTCGAATCCAATACTGTGCATAGAGCTTGCTCAAATCCACTTTCTTCGGCATCTATTACATGCAATCCAATTGCACATTCAAACGGCATCAGCATCAATTTGAGCGGCAAAGAAAGAAAGAAAGAAAGAAAGAAAGAAAGAAACGACAAGAAAGAAAGAAACGACAAGAAAGAAAAAGAAACGACAAAGAAAAGAAAGAAAGAAAGAAACGACAAGAAAGAAAGAAAGAAAGAAAGAAAGAAAGAAAGAAAGAAAGAAAGAAAGAAAGAAAGAAAGAAAGAAAGAAAGAAAGAAACGACAAGAAAGAAAGAAAGAAACGACAAGAAAGAAACGACAAGAAAGAAACGACAAGAAAGAAAGAAACGACAAGAAACGACAAGAAACGACAAGAAAGAAAGAAGCGACAGAAAGAAACGCCAAGAAAGGAAGAGACAAGAAGGAAAGGACACACGACTCGAAACCTTCTTTTTCTTCTGTTGTGGTTGTTGTTGGGGGTCGGCTTTGTTGCTGTTCCGCTTCTTCTTCTTGAACCACGCGGAGAGCTTGTGGGCGTTGTTGTTGTGACCAGAGGCTTCGGCCTCTTCTACGGCCAGCTGCAAGGCGGCCAGCTGAATGGCCTCGTATTGGGTGCAGCAGGGGAGGGAGCCCTCCAGAACGGCCCCGCGCAGCTGCTCGTAGTCCTCTTTGAGTTGCTCGAAAGAGGAAGAAGGAGAAGAAGGAGAAGGAGAAGAAGTAGAAGTAGAAGAAGGAGAGGGAGCGTCGAGGTGGAGAGCCTGTTTGGTCTTGGCGAGAAAACCTAAGAGGCCGCCGCTGCCGCCGCTTCCTCTTTCTCTTCCTTTCTTGGCAAGTTCTTCCACAGAAGAAGAAGAAGGAGAAGAAGAAGAAGCAGGAGAAGGAGAAGGAGAAGACGACGACGATGACGAAGAAAAAGACCTCCTTTTTGGAGCTTCTGCTTCTTTTTCTTCTTGCTTCTTCACTTCGACGTCGGTGTTGTTGTTATGGTTGTTGGCCGGAGGAGGAGGAGGAGGAGGAGGGCAACGACTACCTCGTTCCAAGCACTCATCCACATGGGCGCTGAGCTGCGACAGCGGAGCATAGCCCCCGCAGACAGGGCATTCCCCGACGGCCTCTTCTTCTTCCATTTTTGTTTTGCGTATTTTGTCTTTTCACTTTATTGTCGACACGTGACATCATGGTCGACAAAAAGAGGTTTTTTTCAGAGAACCGAAACGGCTCGTTTGATTTTCCATTGGTTGAATTTATTTACATGTCGACGTGAAGTTATATTCGGGTCGTCATGGATAGCCAGGAATGGGAGAGAACGAGAGGGAATCCCCCGCAGAGGAAGAAGAAGGAGGGGCTTGTCGATGGGGTGCGGGCGGCAGTTGAGGAGGAAGGCCGAGAGGAGAAGATGTAGGAGCAGCGGAGTAATTCGGTTGTTGTGGTTGTGGTTGGTGGTGGTGGTGGTGGTGATGTTGCTGCGGCCCGAATCCTGGCAAAGAAGCAGACGTTCTTGGAGGAAGAGGTTGGTGATGAGGTGCCGAGGGTTGGTACTGTGGGTATTGTTGTGGTTGAAAGGTTGGAGGTCTTGGCAGTTGTGGAGGTTGTGGTTGTTGTGGCTGTCGGTATGAAGATGATGAGGGAGGAGGCAGAGGAGGTGATCGTGAAGGTTGATCACCAAAAGCAAAGTTGTTGCAGTAAGCAGTACTGACAGGTCTTTGTAGTGGCGAAACAACTCTCGTAGAGGCGTTTGTAGGATTGGTATAACCTGATGTCGTGGGTGTGGATGAGGTAGGTGAGAACGTGGTCGATCGCCGCCGTGGATTCGATGACGAGAAGGAAAACGCAGAAGGATTCATTCTTGTCATAGTTGAAGACAAAGCAGCATTATCTTCACGAGGTGGTTGGGGTTTATTGTTGCTGTTGTTTTTACTGTTTGCTGCTTGTTGCATATCTTCATCTGCTTCGTCCTCAGGAGAAAGAGGCTCTCCTGTTGGTGAGTAATCCAATACCGGTTCAAGCATAGACACACCCTCTTTGCTTGCTGTAAACAGCTGAAATGAGCCCTTTGCGATCTATTATTTTGTTGTCGTGATGGTAGCTAAGTTTCAAAAGCAGCAAACAAAAGCACACAGGAAACAAGAGATCAAAAAGAGAAGGGAGTACTTGGGTGAAGGACTTGTTCACAAAAAAGGTGCGTTTGGTATTGCACCTGATGAGGCTTGTTCGAAGTGCGGCGTGGCTTTGCTCATAGTCACGTTGTGCTTCTTTGTGCTTTTCTTCCGCCTGGAAGTGAAGAACAAAGTTATGATTATTATTCATTCACATTATTATACCCCTTTGAGAAAAGAAACTGAGAGAGAGAGAGAGAGAGAGAGAAAGAGAGAAAGAGATGAGAAAGGTACTCTTTCAACGCGAATGGGATCGCCAGAGCTGCGAGCTGATTTCAGGGCACTGACGCTTTTCTTGTACGTGGACAAATAGTTGTCATGTTGCTTCAGTCGTTTCTGTTTGGTTTTGTTTCTCAGGTTGTTAGTTGTTGGAAGAAGAAAAAGCAAACAAAAGAGGGTGTGAATCGAAGAACAAGAAGAAGAAGAAGAACAAGAACAAGAAGAAGAAGAAGAAGAAGAAGAAGAACAAGAACAAGAACAAGCATAGAATAGGAAATAACAGTAAAATACCTTTTGGGTATGTAACACCTCATAGAAACGTTCCAAGCGGGAAACAGCTTGACCTGTTTCATTCTTCGTTTGGTGTGGTTTCGTAAGTTTGCTTTCCTCTCTTTATGCTCTATTGTATCTCCTCTCTCATTCTCTTCCTCTTGCTCTTCCTCTTTCTTTCTTCCTTTTGCTCTCTATACCTGAAAGTCTTTGCTGGCCATATCCATTCGGAGAGCAGCCATCATGATCTTTGAGCCACAAACTTTGTCGGCTCCCTCAGCATAGAGCCTCTCGAAGGATTGAGCCATGGCCAACATTGAAGGACCCAATTCTAGAAAACCAAGAAGAAGAAGAAGAAGAAGAACAAGAAGAAGAAGAAGAAGAACAAGAATAAGAAGAAGAAGAAGAAGAAGAAGAAGAAGAACAAGAAGAACAAGAAGAAGAAGAAGAACAAGAAGAACAAGAAGAACAAGAACAAGAACAAGAACAAGAAGAACAAGAAGAAGAACAAGAAGAAGAACAAGAAGAAGAAGAACAAGAAGAACAAGAACAAGAACAAGAACAAGAACAAGAAGAACAAGAACAAGAACAAGAACAAGGAGAACAACAAGAAGAACAACAAGAAGAACAACAAGAAGAACAAGAACAACAAGAACAACAAGAAGAACAAGAAGAAGAACATGAAGAAGAACAAGAACAAGAAGAACAAGAACAAGAACAAGAACAAGAACAAGAACAAGAACAAGAAGCACGAAGGCGACGAAGACGACGGAGGAGAATAAGCAGGTGAAGCATAGAGCAATAAGAGCAACCAAAAGGAAAGGCGTTTCACCAACCATTACAAAGATCCAAAAACCTTTTGGCTTGCTTGCGAAGAGCATCCATGATGGTCAACAGGGCTTCACACTGCTTCCTGTGTTCATCAAACTCTTGGTCCGTTTCTTCGTCATTCGATTTTTTACCGCCTACGAGCTAATTTTTTTTTTGTAATTTGAACAAAGTTAAGACTACTCTTTCCTTCCAACAACACAGCTAAAAAAAAGAGCAGGCGCACGCAGCACCTTCTTCAACGTCCTGTTCATGCTTGAATGCTATGCTTCTTGTTTTCAGAATTTGTGTTTTTAACCCGTAACGGTTCGGGCATATTCATGACGACACAGACGATCCCATTATTGAAACTTCGTGGAAAGAAAGCGATAAAAGGAAAACGTTCGACAAAAAAGTGTTGGTTCCAACGAGTTTCGATCTCGTGACCTTTCGCGTGTGAGGCGAACGTGATACCACTACACCATGGAACCTGGTTGTTCACTGAAGGCCAAATGAGCGTCCCGCGCTACGAAAGTGAGGCTGCAATTTCCGTTCTCTCCCCTTGCGATTCTCTCTCATCTCCTGTCCTCCTCCCTCTCTCTCTCCCTCCCCTCTCTATCTCCCTCTCCTGTCCCCCTCCTCTCTCTCTCCCCTTTTCCCGTCCTCGCTTCTCTCGCTTTCATATTTGTACATAATTCCAAAGCGGGACTACAAGAGCAATTATGTGTTGGGTATTGTGGCTTACTATACTTTATTCGTGTCTCCTGAACCCTGTCTCAACCTTATTTACGGCCCAATACTTTGGAACCGGCGGTTTGTTGAGGTGTAAACCGCTCTATGATGTCGTGCAGCTGCACCTTGCGCGTGTTCACCAGCTTGCCCACAAAGTCGGGAGCATAGAGAGCGGCCCGCTCCGCGTTTATCACTTGTGTTAAGAAACAACAGAATGAGCGTGGGGTTGAGAAGAAAGAGAACAGGTAACATACACTTTGTTAACAAGAACTCTCGGAACTTCCTTCCTTTCTTGAAGGAGGCCGGCTCGGGCAACAATGGACCAAACGGACGAACTCCAAACTTGGTGCCGACAGCAACCCTGTAAGATATTCCTTTGGTTTTCCTGTAGTCCGGCTGCACTATGACGAACACGTCTATTTTTTAAAAAAGGAACTTTCAGATACCAAGACCATAAACGAAACAAAAAGGTTGATAAGAGGATTCAAGATTACGTACGGTTGAACTGAGAATGAATTGTGGTTGGGTCGAAGGGTGAGTGATGTTCTCCTTCACGAAAGATAACGAGCACGACATCATTCCCAAGATGCCTTTTTCTCTCCACCTGTTGCGGGTCATCTGGAAAGTAGGGTAGAAGAGTGGACACGTGAAACATTATCTCGAATCCGCGGTACTTTGTATATACAGAATGTGTTCCGGTCGTGTCCGCTGTATCGTGAATATACCCAGAGTTAAATCTAGCCAAACAGGTATAAACGAAACGGAGTCGGGTCGTACTTTTTATGTCAAGGCCTCCTCGGAAGCCAGAGTGGCCGTTTAGCCGCGTTCTTTCTCCCAAAAAATCCAAAAACTCGTTGAAAGCTGGGCTTCCGTGCTCTGGTTATTATAATAGGAAGTCCCACGTCTCATTAGTATAAGAGAGAGAGAGAGAGAGAGAGAGAGAGAGAGAGAGAACAAACCGTTATTATACATTTCGTCTTCATCCACTTGTCCATCTTTGCAGTACAAAACCCCAAACTTATTGTGTTCTGAGATGAGCTTGTCCTCGTAGTCCAACAAAGCTTCTGCGAGACCCGGATCCTTGACCTTGATGAATCGCTGAAGGAGATGCGGTTGGGCTTGCTTCAAAGTCTTTAGACGTGAGCCTCCTTCGTTAGCGATGGTGGTGCGCTCTGTTCCCTTTTTGTTAAGAATGAGCACTTTGAGACGATCTTTTGAGCTGCTGTTGCTTTCTTCTGGTGGTGTCTCGATGCAAATGATTGTTGGGCCGATGCCACCAACTTCTTCATCTTCCAGATGTGAAACATAGATATCATGTTCTGCATGAAGGTGTAAATTCAGAAACAAGGATGAAGAAGAGAATGAAGAGAAGGAAGAAAGAAGAAAACCTTTTCCGTAGATATAGTCCTTGAAATAGTATCTGTATTGATCCGCTTCCATGAATGGAAAGTTTGTTTTCTTATCTACACTGCGGTACGTCTCAAGGTACGCAGGCCTGCCGAGTTCCCTTTGGTATCCTGGTACGTGTTTGATCATGTGAGGATAGTCCGGGTTCTCTTCGTAGTCCTATGGTTTTTAATGGAAGCTCATTGTAGTTAGTAACATTCACGAAAATAAAACAAGCGCAAACAACAAAGGTACGCTTGAGCATCAGTTTAGAGTCGAATCACGGAAGCCGCAAAGCGGATGAGTTTTCATTGTTGGATTGTGGAACGTGTTTTAATGTTCACATCATCGTGCTCGAAAAGATCGAACCACCGACAGCACGACTGACACAACAAACACAACAACGAAGTAACCAAAAGAGAACGTACATCAAACCACTGCATCCGCACAACTGGTTTGCTGATCCATTTGATGTCGTTCTCGCTGAGCCCAACGTACTGTGCGGCCTGTTCCCCGATGAATGCCTTTGCCGTCGACTGATCCATCAAAAACTTATTCAAAAGGTCCTTTTGCACGGCGGGAGACAAACTCGTGTCCGTCAATCCCAGTCCGGCATAAACATCCTCGTTGTTGCAGTTTGTTGCGGCGTCTTCGTTTGGTGCATGCCCTTTCTTTGTCTTTTTCCGGATGGCCAGAGGACTCGGTTCGTTGCTGCTCTCTCCACCCTCATGAGACGCGCTCAAACTTTTGCTTGATGGAGGGTCTTCCGATTTGTGTGCATTTGCTGTTGCATTCTCATCAGACTGAGAGAGTTGCCACGGCAGGTTGGAGACAGAGGAGTTCTTGGAGGTAGTCCGAAAGGTGGATCGTGAGAGAGAGCTGAACTTCTTCTTCGTCTTTCCCATCTTGCTTCCTTTTTTCTTCGTCGAGCCTGCGGAGGAACCCTTTGAAAGGTTGAAGCTGGTGGACTTGGTAGTTAAGGATGGTGGAGAGGTCGCTAGCGCTGTGTCCACTGAACCCTTCCTCCCTCCAAATGAGTTCATAGAGTCGAAATCGGGTGGTAAAGCAGAGGGAGAGGGAGAGGGAGAAGGAGAACCTTCCGAGTCAGAAGAGCACGCTGGGTGTTCCTCTTCCAGTCGTCCCGAAGAAGAACTGCGGGTTAGCGGTTTACTTGATTCAGTTTGTTCGAGGGAGACCAGAGGCAGAAACGGGGACTTGGTGGGATGAATGGTGTTGCCGTTGTTGGGGGAAGGGCTGCTGTTGTGTTTGGAAGGCCGAAGACTGAAGGAGTGAAAGGACATTTTACGATTGGTTGTTGGCGACTTTGTCGGCCGGTTGCCTCGAAGGACAGAAGGCGAGACAGAAGGAGAAACATTGTTGCTGTGGTAGCTGTTGTTGAGGTTGACGTTGTTACCTTGGGAAGAGAGCGAGGCAGAAGAAGGCACAGGGTGAACAGAGGAGTTTGGAGGCGACGCGGATAGGAGAGAGTCTGATTGAGGAGGAGATGAACCGCCGGTGGTAGCTGCTCGCTCTCGCGAGGATGAGGTCTTTGCCAAGGTTTTTGATCCGCTCCCACCTTGTAGCTTGGTTACCGAACCGGAGGAGTTCTTCTTCGTTCGCCGGATGCTGCCCACTGAGCCAGCATAAAAAGAAGGAGAAGTGGATGAGGAAGAGTTTGTTCTGGAAGCACGACTCGCGGAAGACGACGGGATGGACGAGGAAGAGTCCTGTGGTTGCTTTTGATGAAGTCTGGGAGAATGAGGAGAGCGGGGAGAGCGGGGGGAGCGAGGGGAACGAGATCCATCAGATGCCTTGTTGGCAACACGTAGGGTGTGAACGCTTCTTGGGCTTTCCCCTCCTAGTTTGTAAAATATTTCAGTAAGTAGCGAAAGAGGATAAACAAGGCTGGAATAGGCTTCAAACCCTTTGTGAAAGCAGAGCGAGGCTTAAGCGTTGGTTTTGGACTCGTAGGGAGCGACGGCCGGTCCTCCTGGTTTACCGCGCGCTGCACGTCGAGAGTTATCGATGCTTTGGAGGAGGAAGAGGAGCTCTTTGCGCCGTTGCTCTGCTTGCTGTTTTTCTTCTTCTCTTTTCGCCCTTTTTTATTGGACTTGCTCTCTTTGCTATCGCTCATTTGGTTTCACTATCCCTCTCTTCCTGTATCTGAAAAAGTTCGTTCCTCCTCCTTATGCTCCGGCTTCTTTTCACCCTCACCCCAATAGAAAACACAAGAAAAAAAAGTTCACAAAAAAAAAAAATTAAAAGAACGAGACACGCCTTTTTGAGGCGCCGACAACCATCTTAAACGCACACCCTGCAAACGACCGTGTGCACCCTCGCAGCGGTAGCGGGCCAAACGACACACTATAGTCCCTTCCAAAAAAAAAAAAAAAGCAGTTGTAACTCCGGATGAACCAATCACCATCCAGAGTGTCGTTTCGGAGTTTCGCTGACTGAAACGAGCAGAAATGGTGCAGCCTATCGGCACTCCACAACACAAAAAAAGAAGAAAAGACCGAACCAAAGGAACAGGAGAACGGTGCGTTTCAGACAGAGGAATCGCCCAAGAGCAGAGCGTTACGACAACCACCAAAAGATGCGCTGCACGGCACGACGAGTGGGCGTGGCTTGGCTGTGCTTGTTTGTTGCTTCCGCTTTGGCGTTGGAGGAGATCCTGCCGCCGCTGAAACTGCCCGATGGCATGTTTGCGGACAGGCCTCCTACCTCCTTGTCGGTTGTCATTCCTGCGCACAACGCTGCTGCCAACATCTTGCTGACCTTGCGGAGTGTGCAGTCCAGCATCATGCACTTTTTGATCTCCACCCCTGAAGCCTCAACAGTACGGCAATGTGTCTCGCTTCTTCTTGATCATCTACCTCTTGTTGCGGCACGCGCTCTCTCACCACTTCATTTTTGCTTTTGTGAAAACAGATGAAGACCGAAGTGGTCATTGTGGATGATGGTTCAACGGACAACACCGTCTCCACCGTGGTGAACTTCATCCACCAACAGCGGCTGGATGGGGCCGGCTTCAATCCAGAGTGGAAGCTGGTGGCCCTCTTGGACAGGGTCACGGCTGGCACTGCCAGGAACATCGGCGTGGAGCACTCCACCGGGGAGGTGCTGTTCTTCCTGGACGCGGATGACCTCTACCACCAGGATCACATTTCCACGTGCTTCTCGGCTTTAAGGGATGGCTGGCAGCGTCGCGCTATGGTTTGTTGCTCATCGCCTGGTCCTCTGCTCTCTCCTGCTGGCTTCATCGATGCTTCCCTCCCTCTCCGCTCTTCTTCTCATTCCTCTTTGTCGCCTTTCTCTCTGCTTGCAACAAAAAGGCCACCACGAGAGTGAAGGTGATGCTCAAGGGCATCGTGCCCGAGTGGAAGCAACAGATCGAGTCCATGATTCCACACAACCGGTGCCTCTTCCGCAAGCTGTTTGAGTTTGTGGAGGGCTTCCCTGAGCAAGCCGTGTTTGCAAAGCACGAGGACATGGCCTTTCTCCAGGTCATGGTCTACAGTGCCAAGATTCCTGTTGCCCAGGTACAGTTTCCTTTCTTCCTTCTCCCTTCTTTCTTCTCTTTCCATAGTTCTCTCTCTCCTTCTTTCTTCTTCCTTCTCTCTTCCTTCTTCGCTCACAAACAAACCACCAAGCTCTCCAAAGAGACGGTGACGTACCAGCTCTACCCAGGCAACAGCCTGGACCGGGCGAGGGAGCGCCTGGTCCGTCCCATGTCCGAGTCCCCTCCCTCGGAGGAGAGCCTGGCCGAGGACCGCCCCGTCCGCCTGGCCTTGATCAAGCACCACATTGTCCACCTGCAGCAAAAGGCCCAGCGGCACCTGGCCGAGTCCAACACGCATCATCCCCAGCAAGGGCAATGGAGGGAGCCCTCTTCGCCGCACTGGGCGGTGGTGCGGAGGGCCGTGCGAGAGGAAGGCGGGGGCAACTGGAACGCTGTGGATGTGCCCAGGGCGAGGTTCGTTGAGCGTTGCAGTTTCCTTTCTTCCTTTTGTTTTTTGTTTCGGGTGAGCAAAGATTTGATTCGATTTTTTCTCGCCCCACCCAGGGTGGAGGCGTTGCTGCGCTTTGGGGAGGTGGAGGAGGAAGAGGGGCGCAAGGGCTTGGCCGGGCTGATCAGGAAGCTGGCGGGGGAGGTGCGGGAGGCCATCGTGGCGGTGCCGGACAGGGAGGAGCTGGACACGATGTTCACCATCTCTTCGGCGGAGCTGCGCACAAATGTGACTTGTTGGTAGAGCAAGAGACGAGGAGGTTGAAGAAAAAAAACATTTATTGTGTGATAAGAAAAACATCTCAAAGGGGAGAGGGGCTCGCGAAACGCACTGATAGATTGATTGTAGAAAAAAAAAAAGAGAGTGTGTGATTAGAAAACAAAAAAAATAAAAGAAAGAGGTGTGAAAGAGATTTAAAAAAAAATAAGAAAATCAGTTTAAAGGAATTGACTTCAAGCTACACCCATTATGTGTATGCATGTCGTGGCAAGGAAAACTCATCCTACAAAGTAGCAGAGAGAGAGAGAGAGAGAGAGAGAGAGAGAGAGAGAGAGAGAGAAAGAAGAGCAGCGAACCTTCTTTGTAACTGAGAGAGAGTGCGTTGTGTGTGTGTGTAGCAGTGAAAAAAAAAAAAGAAAGAACAGAAAAAGAAGAAAAAAAAAGGGGGAACGAATGCGGAACGAGGGTCCCAGCACCTAGCAGAACAACAGCAAAAAACGAGCTCTTTTCGTGAACCATCCAGTGAAAAGAAATGGAAAGGGCTTAATACGGCAGCAAAAAAGTCCTTGCGCTTCCCTGCTGCGATAAGCGGGGGAAATTAATGTCGACAAGGACCACTTGTTAAACCATACCATTGCGCGCTGCACCACACTGTGTGACCCTAATATAACCTCTCCAACCCTAACCCTAATTTTTTCGAGAGGAGAACAACGTCATTCAAAGGTGGTATATAAAGCAGCAGAGGGCGGGGTGAGCAAAAGGTCGGACGTCTCCGTCCGCAAGTGATCATACAAGCCATCCTCCTCTTCCTCCCCTCCTCTTCCTCCCCTTCCAAAATACCGCTTGCTTGTCTCCTCCTCAGCCTCCGCGTAAAGGTTGTCGATGAACTCTGCCTCCAAACGAAGTTTGTGTTTGCTGGTCTGTACAATGTAAATTTGCAGCAACGATGGCACGATCTCAGGCACGTAATAGGCGCAGGTCACAAAGGCCGCGTCGGGGAGGTAGTCCCCTGTGATGGGCCGATAGAGGTACATCGCCACGCGCAAAAGGAAGCATACCACAAAAGCTAATGTGATTCCAAGAATCTAGGAGAGAAAGAGAGATGAAGGAGGAAACAAGTTATTATAAGAACAAAGAGGAAGAGGAAGAATAATAGCATAATGACGGGAGAATGGTGAAGAAGAAGAACTAAGACGAAAGACAAAGGAAGGTTACTTACGCCTCCAACATCCAAAGCCCCTCCCCAAATCTCAGCCACTTCTGCCTTTCGGTGCATCAACAGCAGCACGCCATAGATGGCAAAGAGAATGGACACCACCAACGAGGCAAAGGCATCGACCAGTACGTTCGTCTCGTAGACGGCGTCACCTTCGTTATAGTCCATGGCCAGCTTAGTGGCCACAAAGCCGATTTGACACACCCATATCAGGGTGATTACGAAGAGGAAGACCCACCGCAGGCGAGGAAGGAACGGCCGTGCCCGCTCATCTATGGACTCGATGTAGTTTTTGTGATAGATTTCTGCCCTGGAGTAATATGTTTTGGTGGTGTTAAACGGAGAAAGATGGGACAAGAGGAAGAAGGAAACGAACGAAAAGAAGAACAAGAACAAGAACAAGAACAAGAACAAGAAGAAGAACAAGAAGAAGAAGAAGAAGAAGAACAAGAAGAAGAAGAAGAAGAAGAAGAAGAAGAAGAACTAGAACAACAAGAACAAGAAGAAGAAGAAGAAGAACAAACAAGAACAAGAAGAAGAAGAAGAACTAGAAGAACAAGAACAAGAACAAGAAGAACAAGAACAAGAAGAAGAAGAACTAGAAGAACAAGAAGAAGAAGAACTAGAAGAACAAGAAGAAGAAGAAGAAGAAGAAGAAGAAGAAGAAGAAGAAGAACAAGAACAAGAAGAAGAACAAGAAGAAGAAGAACAACAAGAACAAGAAGAAGAACAAGAAGAAGAACAAGAAGAAGAACAAGAAGAAGAACAAGAAGAAGAAGAAGAACAAGAAGAAGAAGAAGAAGAACAACAACAACAAGAAGAAGAAGAACAACAAGAACAAGGACAAGAAGAACAACAACAACAACAAGAACGAAGAATGATGAGGATATACCATTGAAAGACGACTAGAACGAAAGAAGAAAAGTAGAAGCTGAAAGCAGTGCGGTTGAGGGCGTAGGTTACGTCCGTCTCCTCCGTGAGCGTCTTGATGCACACCCACGTTAGCCGCACTAACAACAAAGAACCGTTGAGTTGAAAAACAAAAACGAAGGAGAGCGAGAGAGAGAGAGAGAGAGAGAGAGAGAGAGAGAGAGAGAGAGAGAGAGAGAGAGAGGAGACCAGTGATGAAAGCAAGAAGAAGGATGTGGAACACGCGTGGCACCGTGAACGAGATGTGCGGTTTTGTGCGAGCCACTGTCCATACAAACGTGCCGAAGGAGACCACCCCAAGAATAGCGTAGAGAGGGATGCCCACCCACCCTATCACATGAAAATCTTCCATTATTTTTTTTCCCTCTCTCTCTCCCTTTGTTTTCGTGCGTGTGTGTGTTTCTCTCTATTTTTTTGTTTTGTGATGATTGATTTCAAGTTTTTGTTTTGTTGGGATCGACACTAAATCCAACGAATCATCATCATCCGGAAGAGGAGGAGGAAGAAGCAGAAGAAGAAGACCAAGGGAAATGAATGCAGGGAAGGGAAGGGAAGGGAGAGAAAGAAAGAAAGGGGAAAAAGCAGGAAAACGAAGCCAACATTTCTTCTTGTCTCATGTCCTTGATCAGGTCCATGCTCACGTCCATAAATAGCAGAGCTTCCCACGTACAATACCTCTCTCACGTCCTCTCTCACGTCCTCTCTCATAGCTTGAACCAAGCCCCAGCCGGAGCCGCGGGCGATGGGGAGGAAGGGCGATCGGACGGTCGCGGATAGGAGGAGCCCTGGCCAGAGCGTTGGTGTTGCTGTGGTGGGTAGTGAGGTCGTTGGTGTTGATGAAAAGCCACCAACTGGCTCAAACTCTCCAACAAACGAGCATTCTTCGCTCCCAACAACGATTCTGGTGTTGGGGCCGCTTCTGTGGTTGTCGTCGCCACTTCTTTCTTCTGCTGTCGCTGGCGAGCAAGCGATATCTTGTGGAGGTCATCCAACTCCTTCTCCAGAGCAGAGATCACGGAGCCCTGCGTCACCGCCTGGTCTCCCGTGGTGCCCAAGGGAGAGTGCGTGAGGGCAGCCAGGTCCAGGAGCTCGGTGTTGATGTAGGGCTCGCTCTCGGGGAACTTGTTCAAGAACTCCACAATCTCGCGGGTGGTCATGCCCTTGGGGAGCTCCTCTGGTGTGATCCTTTGGCGGATGGAGAGGGACTTGCGCCGTGCTATCAGCGCATGCAGAGCTTCCCTGTTGTTTTGGTGGCGTGAGAAAAAACAAAAGCAGAGAGAGAGAAAGTGAGAGAAAGAGGGAGAGAGAGAGAGAGAGAGAGAGAGAGAGAGAGAGAGAGAAGTAGTAGCATAGGGATAGGGGTAGACAAGAAGAAGAGCGAGAGTGTGACCGAAGAGAGAGAACGAGAGAAGCATGAAGAAAGGAGCAAGTGGAGAGCAGAGAGAAGGACAAAGAAGAAAAGAGAGAAGTAGCAACTGTCTCAAAAAAACTTGGTAGCTCTCCAGGCTGGGCTTATCCAGGTAGGCCACCATCTTCTCGGCCTGGGAGGCCAGCTCCTCCGCGCTACCCTCCAGCGAGATGCCCTCGTCCGCCGCCTGCTCCACGTGCAGGATCCTCTCCACGTTGCGCAGCTCAAACTCCTTGCGCATCTCCTCCTCCACGATGGCGTAGGCCTCCGCCTCCTTCACCCCCTTCTTCATGAGGTTGTACTGCTTGCGCACAAAGACGTCGCCGGGGTGTCGCCAGTAGCCCTCCTCGCCGGGGTTGGTGTCCACACCGATGCGTTGGGCGTGCACGTTGCGGCGGTTCCAGATGACCCGCAGGCGGTCCTCCGGGTGGCGCAGGGCGGGCACCCGCCCGTGGCGGAGGGTCCACTCTGGCGGGGGGTTCACCCACATGGGACCGAACCACAGCGGCGTGTAGTCGTTGGAGGAGCGGATACGGGCCTTAAAGTCCGTGAGGAGGTGGTAATGGGCGGTCTTCTCCGCTCGATAGAGAATCTTGCGGGCAGAATCCATCTCTCGCTCTTCCCTCTTCCCTTCTTTCTTCTTTGCTTTTGATTTATTTCATGACGACATGATAGCACTGAACAACAGCGGCAAATCCAAAATCAAACATATTGTCGACGAGAGTCATCGATCGGACAAAAAAAAAGAGATGTCGGCGATAAACCTCATCACAACCAATCCAAAATCAAAGGTACTGTCGACACATCTTTATTATCCAATGGCCATTTGATAGGCAGATGATCATCGATCGCAACAGACAGGAGCAGCAATGCAGCACAAACCGTGCAGCAATGCAAAAAAAAAAAGGCTCCTCGGCCAAATTGCCCCTTGCGGCAAAGCGCCGCCGCCCGCGTGTGTTTTTTATTGCCCGCAAAAGCAAAAAAAAAGAAGAGAGAGAAGGAGAAGACGGAGAAGAGAAAGAGAGAGACCCACACACAAAAGGAGGGAAGGAATCTCTTTTTTTTTTTTTGCTTGTGTCATCTCGAAAAAGAACGGTTCACTGCTGCGGTCTTTTGACTTGATTTTTCGTTTCGATAATTCAAAAAATCGAATTCGATTGATTGATTTTTTTGAAAACAAAAAAAAAATCCCTCTCCTCGCTTCACTTCAGGATGGTGTCTCACTCCAAGCTGGCCCCAGCTGCACAGGGCTGGAAACGCTACTTTGAGCTCTTTGCCAAGAGCAAAGAGAGGAGCGCCGCCGGAGTTGGCGTGCTCGTCTGCGTCATCGTCTACGGCCTCATCACGCGCCGCTCCTCCGCCAAGAGCGACAAGAAGGAGATCTTCTCCGGGGACACCAAGAAGGGCGCCTCCTCTTCCTCCTCTTCCTCGCGCAGCAAAGTGGCCGTGGACATGACCTTCTTTAGGAGGTTGTGGAGCCTGCTGAAGATCATGATCCCCGGACCCTTCACGCCCGAGTCCGGATACATGGTGCTGGTAGCTTTCATGATGTTGGCGAGAACGTGGTGTGACGTAAGTTCTTCTCCTCGTCTTTCTCTTCCTCTTCTTCGTCCCCTTCTTATTCTTCTTCTCTCCACTCTCATTCTCTGTCGCTTCCCTCTCTGCTTTCTTCTCTCCTCTGTTCTCTGTTCTCTGTTCTCTCTCTCTCTCTCTCTCTCTCTCTGTCTCGCCTATCTTCTTCTCTTGTTCTCTCTCCTCTCTCTCGTTCCCTTTGTTCTCTTTCGCTCTTCCCTAGCTTCCAATTACTGAGAATGAGCAAATAACAAATTACTCAGGTTTGGATGTTGAAAAACGGAACGGCCATTGAAAGGACCATTATCACGCGGGACTATAACGAATTCTTGAAGGTGTTCACCAACTTCATCTTGGCCTCCTTCCCCATTGCCGTCATCAACAACCTTCTCAAGTACGGCCTCAGCGAACTCGGCCTTCGCTTCCGGTGTCGTATCACTGACCATCTCTACAAGGAATATCTTAAAGGTTTTCTTTTGTTCATCTTTGCCTTTTTAATTGCTTCTCTCTCTCTTTCGCGTAACTGCTTTCTTTTTTGACATTTCTTTCTTTCTCATTGAACATATGACCGGTTAAAAAACAAAAGGCTTCACATACTACCAAGTATCCAACTTGGACAACCGTATCGCCAACGCAGATCAGCTTCTCACCCAAGACGTAGAGAAGTTCTGCAGCTCTGTGGCCGAACTCTACTCTAACATCAGCAAACCTATTCTCGACATCTTCATTTATGCACGCAAGCTCACTGGCGCCATTGGTTTCCAAGGACCCTCCAGCATGCTTGCCTATCTCATCCTCTCTGGCCTGGTGCTCACACGCATGCGTCGCCCCATCGGCCGCTTCACCGTCAACGAGCAACGCCTCGAGGGAGAGTTCCGTTATGTCAACTCTCGGCTTATCACCAACGCGGAGGAGGTGGCCTTCTACAACGGCAACAAGAAGGAGCGAGCTGTAATCAAGAGTACCTTTGATCGCCTGGTGGATCACCTTCGCAACTCCATGCAGTTCCGCTGCTTGTTGGGCGTGGTGGACAGCCTCATCGCTAAGTACCTGGCCACCGTGGTGGGTTATCTCGTGGTGAGTCGGCCCTTCTTTGACCCCAAGGACGAGAAGCACAACCGCATGACCCACGGCGAGCTCATGGAGGACTACTACAAGAGCGGGCGCATGTTGATGAACATGGCCATGGCTGTGGGTCGGCTGGTCCTCGCCGGAAGGGAGCTGACGCGCCTAGCCGGCTATACCGCCCGAGTGACCGAGCTCCAAACTGTCCTGAGGGACTTGAACCATGGAACCTACCAACGGACCATGGTCTCCAACTCCAACGATCTTCCTCCAACGAAAGGAGAAGACGGAGAAGGAGAAGAAGAAGAAGGAAAAGCTGCTTCATCAGGAGCAGGAAAACGAACAAGAACGTCGCCGAGCAGACAACTCATTCCGAACAGCGGTAAGATAGTGACACAGGATCACATCATCAAGTTTGAGGACGTGCCCGTGGTCACCCCTAATGGCGACCTCCTCATCGAGAGCCTCAACTTTGAGGTGCGCTCGGGGATGAACGTGCTGGTATGCGGACCCAACGGCTGCGGCAAGAGCTCCCTCTTCCGTATCCTCGGCGAGTTGTGGCCTCTCTTTGGCGGCGTCTTGACCAAACCAGAGCCCAGCAAACTTTTCTACATCCCGCAGAGGCCTTACTTGGCGTTGGGCACGTTGAGAGATCAGGTCATCTACCCCCACTCCAAGAAGCAGATGCAGAGGGCGGGCCTGGCGGATGAGGACCTGGTCAAGTTCTTGGAACAGGTGCACTTGGGATATCTTGTGGAGAGAGAAGGAGGATGGGATGCTGTTCAAGGTTATTTTTTGTTTCTCTTTCTCTTTCTCTTTCTCTTTCTCATCTTTGTGAATGATCACAAAAAAAGATTGGGCGGACGTGCTGAGCGGCGGAGAGAAGCAAAGAGTGGCCATGGCTCGTTTGTTCTATCACTGCCCTCAATTCGCCATCCTGGACGAGTGCACGAGCGCCGTCAGCGTGGACGTGGAGGGCTTCATGTACGAGCACTGCCGCGAGTTGGGCATCACCCTGTTCACCGTCTCTCATCGCAAGTCTTTGTGGAAGCATCACGAGTACGTCCTTCAGTTCGACGGACGGGGCGCCTACGAGTTCAAAAAGATCGAAGAAGGCAATGAGTATGGTTCGTAAAACCACAATTTTTTTTATTTGTTTGTAAGAGACTTTTTTTGTTTGTGCTTTCAAAAAAATCACAACCCCTTTTCCATCTCTGTTTTCTCTGTGCTTCTTTTTTCTTTCGGTCTATTCTGTCTTCTCTCGCTCTGTCTTCTCTTCGTCATTCTCCTCTTCTCTTCTCTTCATCGTTCTCTTCTCTTCTCTTCTCGTTCTCTTCTCGTTCTCTTCTCTTCTTCTCTCTTCTCTTCTCTTCTCTTCTCTTCTCTTCTCTTCTCTTCTCTTCTCTTCTCTTCTCTTCTCTTCTCTTCTCTTCTCTCTCTTCTCTTCTCTTCTCTTCTCTTCTCTTCTCTTCTCTTCTCTTCTCTTCTCTTCTCTTCATCTTCTCTTTCTTCTCTTCTCCTCCCTTCCCCTCTTCCGCTCTCTCTCTCTCCACACAAAGCAATTGAAAAAAAACAAGAACAGTTCTCGTGTTTTTTTTTAACTTGAAAGAACTTCGTTTCCTTCCTGCTCTACACTGATAACGAGGGTGATGGGGTTCTCGAAGCTTCGCGCGATGCCAGACACCAGCAGCGTCCATCGAGCGGCAGGCGGCATGAAGATCTGACGGCTGACATAGGGGATCTCCTTGCGGCTGGCCCCGGCGAGCCTCAGGTCCACCTTGGTGACGACGTTGGGGTCGGCGCGGAGGTAGGAGCCCACGAAGCCATAGCCCACGTTCTCGTAGATGAGCACGCTGTTGATGTAGACGTCCACGTTGGGCACCGCTGAGAGGAGGAGGGTTGGAAGAAAAGGAGAGCAAGAGCGGAAGTAGTGGTAGGAGGGGAAGAAACAAGGATGAAAGAGGAGACACGAAGAGAGCAAACGGAGAGAGAAGAGAGAGAAAAAGTGAGTGATAGAGAAAATAGAAGAGGTGGTGAAAGAGCAGGGAAGTGCGGAAAGTGATGAAGAAAGAGAAAAGCGGTCAGTCCAGTGGTAGCGTAACCTCTGCTTCAAGTTCCTTCTCTTTCTCTTCTTTCTTCCTTTCTCACTCTCTCACGTTGTTTTGTCTTCAACCCGAAAAACAAAAAGGGAGACTTACTTGCGGCAGCGTGCATGAGCCTCAAGCGCGCCTGGTTGGCGGGCACCAAGTTCTGGATGTTGGTGGCCAACAGGAAGCCCGGCCTAAAGGTGGCGTCCTCCGGCTCCTCGTCCTGCAGCACCCCCACGGCCACCGCCGTGTAACTCTGATTCTCCTCCAGGACGACCTCCTCGGCGATGGCCACGGGGAGGCCCAGCTCGGGCGGCCCGTAGGCGATGAAGGTGTAGGAGAGGGGCCGGATGCTGGGGGAGAGCTCGCCCGTGCCGTAGCGCACGTCGGAGGCGATGTTGGTGCCGATGTCCCCGCCGGTGGGGATGATGTCGACGTCGATGTTGGGCGGGGCGTTGGGGCCGGCGATGGAGTGGAAGACGAGCACTCTCGTCTCCGCTCGTGCCAGTGATGTCACCGTTAGGAGTAGAAGCAGCAGCGTGAATGTGACTCTCATTTTTTTTTCTGTATTGTTTATCGTTTTTTCTTTTCTTTTCTCTCTCCTCTCTCCTCTCTCTCTTGTAAGATGCAAAGAAGAAAAACGTCGTCCCACTATGACTTTCTTTTCCTCTTCAACCCCTCCTCCCTATTTCCCAAACACCACCCCGAGAACCTTCTTCAAACGTTGTGCACTTTCCTCCTCCTTTCCTCCCCTCTTTCTTTCTTTGTTGGTTTCAAGTTTAGTTTAAGATTTTGTTATACAAAATTTTAACAGTTCAACGAAACGACATTTCCTTTTTAAAGCCAAAACTGATAAACGACCGCTGACGTGGGTGCGCTATAGGACGAGCAAGCTGCTTTACTGTTGTTTTTTTTTTATTCCAGCTTCTCCACAAGAGTCTCCCACTCCTCCACGGTGACGTTCAGCTTGAGGTAGTCGTCCCAATAGGGTCCCGCGGAGCGAAACCGCTTGGTCGCTCTCTCCGGGGCATCCCGCCCGAGCGTCAACAACGGCCACCGATAGCCCGAGGGCTGGTGCCACCAACCGCAATAAAAGGGATGGTAAGTGGGAGGCGCACGGTGCAAGGACTTTCGAAGCCAGTCAAAGAGGTCCGTGGCGGAGAAGTGAAAGGTCGTGCCGCAAACCCAGATGACGGAGTTTCCCACGCTGGATGGATAGGAAGGAAGGAAGAAGACATCAAAGAGAGGGATAAGAGGGCGTGCTGCTCGGTCCACTTTCGGGTCGTACAGTGCCCCAACTTTGGCGATGTTGACGTCGTTATTCACAGCAGCGAGAAGGAGGGATGGAAGCCAGTATTGAAGAGGTTCTTTGGGTGCACTCTCTTGCGATTGGTTTTGTGCTAAGGAAAAAGAAGCAAAAGAAGCTCCAGAAGAAGAGGTCGATGGCGCTGAAGAAGAAGAAGAACGAAGCAGATAAGGAAGGCTTTGACATAAGTGCCTCCAATCGGGCCATCCTCCACCGCAAGGCAAACCCAATGACAGAAATAGGCGAAGATCCGGAGGGAAACAAAACTTGCAGCGACTCTCCAACAGGTCAAACTCTTCATCGTTCAGCCCCTCCACCACCCGCACTTGATGCAGGTCTCTGAGCCGATCGAGTGCGGTTTGAAAGAACATCTTCTCCTCTAACCATCGGAAGTGGAAGAGCTGTTTCCAGTCTGCCTCCATTACCTCCGTTGGAATAGCGCGGTGGTGCTGCAAACTTCTCCATTTGTGCTGTGGTGCCTCGTTCCTTGCCTCTCGTTTTACTTCCGGTTTTCTTCTCTGTCTTCTCTTTCGTTTCTTTGGTGGACTGCTTCTGCTGTTATCATTTGTGCATCTTTGCTCTTGTTGTGGCTTGGCTTCTTCCACTTCTTTGTTGTTTTGTTCGTATTTTCGTTTTTGGCCGAAAGTGTGACGGGAAACAAAGTCCTCTTTGGAGTACCGGTTCTCTTTGCTCCGTAACGACCGCATGTACTGTGCGTCCCTCCATCGTTGCTCATACAGCAGATACCACATATATCTGTCCTCTATATAGGTATAATGAATGAAAAAAAAAAACATAGTAGCGAATGGATCAGTTCCAGTTTTTTGACTTGGTTTAAAACATAAGTGAGGTTTTCTTTGTGTACCCAACACATTGTGCCAATGCTGACAAACATGAGAAGCCCTGCCGATGGATTTCACGTCCAACCACAGGAAGACGTTCATGAGGACTTCATCTCCCAAGCATTCGATCAGCGGCAACACATCGTCGGATGGCAGCACCGCCGTTGTTCCTGCTTCCATGCTCATTCCCTTTCTTTCTTTTCGCTCTCTCTCTTCGTTGCGTTTAGCGTTACCAACGTTAAGTGACTGAAACAGACTGTTCCGTGCCTATTCTTTTTTGTCGACAAGTCAACTACATCATCACTTTCCTTTACTGCGCCGTTGTGACGTGTATTATAAAAAGGTGCTTGTGAAACGCTCTCATGTCCTCTCTCGGGTCCTCTCTCACGTCTATCCATAAAAAGTTTAAAAAATGAAAAAAGAAAAAAGAAAAGAAAAAAAAGTTTTAAACAAATCGTTTTTTTTTTCTGTGTTTTAAGTAAAAACAAAAGAACAAAGAGAAAGAGAGGAACAGCAGTTTTCTTAATCCCTTTCGGCAATGTCGGTCAGCTGCCTCTCGATCTCCTCCTCCGACAAAACTCTAAAGTTGGGCTGGTCGGCGCTCACCACGCCCACCTCGATGTCCGATGCCTTAAAGTCCTCCCCGAGCACCGTTTGCAACGCGTTTATCGCCATCTTTTTGGTTTTTCGGGTTAGAACAGAGAGAATGGAGAGAAGAGTGAAGAGAGAACAGAGAGAAGAGAACGAGAGAAGAGTGAAGAGAGAAGAGAGAACGAGAGAAGAGAACGAGAGAACGAGAGAATAAAAGAACAGAAAGCTTAAAAGATAAAACGAAAGAAAAGTGATAATAAGAGGAAGAGGAGAAACAGAAAAGCAAAACAAAATACAAAGAGGAGAGAGAAAAACAAAAAGGAATGTCTCTTTCGATCGAACGAACCTTGACGGTTTTGTCTTGATCGAGTTGAGGGTTGTTCTTGAACTTCTTTTCGAGAAAGTTGGTGGCCTCCTGCTCCTTCTGCCCGGCGCAGCAGGCCTTGTAGCCCATGTAGCTGCCCGCTGGGTCGCACTTGTAGAGCTGAGGACCCCATTCGTCGTCAATTCCAATCAATATCATGGCTGCAACAGCAAAGGGAGAGAGGTTCTTAGCAAAAGAGAGAACGAAAAGCAGCAAAGCAGAAAAAAATGAACGTGTGAAACCAAAAAAAGCAACAAAAATAAAGACAAACGCAGCGAAAAACAAAAACAGAAAGAAAAGAAAGGAGGAACATACCAACGCCAAGAGGACGCATGTAAGCGTGTTGTGTGAAAACTTGGGCAATGTCAGCCATGCGCTTGGCCAGAGTGGAGACGGGCATATCGTAACCGTATTTGTATTCAAACTCTGCCGCCTCCATTCGTGCGCGCTGCACTTGCGCACGAGCATCCGCTACCAGGAATACGGTGAAGAATGAGAAATAAGTGGAAGCAAAGAGGTGAAACGAAATAGATGGAGAAGAAAGGACAAGAGCACAAGCGCGGAGCAGAGAACGAGGCAAGCAGAAACGTGAAGAGAAGATGAGAAAAAAGAAGCAGAGGGAAAGAAAAGAATAGGGGAGATACGAACGCAGCATTCCAGTCATAACACACCCAATCTTGTCAGTGATTCTGAAGAGGTGGGAGACAGAGCTGGGGTCGATCAGCTTGTCCTGCAGCACAAAAAACCAAACATAGAGTGAGTTTAAACTCACCAAACCATCATAAAGTAAAGAAGACAAAAAGAAGCAAGAGAGAGAGAGAGAGAGAGAGAGAGAGAGAGAGAGAGAGCAGAAGCGTGAGAACAACGAACGGGAATCTTTTTCTGTGTGATGACGGCACAGCTGTCAGCGCCTCGAACGCCAATGGAAGTGAGGTTGCTTGACTTGATGGCCTTAAACGCATACTCTATTATCCACCCGACCAACAATCAGAAAAAAAAGAATCGAGAGAGAGAGAGAGAGAAAAGAGAAAACAAATAATCATTCTTCGATTCATACCAACTTGGTAGAGCTTGCCCTCTGGAGAGAAGATGGTGATGTGGCGGTCATAACCCGCGCTGGTGGAAGATCGACTCATCGTGTGTGGGTGTGCAGTGGGTTTTTCTCTGCTACTTTTTTTTTTGTGTGTGTGTGCCTTTCTCTCTCTCTCCACTATTTTTTTGGCCTTTTTTTTTCCAGCAAAACAATGCGTGGGGGAAAGCTTGGCTTGGTCGTGAGATACGCATTCTTATTTGTCGACATTTATTCACGTCGTCACGATTTTCCCCATCACGTCGTCTGAAGAAAAGAAAGGCGGAAAAAAACAAACAAAAAGAGATGCAGCCCCACCCAGAATCGAACTGAGGGCGCGAGAACCAGAACCTCGCATGTTACCAACTACACCATGGGGCTTGGACACGACACTATTTCATTAAATTGGGTTCAAAATTCGATGCCCACCTTACCGAACCGCATTTTTAGTACCCCCTTAAATTTAAGGTTGTTTAGAAGAAAAGAAAGAAAGCAAAAAAAATATAAGAGAAGATGCAGCGCTCGGTCGGCCTTTGTCGTTCTTCCGCTTCTGCTCCTCGCTTTGGCTTCTTCTTGCCCTCCTCCTCCTCCCCTCTGCGCACTTTCTCTTCTTCTGCTTTTGTGCAAAGCGGGTTCGTTATTTTTTTGTTTTTTTGAATACATATTTTTTTTTCGATTTTTTTTCGCTCATCAAAATACTTTTTTTGCTGATTCACTTTTGATTTTTTTTTCTTCACTCTCTCGACCAGACGAAGCTCCATCACGCTGACCAACCCGGCCACGGAGGAGAGGGTCGTTTTCTCGGAGCCGCACGATGACGCCGTCTCCATCAAGGAGAAGTTCCAAAAGGCCAAGCTGGCCCAGTCGGAGCTGGGCGGGTGGGCCGCTCGCTCCAACCTCGAGGGGAGAAAAGCTGCCATTCAAAAGTAAGTCATCGTTGCGTTGCGATCTCTCTCTTTTCGTTTATTTTTCGTGTTTGTTGCTGTAACGCTTCCTCTTTTCGTTTATCCCTCACTCACAACCTTCCTTCCATGTTATTTATAATTCGTACTGCTTTCTTCTTCATGGTTCTTCGTTCTTCTTTCTTCTTTCTTTGTCCTTTGCTCTTTGTCCTTTGTCCTTCGTTCTTCTTCTTTCTTCTTGCTCCCTTCCCTGCCTCTGCTGTTTGCAATACAAATAAAAGGTTTTATGCTGCTCTCCAGAAGAAAGAGATAGTTGATGAAGCGGCCAAGAATTTGAGTTTGGACATGGGCAAGCCCTTGTCGCAGGCTCAAGGAGAGGTCAGTTCCACTTTGGGCCGCGTTCGCTTCTTCCTTGACAACATCGACCAAGTGATGAAAGACGACGTTGTCCATAAAGATGGCCAGGTTTTGTTCTCTCTTTCTCTCTCCTCTCCTCTTTAACTGCATTATTTCTCTCTGGTTTTCGCTAAACACATGCACACAAACATTAACCAGATGACTGAAATCATTAGACCAGAGCCTTTGGGAGTGGTGGCCAACATCTCAGCATGGAACTATCCTTGGTTCGTTGGCACCAACGCCTTCATTCCAGCTCTTCTCACTGGTAATGCCGTCCTTTACAAACCTTCCGAATTTGCCTTGGTATCTTCTTTCTCTTTCTCTTTCATTATCTTTTCTTTCTTTGCTCTGCTTTTCTTTTTCTTCTCTTCTCTTCGGTCTATTTTTCTCTTTCCTTTCTCCTTCATCATTTAACGGAGCGGCTCTCTGTGGACGAAATCAGCGCACCGGCAAGTTCATGACGGACCTACTTCACGAGAGTGGTGTGCCCAAAGAGCTGTTCGCCCCAGTCTACGGTGATGGTAAGGTTGGTGAGGCCATCCTTCAACAGCCCATCGACGGTGTTTTCTTCACTGGATCTGTGTCTACTGGTCTTAAGGTTGGTCTCTCCCTCTCTCTCTTTCTCTCTCTCTCTCTCTCTCTCTCTCTTGCTCTCAATATTATTATTCGCTGATGAATTGTTTACGGTAGATAAACCAAGCAGTTGCTTCTCGTGCCATCAAAGTGCAATTGGAGTTGGGTGGCAAAGATCCCGCTTATGTTCTCCCTGACGTTGACATCAGTAATTTATTCCCTCACCTTCCTCACCTAACATTTCCGAAATGTTTACTCATCGTTTCTTTCCATCAGAAAATGCTGCCGCTGTTTTGGCTGATGGTGCCTTCTACAACACCGGCCAGAGCTGTTGCTCCGTGGAGCGCATCTATGTGCACGAGTCCATCTACGAGCCCTTCCTCCAGCACTTCGTTGAAGAAGTCAAAGGCTTCTCCCGCCACGTCGGCGGTCCCTTCGAAGACAAAGTCTACATCGGCCCCGTCGTTCAAAAGAAGCAACTCGACTTTTTGGAGAAACAAGTTCAGGACGCGGTGAGTAAAGGAGCCAAACTTCTGCTCGGTGGAAAGCGCTATTCCACGAGTGAGTTTGCCAAGGGATACTTTTTCCAGCCGACCGTCTTGACTGAGGTTAACTCTTCCATGGACGTCATGAAGGAAGAGTCCTTTGGACCTATTATTGGTTTGTGCTTTCTTCCTTTCTTTTATGTTTTTTGGATTTTTTTCAACTCATCTCTAAACAATCATACGAAAACAGGAATTCAAAAGGTATCTTCGGACGAGGAAGCGTTGCTGTTGATGAACGACACCAAGTACGGCCTCACCGCCTCCGTTTTCACCAAAGACAAGGAGCGCGCCTTGGCCCTTTTGAGCCGCTTGAACGCAGGCACTGCTTACTGGAACTGCTGCGACAGGGTTTCTCCTCACCTTCCTTGGTCTGGTAAGCGATCTCTGTCTTTTTCTCGTTCTTCTTTTTCATTGCATCTGCTCACTCTCTTTTGTTCTCTCTTTTGAATAAACCAGGTCGCAACTTCTCTGGATTGGGTCTCACCCTCTCCGTGGAAGGCATTCGGACATTCACTCAACCCAAGGCACTCCATCTCAAACAGCTCTGAAAAAAAAAAACCACAACTCGCTTCTTTTTTTGTGTTTCGAACAAACAACGGTTTTTTTTTCTCTCCCTCAACAATGAAGAAAAAGAGTTTAGTAGACTTCATGAGAGAACGTGCCGTGGAAGCCGTATGGCGTGTGATGCTTCAACTTGATGCGAGCAATTGGTCCCGCCTTGGCACAAAAAAACGAGTTAGAAGAAAAAAGAAGAAAGAAGAAGAAGAAGAAGAAGAAAGAAGAAGAAGAAGAAGAAGAAGAAGAAGAAGAAGAAGAAGAAGAAGAAGAAGAAGAACAAGAAGAAGAAGAAGAAGAGAAGAACAAGAAGAAGAAGAAGAAAGAAGCAAGAACAAGAAGAAGCAAGAAGCAAGAAGCAAGAAGAAAATAAGATAAGAGTGAAAAAATACCTCAATGTTTTTGGCATCCAACACCACAAACTGCGTGGAATGCTCCCTGCAGTTGAACAGCTGGGTGATGACCCAGCCATCGTCCTCCAACTGCTCATAGTCCTCCTCTCCCAAGACAGCATCCGCTGGGACCTCTCTCCTCGGCACAAACACCGGCTCGCCCAACAATCCAAACTCTTCTCTTGCGCTCCACACTTGCCTTCTTGAAGAAGAAGCAGAAGAAGCAGAAGACGAAGAAGAAGGAGTAGATACGTGAAAACGATCAAACTTGACGAGCTCTTGGTAGGGAATGTTGGGATGAGGAGCATCAGCGGCCATCAAGTAGGCGAAGCGGAAGGGCTCGCCGTTGAGGCCCGGATGGACCGTTGGGAACTCGCAACTGGATGGATCGCTCTGCCATCGTTGGATGGATCCCTCAGCACCGGCTTCATCAAAGTCGATGAGGTAATTGTAGACCCGGCTGGGAGCAACGCTCGAGTTGGAGAGCCAGTACTTGTGGTCCCATTTCATGTTGAACTTTGTGCCGCCACAACAGCTGGCAAAGGAGATCTGTTTTCTATGAGGAGATGAAGGAGAAGGAGGATGTTCGAAAGCGTTGAGATGATGATAGATGATGCAAGGTTCGGTGTCGAAGAAGCGAATGCCTTTGTCGGGTCGAGCGAGTTGTTGAGCGGAGGGCCGGCGAGGTACCAGAATCATGCGGGAGGGCATGGAAGGGTACCAATGGACCAAATCACCAGGGGAGCTGAGGCCGAGGTAGAGTTTGACAGTGTTGGCTTTGCTCAGCTGGTAGAATGGTGTTTGGTGCAGAATGTAATAGTTCTCCGTGAGAAGTAAGTCATGACCTTTTGTGTGTGAAGGAAAGGTAAGGAAGAGAAGAGGAGAAGCAAGAGAAAGAGAAAGAGGAGGAAGCGAAACAGAAAGAGACGTACAATAATAAAAGTGGTCGAACTGATGCGCTTGCTGCTGCACCAGGTTCCACTCCCTATCAAATTCATGCAAGTAGACGGTGCTCTTGCCCGCCATTTTAGGATCCATCTGCAGGCTGAAGCTAACCAAGAGGTCCCTCTTCCTGTCCACACGAAAGTGGGCAGCCAAACAACGAGCCTCATCCAAAGCTCCGCTCAGTGTCTCCTTCCCGATCGTCTCAAGCGTCTCTGGATGAAGACGATAAGGCAGTCCGCTCTCCCAACAAGCCAGCAGCTTTCCTCCCCAAAAGTAAACGTTTGTGTTTGCCGGGTTCTTGTATCGTATCTTCTTTTGACCTCCAGACGTGGCAGGAGGTTTGGTGCCCATCATGCCGTGGAAGAGGCAACGTTTGTGTTTTTGTTCGAGGAGAAAGGCGGAGGTTTGGACGAAGCGGGAGCGAAAGTGGACGTGCCCTTTGCCATCGAAACGCAGCGCGCAGATCTATCCAAGTAAGTAAGCACGGTTAGAAGGAAGAGAAGCAGCCGAAAGGAACTCAAATGAAGAATGAGATGGGTGCAGAATGTGGAAACAAGGAGAAGATAGAACAGAGGAGTGCAGAATAAAGAATGAAGCAATGAAGCAATGAAGCAATGAAGCAATGAAGAATAAAGAATGAAGAATGAAGAACAAAGAATGAAGAATGAAGAAGGAAGCAATAGGAATGAAGAGTGAATGGCGATGATACAAGAGAGAAGCAACAAAAAACAAAGAATACGAAAAAGACAGAGGAAAGGAAGAAGAGCGAAGAGTGGCGAGAAAAAAAAAAAACGAACCATGCCATCAGCGTCGATGGGGTGGACCAAAGGCGTGCCGTAGACCTCCAGCAGGCCCGGCCCGTTGCGATAGAGGGTGCCGCGAAGCTCTGCGGGAAGCTCTCCCTCCACTTCCAACTCATAGTCAAATTCCTATTTATTGTTTTAATAAAAAATTAGCATTTAACAACAAACAAATATTACCCAGCACTTTCAAGTTTTTCCAAAATACTTTTTTTCCCACTTGTTCTATGTGAGAAAATACGGATAAACCCAGAAATTTGGAAAAACTTGATTGTGCACGGTAATAAAAATAAGAAAAAAATAACAAATAAAATAAAAATAAATAGAAAAGAAAATAAAAATAAAAATAAAAATAAAAATAAAAATAAAGAAAATAAAACAAAAAATAAAAAATAAAAATAAAAATAAAAATGAAAGAAAAATGAAATAATAAAATAATAAAAATAAAACATAAAAATAAAACAAACTTAAAACAAAAATAAAAAAACCGTTTCACAAAAAAAGGGTAAACAAAAGAAAAAGCAAAAAATGCAAATCATTAAAAAAAAATACCAAAAAATCTTTAATCTTTTAACCCAAAATATCAAAAAAAAAAAACATACCTCAGGTTGAGAGTCCCATCCGCTCTGCAGCTCCTCCGCTTTCAGCCTGAAGGCCTCCTCCCTCTGCCTCCTCTCCTCTTTGCTCGAGGAGACGGCCGAAGGGCTCAACAACAAGGGCTCGCCTCTTTCTCCCTCGCGATGGCAGCAGAAGAAGCGGTGGTTGTTCTCGGCGTCCGCCTGGGGCGGCGCGATCAGCTCTGGAAAGAGCTGGTGGTAGTAGCTCAGCAAGCGTGTGCGAGCCCTCTCCTTGGCCCCCGTCGAAGCAGCAGGAAGAGCTTCACTCTCCATCGTAAATGTTTGCTATAATGCAAAGAAAAGAAAAATAAAAGTTATAATAAAAATAATCAAAAAAAAAAAACAGGTTGAAAGACGAAACAAGAGGAAAGAAAAAGAAAGGCAAACGAACAAAAAAAAAAAGAGGAAGAAGAAGAAGCTAAAACCTTTGGGAGGGAACTACAAATGAAACCCCTTTACGAAAATGTTTCTCTCTCTATCTTTCTTTCTTTCTTTAGTTGTGGGATTCGAGCCATGGTGGGGTCCTGCCCTTCCCCATGTTCCTCGCAGAGGTCACGCGGAAAACTGGACACCAAATGGCCGCCTTCGTACCCCTGCATCGGTTCCACATCTGTTAAATGATCCGTCCTCGCTCCTGTCCTGTCTTACCCAAAATCTCCTATCCTTGCTCATGTCCTCGCCTCTATCCACTGTCATATATGCACTGTGTGTTCTGATGTCTAATCTCTTGTCTAATCTCCTCGCTTTTTCCCATTCTCTCCTGTCCTTGCTCATGTCCTCCTCTCTGCGCTGCAAAGAAAGAGAAGGAAGCAAAGGGAAGGGATTATGCAACAAGTAACACGCTCTTCTTTGGTGGCTGCTGTCTCTGGTACGTTGTTGTGGCTGTGGCTGTTGGTGTTTCTCAGTGCGAAGTGGAGCGTGATCTTTGATTTATTCTGAACAAAAAAAAAAAACAGGTGGCAACAAAGGCATCGGCTTTGCTGCTTGCAAGGTATCCTATGCTCACACACACTCGCTCTTCGCTCCACTTTGTTCCTCCTTTTTTTTTGTTTTTTCATGAGAGTGACGACAAGGAATGAAAGGGGTTAGCACAGCAAGGCTTTCGTGTGGTGCTGGGCGCGCGTGACGCTGGTGCTGGCCAGCAAGCGGAACAGCAGGTTCGCTTGTTTTGAAAAAAGAGTTATTTTCTTCTGGTTGTTTTGTGGCTGTTGTGGTACTCATTCTTGTGCTTGTGCTTCTTCTTCTTGCTCTCCTTTTTCTGCTTCATTCTTCTTGTTCTTCTTGTTCTTGTTCTTGTTCTTGTTCTTCTTGTTCTTCTTGTCCTTGTTCTTGTTCTTGTTCTTCTTCTTCTTGTTCTCGTTCTTCTTCTTGTGCTTGTTCTTGTTCTTGTTCTTGTTCTTGTTCTTGTTCTTGTTCTTGTTCTTGTTCTTGTTCTTGTTCTTGTTCTTGTTCTTGTTCTTGTTCTTGTTCTTGTTCTTGTTCTTGTTCTTGTTCTTCTTCTTCTTCTTCTTCTTCTTCTTCTTCGTCCCTTTTCTAACCCAATAAAGTTGAAAGCAGAAGGCTTGGATGTGGCTCACTGTCCTTTGGACGTAACGGACCAAGCGAGCGTCAAAAGCTTTGCCTCGTGGTTGGAGGAGCGATACGGCCGCTGTGACGTGCTCGTCAACAATGCCGGCATCATGACCGAGTATCCAGGAAAGAGCTTCCTTGACATCGACATCGAGACCATCGATAAAGTCATGAGAACGAATAGTACGACCTACCAAACTCTTCTTTCTCTTCAGCCATTTTATTTTCATTCCCACATTTCATGACTTGATGCACATTCAACTACCATATTAAACAGCATACGGGCCGCTTTTGTTGAGCCAGGCTATCGTTCCTTTGATGAAGCAGCAACGCTCTGGCCGTATTATCAATGTTTCAAGGTCTGTCATCACTTGTTGCTACCGTTCTTCCTCCTCCTGCTGCTGCTTCTTCTCTTTCTTGTTCTTGTGCTAACACATTTTAAAAAAAAAATATAAGTACATTGGGCCAGCTCTCAACCATGAACGGCAAGAACGTCTCCTATCGCCTCTCCAAGGTGGCCCTGAACGGGCTGACGCGCATCATGGCGGCCGAGCTGCAAGAATTCAACATTCAGGTGCACAGCATGTGTCCGGGTTGGGTGGCCACCGACCTGGGCACCGCCAGGGCGCCCAAAACGCCGGAGCAAGGGGCGGAGACCGTCCTTTGGCTCGCCACCACCAACGAGGACCTCGGCAACGGCGGCTTCTTCAAGAACAAGCAGCGCATCCCGTGGTAATGCCGAAAGATAGACGCCATGCCCTGCCGCTCGTGCCCCTCTAGCGGAGCCGATGGACATTTTTTCTTCTTATCGTTTCGATCTTGTATAGGATAAATTGTCTGAATAAGGAAAATAAATTAACTTTAATTTTTCCAAAAATGGACAATCACCCGATATAATGTATTAAAATCGAATTATACGACCTTAATTAAGTCAAAGATATCTCGCCGAAATTTAGATCTGTCTTAAGATAGTAATTCGACTAAAATAAGGAAACGGCGAACAGATACGATCCTCCTAATAAAGATAATTTTCAGGTTTTACAAAACCCAAATCGCGCATGTGCGGAAACGAACGCACCGCTTTGCGTTGCCTTTGCAGGACTCACCATAAAAGCATCCTCCAATCAATCGGTATCGCTGCGGAGGACGGGAAAGGCCTTATTACTATAGCGCCATTTTTTTTGTGAATCGTTACGCGGTCTTGTTTCAAAAAGTGCACAACGCCATTTTATGGTTATTGCTTTTTGTTTTTTTTATCTCCATTTTATGTCCAATTTATCCAACTCTTAAAAGTCCGAGCGGAGAGAAAAAAGAAAGCTTCATCGTGCACCACTGACGAAAGAAAAAAAACACCCACAACAACCAGAAAAGCAAAGAAAGAAAGGAAAGTGTACGCATAAAGCCTGCCGTTCTGCTCTACACCCGATTTTACTGCTGTGAAAACGAAGCAGAAGAACAAAACAAGAAAGAGGGAGACCTGCACCTTTGTTCAGAACGATCAGCACATCGCGTGCTTATATGAAACGACCAATAACCGGCAGCTCATTTGGTTGAATGAACGGCAGCCAAACCTTTTTAGTATTATTAGGTCGTTTTTTTGTTTGCAGTTTGTCTTTATAGTTTTTTTGTTTTTTTTTTGTGCGTCGGTTTTGTCAGTTTTGTTTAGTTTTTTGTTTCGTTAGTTCTCTGGTCCACACCGTCAAACCACCTTTGCCTTTATTTATTTGCCTGTTGGTCTCTCTTTCTTTCTCTTTTTTGTTTTTTGCTTTTTTGTTTTGTTTTTTTTTTGGGTTGGTTATCATTATTGGGTGGAAGAATGGACCAACCAAACGTCTCAGCTCCGCTGCCCACGTTGGAGGTGCCGGTCTCTCTGGCTCCTCCTTCTTCTCTGCCCCTTTCGGCCCCTCTTCTCCTGCACAAACCCCTGCTTTCTCCTCCTCCAACCTCTGCTGGGCATGAAGCCCTTCTTCAGCCGGCAACCACAACCAAAACCTCTTCATCCTATAACAACAGAAGAGGATATCCTCCAACCTCCACCGCTGATTCTTTTGTGGCTCCGACCTCCAACCAACAACAACCACAGCAACAACATTTTCAGCCTACTATTCATTCTTACTTTCACCACCATCGTCGGCGTGCTCAACAGCAACAACCTCCTCAACGACAACAAAGAAGGCTTCTCCCCGGTCCACGAAGCCTTTTTCTTCAGCAGGAATATCCTCGGTTCCATTCCTCTTCCCCTAGTACATCTTTTTCTTCCTCCTCCTCTTCCATCCCATCACGGTTTCTTCTGGGCAACGAAACGGGGACCGCAACAACCATAACCACAGCGACCTCCATCTCTTCTTCTTCTTCCTCCTTTCCATTCTCCCTGAATACACCCCCTGCAATAGAATTCCAAACAAGACCCGCCAGGAGCATGTCGGATGGCTGGCAGCACGACCACAGGTGGAGGCGTGAACCAGATGCCATAGACTGGCATTACAACAATTATGACCACAACAATTATGAAATGGAGAACAAGCACAACTTTTCTGATCATCACAACAACCCGTCTTCAACTCGTCAACATTATTGGCACTCGGATCAGCATCCCAGCGCAGCAACCTCACGAAGCCGTCGTTCACATTCTTTGTTCGAAATCTCTCCCCCGTCCTATTTGCTGGCATCCGAAGGAGACGACGTTCTTCCTCCTATGATGCCTCATCCGCCTCCGCTTTCCTCGTCCTCTCCTTGCCCTTCTCCACTTCTTTCTACTTCTTCGGTCCCTTCGAGAGTACGAGTCGTGGCCGTGGATGGCAGTGGGGTTCCAGGAGAACCTCACTATCTGCTCGACCGACGACAGCATCAACAACACCGTTATTATCCACAAAGAAGTGCAAAAGACGTGCTAACGAGACTTCCGTCTTCTGAAGAGGACATAGAAGATGGAAGATACAGACTGAATATGTTGATCAGAAGGATCGAACAGGATGAAGGAGATGACTTGGAAGCTGGAGAAGAAGATTCCACAGCAGCCGAAAGAGATCATAGGACAAGCTTCTCTTCTTCCCAAGAAGAAATGCTCTATCCATCTTCTTCTCAACGAAACCATCCACCGCCGTACCGTACTTACGATGATGTGTTTCATGAAGCTCGTGTATTAGGCTATCAACAAGGTCGAGAAGAGGCTCGATCGTCTTCAGACTTTTCTTGTTCCACTGTAATATACAACAACGAGCCGATGGGCCACAAACAAGCAAAGGCAGAACGCAAGAGAAAGAAACAGCACTCCTCCAAACGGAACAGCAAAACGATGGAAGGGGCAAGGCCAAAGCTTCTCTTTCACGAGCATCACCTGGATCCACAGTCTTTCGTCTCCGCTGGCGAGGAGCGCAGAAAGAGGCAGCGTATCAACACGGATGCGGTGCAACTGGCGATCCTCGAGAAGGCGTTCGAAGAGAATAACGTTCCCTCAAGGCAGTGCAAACTACGATTGGCGACGGAGACGGGGCTCTCCTTGAATCGTGTGCAAGTCTGGTTTCAGAACAGAAGAGCGAAAGAACGGAGGCTACGTCAAGAAAGAGAAGAGCAAGAACTTGAACGAGAACGAGAACAGCTTGCAACATAAAACAGAGGAAGCAAAATTGTGTTTTTATTATACTCAAAACATTAAAGAAGAGATATGTTTTCTTCCTTTGGTTCTTCTTGAGGTTGACGACGGCCCGTCGAATGGGAAGAATATGTTCCTGTTCGTACGAAGTCGCCACCGCTAAACCGCTTTCTGTCTTCCTCTTCTTCTTCTTTTCTCTGTTGCCTGGAAGCAAAGGAAAAAGAAACGGAGGAGGAGGAAGGAGAAGGAGAAGAAGAGCTGCTCTCCGTGTCATCGTCAGCAAAGATGACGATGGCTGGATTGAGCGTCCAGTGGGTCATCTGCCGCAACGCCGAGTACCACTTCCTCTGTTCTTTGGCCGTTTTGGCGGCGAGTATCATCGGCACTTGTCCATCCTCATCGATCCACACTTGAATGCAATACCGCTGTTCCTTTTCTTCTTCGCCTTCCGCTCTTCTGTCGTTATCGTCTGATCTCTTTGTTTGTTGTTCTGTTGTTTCTTTTTGTGGATGGTCCGCGGCTGCTCCTTCCGCGGCTTCTTCTTCTTCTTCTTCGACAAAACGATGAGTCTTCCGTTCGACATAGCCGCAACGAACCCGAACAGCCCACTTCACGTTTAGCTTGAAGATGCGTGCCACTTGCTGCCCATCTTTCTCAAAGTACATCAAAAAGTTGTCCTTCAGGGCAAACGTTCTCTCCCTCCAACAAGCTTTGCTCCTTGACAAAGAAGAGGAGGAAGGAGAGGAGGACGCGGAAAGGTGGCGGTGATGTCTGTCGTTGCCGTGGATCTTAAGGAGAGCACCTGCCTTGTCTGCGATGGGCAGAATGATGGACGCTCGCAAACGACCTCCCATCCATCCAAAGTAGAGGAAGGAGAAGAGGTGCGGCAACATTCTCTTTCTTTCGAGGTTTTGGATGATGGAGATGAGGCATCTCTTTCGCTCCACGCTCATGCGTTGTTGGTCCAACATGGTTGCCACCGTGGAGTCTCTTTCGTTTTCCGAAGAAGAAGAAGAATAGGAGGAGGAGGAAAGCAGATCCTCATGCGAAGAAGAACAAGAGGAGGAAGGAGAGATATCCGGCGTGCTGAGGGAAAGAGGAGAATGCCGATCTCTCTTTTTCTCACGAGAGGTCTTGCCGGCGAGTCGAGGGATGAACGGAGGGCTCTTCTTTCTGGGGCTTTTGGAGAGGGCTCGTTTCTCCTTCCAGTGATCTTTGGAAGAAGAAGGAGAAGGAGAGGAGGCAGGAGAAGAGGAAGAAGAAGGAAATTTAGCACTTTTGGTGAGTTGTTGGTTACGGCGAAGAGGTCCTGGAGAGGAGGTAGCGCGTGAGGGCATCGGTAACAGGGAGGACCGACCGGCTAGTTCCATTACCGAGGGATCTTCCGCCTTGGTTTCCACCGTTCTTCGGTAACGCTGCGCTTGTTTTTGAGCCCATTCCTGTACGTATTTTTTTTCAAAAAAAAAGATGAGAGGAATGGAGACACAACGAAGAAGGGCGCTAAGAGGGAGAGACCTCTTTTCTTTGCTTAAGCCAAGCCTCTTTGGTAAGTTTCTTTTCTCGCTCTTCCTTCTCTTTTTCCAACATCGTTTTGGAGGATATCAAATGATCCTATGCACACAAGGATGAAAGTTAGGAGGAGAAGAAGAAGAAGAAGAAGAAGAAGAAGAACAACAAGAAGAAGAAGAACAAGAAGAAGAAGAACAACAAGAACAAGAAGAAGAACAAGAAAAACAAGAAGAAGAACAAGAAGCAGATCAAGAACATATGAGAAGAAGAACAGCAACAAAAAAGAAGGACCAGTACCGTCAAAGAAAGTCGGTGAGAGGAAGTCAACTCGTTGACGTCGCATTGGTGCTCCACAAAACCAATCACGTCTTTAAAGGGCACTCCAAAGTTCAGCATAAGAGTTGCTTTGTTGTTTTAAAGTATAACGAAATGAGTTTGAAAATGCTAAGGGGAGAGAGAGAGAGAGAGAGAGAGAGAGAGAACATACAATAACTTCCCAATTGGCCAAAGAGAAAGTTTCGTTCCCATGCTATCAGGTCTTCTCGTTCGGCTTGAGTCTGTTCTTGCCATGCCTTATGGTTCATTGTTTCCAAAAGTTGAAGTCGTTCTTCTTGAATAGAGTCTGCAATAAACATAGTATTAGAACGAAGACGAATGCAGAAGAAGAAGAAGAAGAAGAAGAAGAAGAAGAAGAAGAAGAAGAAGAAGAAGAAGAAGAAGAAGAAGAAGAAGAAGAAGAACAGAACAAGAACAAGAACAAGAACAAGACAAGAACAAGAACAAGAACAAGAACAAGAACAAGAACAAGAACAAGAACAAGAACAAGAACAAGAACAAGAACAAGAACAAGAACAAGAACAAGAACAAGAAGAAGAAGAAGAACAACAATAACAAGAAGAAGAAGAAGAACAAGAACAAGGAGGAGAAGGAGACAAACGAAGAAGAAAACAAAGATAGAAACCATAGTATATCTCCTGCCAAAAGATCAACTCCCTGCAAATGGTCACCCGCCGCGACAAACACAAGGCGCTCTGCAGGTACTCCTGCATCTCGTCCGAGGACCAGCCTGTACCAACTGTTTTTTTTTTTTCAACAACAACATAAGAGGAGGCAAGAAGAAGAGCAAGAAGAACAAGAAACGGGTACCCGTTCGATAGAAAGTGGTGGAGAGGTGCATGACATGCTTGGCGGTCCTGTAGTCAGCGGCTTGCTCGGCGGCCACCAGAGCGGCCTCCATCAGCGCCTCCATCTGGTAGAAGCATTCGCTGCGCAGCTCTTTTCTCGCTTTGGTGCGCTGCACTTGCAGCGAAGAGGTGAACAGCCTTCTGCCTTCTTTGGTGTGCAGCTTTCTTTGGATGCGCTGAAGTTCGGCGGAGGAGAGGGTGAAGCCTTCGAAGAGCCGTTCGACGCCTTCGTGGACCATTAGCTCGTCGTCATCCTCTTTTTCTTCCTCCTCTATAGAGGAGCTGTTGTTGGAAGAATAAGAAAAAGAAGAAAAGCGACCGGTGTTGTCGTTTATGCGTGAGCTACTGGTACTGTTGCTGTTGCTGCTGTCGGAATAGGAGTAGGTTTCGCTTTCTTCCTCCTCTTCCTCCGCTCCTGCTTTCTTCTCTTGTTGTTGTTCTGCCTCTTCAGCTTTCGTGATACAGACCACTGGCGTTTCCTTTTCAACCTCTTCGCTTCTTGCGGCTATATCGTGGTCTGCGTCCTTCAACTCCTCTTTCTCTCTTCTTGCCTTGGCTTTTTTCTTCTTGTGCTTTTGCTGTTGCTTCTGCTGCTGCTGTTGTTGTTGTGTCGGGAAGCTGGCCGAAGAGGCATATGCTTCTTCTCTTGCTTTTGCCTCCGCCTGTTCTGCTGCTCGTTCTCTTTCGCTTTCGCTTTCATTATCTCCGCATAGAATTGGAAGACGGTCAGCGCTGAGGAAGTGAAGAATGTGAGCAAACGAGTCGATCCGCTCCAACTTTCGCTCTCGGGCAGTGCTTCTTCTCCACAGCTTGGCTTCCAACGGCGAGCCCGTTCCTCTTACTTTCTTGGCAACCATCGTTTTCGCTCTTTGTCTTCTTTCATCCTCCTGTTCTTCTCCTTCTTCTTCCTCGTCATCGTCATCCTTTTCTTCTCTTTCTCCTTCTTTGTTGTGCTCTTTAGTTTCTGTTTCTGTTGTTTCTTCTGCAGCTTCTTCTTGTTTTGTTTCTTCTTTGCTCATATCTTCTTCTTCTTCTCCTACTTTTACTTCTTCTTCTGCTTCGTTTAGTTTTGCTTCTTCTTTCTTCTTTCGTCGAACGGAAATGTCTATTCTTTCGCTGCTTCGAGCGATCATTTCGACGTGCTGGCCGACCATCATTCGCACATCGACCCTCGCGAGCGACGACCGCTTCTCCATCTCCCGCTCGAACTGTTTTCTCTCCCTTCTCTCCCTTTCCCTCTGCTTCAACTCCATCTTGATCTTTCTGACCTCCTCCTCAATCCTCCTTCGTCTCTCTTCCGCGCTTCTTCGCCGCAACAAAACGGTTATCTCTTTCAGGTCTGCGTTTTCTTCTTCCTCTTCCTCTCCCTCTGCTTCTCTGCCTTCTTGTTCTCTTCCTTCTTCGTTGTCATGATGAGGAGGTGTTCGAGGAGAGAAAGGAAGAATGTCGGACACAGCCTTGCGTGGATGTGCCTCCTCGATGCGGAGGTGAAGTTCGTTTTCGTTGTTCGCTCCGACGGTAGCAGCTCTCTCTTTGCTCCACCTCTTCTTCGTTCCTTCTTTTTCGCTCGCCTCTCCGCTGCCTCCTTTGTCTCTCGCTTCTTCGTTACCATTCTCATCTTCTCTCTTTGGTTCTTCATGCCTCGTCACTCTTTCTTCTTCCGCCATGTTCTGTTTCTCATCTTCCTCCTTTTTCACTTCTTTCGTCTCTTTCATGTCCTCCTCCTCTTGCTCTTCCTTCCCTTCTTTCTCTTCTCTTTCTTTTTGCTGCTGCTGTTGTTTCTTTTCGAGCATTCCATTTTCTCTCACAACGCCGATCCTTTGTATTTGTTGTTGTGGCGTGGTCACCGTGGCGGTTGTGCTTTTATGCCAAACCGGTCGCACCCATTCCTCTTTTCTTCTTCCTCCTGCCTCCTCCTCTTCTTCTTCTCCTTTGTCTTCCGCGTTGTTCTTCTCCTTCTCCTTCTTCTTTCGCTTCTTTCGATGAATCGGCGAGGCGGAATGGCGAATGCTCAGCACCTCGCCGTCCGACTGAGCCGTCGTCGTCACCGCTTTCGGAAGGAGGTTTGTGGTGGTGAAACTCTGCCATCGATGGGACTGTTGTGACGGCTGCTGCTGCTTCTTTGGGATGGGTTGCGGCGAGGCAGAGGTTACTTGGATGAAAGTGGATTTGAAGGAGGTGCTCTTTGGTTTTTTCTTTTTCTTTTTCCTTGTCTTTCTCGACTCTTCCTCATTTCCTTCTCCTCCTTCTTCGCTTTCTTTGTGAGTTATGTGATGGTTGACTTGGTTGAGCTGTCGGTAGCTGTTTCTGGCGGATCCTATGCCTTGGAAGGTGCTCTCTCGTTTGTTCGGTTCCAGCAAAACCCGTTTCGTGGTGGTGGCGGTGGTTGTGTTAATTTCTATATTTTTCTTCTTCTTTTCTTCTTTTTCTTCTTCTCCTTCCGTCGGTTGTTCCTCATCGCTATGAGCCTGATCTCCTCCGTTATTGCCGTTGCAGTCCATTACGGAAGCAAATGTTTTGATTTCTCTTCTTCCTCGAGAAAGAGAGAGAGAGCGCACGCAGAGTATGATCTGTACTTTCGACCCTTCCGCCAACTTCTATTTATTTATTCTTTTTGCTTCTTCTTCGTATTCTTCGCGCCTTTGCCCTTTTTTTTTCCTGGTGCGTAACGCAATTCATCATATAATGAATTACTGTCGACGACCGATCAACTCCGTGTCGACCTGTACTAGTACAGGTCTTATTATATCGGTTCGACTCCCTACGGATACAAATCTATTTTTCGGTGAAATTCAATCAAAAATTAAATGTCGACAAAGCAAAAAAGCAGAAAAACAGCTGAAGAGTCGTCGAAGGCCGAGGAGGGAGAGGGAGGAGAGGATGGAGGCAAGCACCCCGGCCCCTCCCCAAGGCGGAGAGGAGGAGGGGTTTTGTTTGTGGCAGGAGCTCTCCGCCGAGCTGGTGCTCTGCGTGCTTTCCTTCATGGGACCCGCCGAGCTGGCCGTCATGTGCCGCCTCAACCACGACCTCAAGCTCTTCGCCGAGGACTCCCTCCTCTGGAAGCAGCGCTTCGTCCGCCAGTTCGGCAGCCTGCAGGAGCACAGCTGGATAAGCTACCATGGGGCGGGGCAGGCCCCCACCGCCACCCACCGCTCCCGCTCCCAACTGGCGGAGCGCCACCGCAGGCTCGCCGCCGCCGCGCCGCACATTGTGGACGACGGGCAGAACTGGAAGGAAAAGTTTCGCGTGCGGTGGGAGGCGCAGCGGGAGGCGTTGGCCCGGCTGCGGCGGGCAAAGGGGGCGGAGAGCAGGAGGGCCCAGAAGAAGAAGAACGAGGACACCGCCACAAGCGGCTCTTGGATGTGGGACGATTGATGCGAGGGGGAGAAAAAGGGAAGAGAATATAATGTAAAATGTAGAGCTAAAGGAGAAAAAAAAATGGGGTGAAAAAGTAGACATGTATTCTATTCGATCAACTTTTGTGTGAGTGTTGAGTTTGATTGATTGCGGCAAAATAAGGGTGCACCGAAAAATCTGCAGCGCGATGATGGTGAGGGGAAAAAAAAAGGGGTGAGAAAAAAAAAAGGAGCACAAAAAAAACACACCAAGAGTGAAAAATAAATAAAATAAAATAAAAGATTTTGTCTCCCATTTGTTCTCAGCTTTGCGCATGTGAAATGACTGAAACAAAGCTGCTATCATATTCAAGGAGTGTGTGATTTGCTTCACTTTCGCATCGACAAAAAAATTGTAAGGGCGGCTTTGTCACTTGATTGTAAACGTACAGAAACCGCCTGATCCAAGATGCATTGTTTTTTTTTTGTGTGTTTCACTTCCAATCAAAAGAGTCAAAGAGAAAGAGAGAGGACACACACACCAACGCACACACACACACACACACAGTACCTTGCTTTCTCTCACTCACGGGCGCCACAGGCACCCCGCTAGTCCGCCACTACTTCAAAGCTCAAAAATAAATCAAACAAAGCTCAAAAAAAAATTTCATAGATGGTAAAGCCTATTTGACGGAAAAAAGAATTGACAAGGGAAAAAGGGTAGCAATTCAAGTCCTTGCGCTTCTCTGCTACTTTTAGCGGGGAAATAACTGTGTTGAGGAGGACTACTGCCAAACCGAAACCATTGCGCGTTGGTCACCTTAAAAAAACAGAATTTAAAATGCTGACGAAGTATATACCTGATTTGGTAAAATATGACGTAACGAGTTCAATCAGAGTCCATCCAATAATCATTCAAACCCAGGGAGATCGAAAGAAAGGAAGCGCAGCGAGATCGAAAGAAGAAGAAATGCAAACGACCGACGGCGGGGCTGCCTCTGGCGCCAAGCCCAGGCTCATTCAGGACGACATCAACGCCATACGCGCACAGATAAACAGCCTCTGCGAAAAGTTGGAGCTCACCAATGGAGGAGAAGCCTCTGGCAAGCGTAACCGCTCCCTCTGTTTCACACACTCTCTCTCTCCTCTCTCTCTCTCTCTTCTCTTCACTTCTCTTCATCGTTCTCTTTATCGTTCTCTTCTCTTCATCGTTCTCTTCTCTTCTCTTCTCTTCTCTTCTCTTCTCTTCTCTTCTCTTCTCTTCTCTTCTCTTCTCTTCTCTTCTCTTCTCTTCTCTTCTCTTCTCTTCTCTTCTCTTCTCTTCTCTTCTCTTCTCTTCTCTTCTCTTCTCTTCTCTTCTCTTCTCTTCTCTCTCTCTCTCTCTCTTCTCTCTCTTCTCTCTCTTCCTCTCTTACTTTTTTTGTGAAGTACATCCATATGGCAGTGTGAGGATCGCGAAGGAGAGACAAACGTTCGAGGAACACATACAACACATCTCCTCGGTGCTCGGCTACTACAAAACTCTGTGCACCACGCAGGACAAGATCGCGCTTTCTCGCTATCTAAACCTTCTTAAAGTACTTGCTCGTTTCTGCATTGAATCTTGCCGTTCTCATTCTTGTTTATGTTTTTCTTCTTCTTCTTGTTCTTGTTCTTCTTCTTGTTCTTCTTCTTGTTCTTCTTGTTCTTGTTCTTGTTCTTCTTCTTCTGCTTCTGCTTCTGCTTCTTCTTGTTCTTGTTCTTCTTCTTCTTCTTCTTGTTCTTCTTCTTGTTCTTCTTCTTCTTGTTCTTCTTCTTCTTGTTCTTCTTCTTCTTCTTCTTGTTCTTCTTCTTCTTCTTGTTCTTCTTCTTCTTCTTCTTCTTCTTCTCCTTCTCCTTCTTCTTCTTCTTCTTCTTCTTCTTCTTCTTCTTCTTCTTCTTGTTCTTCTTCTTCTTCTTCTTCTTCTTCTTCTTCTTCTTCTTCTTCTTCTTCTTCTTGTTCTTCTTCTTCTTCTTCTTCTTCTTCTTCTTCTTCTTCTTCTTCTTCTTCTTCTTCTAATTTCTTCATCAACAAACAACAGGACAGAGCAAATCTCAATGCTCAGGTGGACTGGGTGAAGGACTCCTTGTTAGATTGTCGCACTATAGGCGGCTATTACCTTTCCCTTCGTGACTCTACTACTCCGTCTTCATCCTCTTCTGCTTCGTCTTCTAGCACAAACATCCACGCCAACAAAGAAGGAGGAGGAGCTGCTATGAAACAACAGCATTTAGTACAATCGTTGAGAAATATTACTGAGAAGCTTCATCTAGAGTTCTATTCTTGTACCGACAACCATCTCTTTTAACTTTTCTTTGCTTTTTATCTCTCTTCTTTATGCTGTTTTTTGGATTATTGTTTGACTGAACGAAATAGATGAAGAAGAAGACATGGACTTGATAGACATGGGAGGAGATCTTTCCGAAGAGAGCAATTGCGTTACTGTTACAATATCCTCTAAAACTTTTGTGCTGGACGTATGTTCTGCTATTCATTGTTCTTCTGCCTGTTCTGCTGTATTTTGTTGCATTTCATACTAAACGTGGATGTTGCTTCAAACTAGATATTAGTTGCCCGAACAGGGACAGTGATGAAAGCAAGTTTGACGTATACATCTGCTGATGAAGGGCAAGAGACCGAAGGAGAGACCATCCAACAAGAAGAAGTCAATGAAGAGCTCACGACTTTATTACAGTACATTATTTTCACTCGTTTGTTTTCTCTATCCCTAACAAACTCTCTCTCAACCTTAAGACAAGGCAAGTTGGAAAGCTTTGAAGACCAGATACGCAATCTCAAACGTTTGGATGCTCTGCTCCAGAGCTACCCCAACGTGCCTCTCCGAGTGGCTCTCCGCGCTCTGGAAGCTGATCTATTAAAACTTCACTCTGAAGAAATGTACCTATATTTTATCTTCTTCTCCATCTTCTTTTCTTCTTCTCATTTTTCTTCTCCTAACCAATCTTATTTGTAGGTCACGCTTAAATGATCGTGAACAAGTTCTATTACACGGCCATGGTATTCCCTTACATCAGTGCAAGGGCCTTAGTCTTCATTACTATGCCTCTCCTCTCGTCCTCCTAAAGGAAAAGAGAACAGGTTCCTTTACCCGTGCCTTCTGCTTTCTCATTTCTCCTTTTCTTCTAATTTGCTGCTTAAATTTTTGTTCCTTTATTTTATAGGCGTTCATCTTTTAGATACACACAAAGCTGTTATCAGTTTGATTCGAGGAGCAACACCCGTAGTTCTCCCTCTTGTATCACAGTTGGCAGAGGAAGAGGAAGGAAGCGGAAAGCACATCATCGTTGCCCCCGAGAAGCGTTATCAGGATAGCAGAGAATGCTTCACTACAGTAGAGTTGGTCAACTTCGAAATGTCGTTTCATCCACCGGTTCCTATTGCTTTGTCTGTTCTTCGGCGGATATTGGACATTGCGAGTACTGGTCAGTTTTCTAATTCCACAGTGTTGTTTTCTTTTAGCTCTAAATTGTTCTCCTTTGTTTTGTTGATGTTAAATTTTTTATATAGGAACACTGAGGCCAACACCTCAAGAAGAACAAAGCAAAACCATCACGAAAGGCCGTTTTGCTTGTCTTGAAAATCTTCTATGCCAAAACGTTGGTTTACTTTTTTGTTTCTTTGTATTCTCGTTCTCTTCTCTTCATCGTTCTCTTCTCTTGTCTTTGTCGTTCTCTTCTCTTCTCTTCGTCGTTCTCTTCGCTTCATCGTACTCTTCATCGTTCTCTTCTCTTCTCTCATTCTCTCTCTCATCCTCTTCTGTTCTTTTCTCTCATTCTCTCTCATTCTCTCCCTCTCCCTCTCCCTCTTCCTCTCTCTCTCTCTCTCTCTCTAACAGGTACTTCCAACTGGTTCCAATGCACCCGAAGAAGAAGAAGAGACTGCTCCTTCTTTTCTGGTTACTATATGCCTCATCCTTTCTTACCCTTTGCTGTCTTCAATTAACTCGTTTGCTTTCATGAGCAGCATAGAGACAGAGAAGGAACACTGATGCGGTATACATTTAATGTCAGTCGAACAACTGGCCTCATCTTAGAGCACATTCCTTTCTATCGCCTTTCCAGTATTTTACCTGTTCTAAACGTATGTGTTGTTTTTTTTTTATTTTCTCTTTTATTCTATCTTTCATTACGATGAATACTCATTCAATTGCACAAAACTATTAGTTACTTAGGCAACAACTGGTCTTCAACGAACTCTTTCAAAGTTGTTGTAACACTTCGTTTCCCTCTTCATCTGCTTCTTGCAACAACCAAGCAATCCACCACAAACGAGCAAAAACAACTCACCACAATATCCATGTACAAACAACCGAACGACCAGAGGAAGAGGAAGAGGAAGAGGATGATACGACCGCCCCCATCGGAGCCGTTAACCCCACGAGTCCGATGATAGAGATAACGACAAACGCCCCAACTTCTCTCAACTTAACTTTGCTTCACCCCGTCTCCCAAAGTTTGCTTTGCGTGGAGGTGCACGTGAGGCTGGGCGGACGCATCGTGGCCGCCATTCACCACGATGGCGGGGAGGTCTGCTCCAGCGAGTACCTCTCGAAGCTGCTCAACAAGTGCCACTCCATCCCGATGTGCATGAACTATCTCTTTCCCAAAACATAAAAATAATTCTTTTTTCGTTATCGTTTTTTTTTTATTATGAGACCAACGCGCAATGGTTAGGTTTGGCAGTAGTCCTTGTCGACACCCACTATTCCCGCTTAAAATAAGCAGGGAAGCGCAGGGACTATTTTGCTACCCTTTTTTCCATTGCCATTTCTTTTTCAGCCAGTAAAATAGAGTGAACTGACATGGGAGTCGAACCGATGTGTTTCGTTGCCGGGTAATCTCCACCTATCCCCCACAGATCTGTCCAAGCTTTCTCCACGAAGATTCCCTATAAGATCGCTGGACGTTCATCCAGTCCCTCGAGTATGAACCGTTAAAATCTGTAATGGTTAAATTAAATCTAAAGTCTAAATAAAGTAAAAAAAATGAACTGAAAAAAATAAATAAAAGTCGATAAAAAAAGAAAAGAAAAAAGAAAAGAACGACAAAAAAAAACAATCAATCGATTTCCTTGACGCATCCCAAGCAACACACACACTCCATCATCATGTCTTACGGAAGAGGACGAAGAGCGGGGAGAGATTCCTCCACGGAGAGCTTGGAGGACCTGCTGCGCGCGCTGGAGCCGGAGCCCGAGGATGACGCCACGCTGGCCGGCGCCGCCGAGGCCGACGCCTCCAACCTCTCCACCTCCGAGCTGGAAGATTTGATAGCAAATCTGGACAACGTCGTTCAAGGCAGAACTTCTGTTGCTCCCTCCTATTCTTCCTCTTCTTCTTCGTCGTTTTCCTCTTCTTCTCCCCACTCTGCCACTCCTGCTGCTGCTGCTGGCGGCAGCGGGGATGACTTGGAGGACCTTCTCCACGAGTTGGAGCGCCAAGAACAAAAAGTGGACTCCCGTCGACCTTCTTCTTATTCTTCGGCCCCTCCTCCTTCCTCCGCTCCCTCTTATTCCACTTCGGTGACTTCTTCCACCGCCGCTAACAGCAACAATGACGACGCCTTTGCCTCGGTGGACTCTTTGTTGGACGCCACGCTGAAGAGCTTGAGCCTCGATGAGGAGGAGCCGCCCAAACCGGCCTACGCCTCCTCCGGCAGGACCGAGTACAGCTCGGCTCGCACCTCCTCCTCTTCCAACCTTTACTCCTCCAACAATAACAACAATACCTACTCTCGCCCTACTGTTACCACTTCCTCTTCTTCTTACTCCACCTCCTCCTCCACTTCTTCTTATCAACCACAACAACAGCAACAAAGACCGCCGCTGCAACAACAACAGGCGTACCAACAGCAGCAACAACGCTCCTCCATTTCGTACCAGCAGGATGACAGCGGCGCCATGGACGCCATTCTGGCCAACCTCTCTGGCTCTTTGAATGATGATGGCTCGCCTTTGGCCAGGGACATAACTGGCCTTTCCTCCACCGTCCCCGTCGAACAGGAGCGCGCTTTGAGGAACATCATCAACGCTGCTCTTGATGGTATTTTCTTTATCTTTATCTTTTTGTTTCGCTCCCCGTTCCTTTTCTTTTGTTCTCTTTTCTCGATTTCTCTTTTTCTTTTCTAGTTCTCATTTCTATTCATTTACTTACTTTCAAACCTGTTCAGAGCGAAACAGAGCGCAAATACGTCAGAGGGATGGTATTACTCCCATTGTCAAGTTATTGTCCTGTGGCCACCCAACCATTGAAACATTGGCCTGTCATGCCCTCGCCAATCTCGCCCTCTTGCGTGAGTTTTTCTTTCGTCCTTTCGCTTTATGTTTGAAATACTAATTTTAGCGTTACTCGCAGCCGAAAACAGAGCAGCGGTTAGAGCGACCAGAAGGGGCATTCCCGACTTGGTCAATTTGCTTTCCAGCAGCAACGAAAGCACTCAAGAAAAAGCCCTTTCTGCCATTTCCAACCTTTGTGTAGATGATGGTTTGTTTTTCTCTTTTTCTTTTTCTTTTTCTTTTTGTTTGTTACTCTGATGATAGAGCAAATATGCAGCGCTGAATCGTGCCGAGTTTCGTCAAGCTGGTGTCACTGATAAGGTCATCATGTTGTTGTCTTCTCACAATGATGATGTTGTGAAGAGGGCTCTTACCGCCGTTGTCAATGCTTCCTTTGATGGTTTGTTTTATTCGTCTGTTCTTTTGGAGCTATTTGTGTTTGTTTTTCTATTTGCTGTTCTTGAAGTAACTCTCTTCTATCAATAGCGGACAGTCAAAGAGAGCTGGTAGCCGCTGGTGGTATCTTTTGCATCGTTCCATTCCTTACTTCTGCCCATCCGGAGAAGCAAACCAATGCCGCATGGGCCTTGGCTGCCCTCACCATGGGTGGACGTACGTTCTCTCCCCTCTTTTTTTTTGCCTTCTTTGTTTCCGCCATTTTGACATGTTTGCTTTATAGCCGAAGTACAATTGGCAATGTACGAGGCGGGAGCTATCCCTGGCTTTGTTAAACTGCTGGGCGCAGGCAATCCTCAGGCTGAACTCAAGGCCCTTACTGCCTTGGTCAATCTGTCTGGCAACGGTTTGTTTCATTCTTTCTCTCTTCGGTGTCCTCTCTTTCTATCCTCTTATTTTTTGGGACAACCAAAACAAAAACACAAAAGATGCACTGCAAAGGGCAGTATATGAGGCGGGAGGCATCAATCCCATCGTGCAACAACTGGCCAACATGAACGTTGATTGCCAAAGGATGGCTTTGCAAGTCATCCAAAATCTTGCCATCAACAGTACGTTCCTCTCGTTCTGTTCCCTCTCCGTCTCCGTCTCCCTCTCTTTCTCTTCCTCTCTTCTAACATTTTTGGTGTAAAGGCAACTGCAAGAGCGCAATTCACAATTGTGGCGGAGTGGACAAAGTGTTGGGAGTGCTGCGTCAAGGCCGTCATGAGCTCTTGCCCCACGCCTTGCGTGTCGTTGTCAACCTGACTGCTGATGGTAGCGTTTCCTGACTCTTTTTTTTTTTGTAAAGTGCATGGAAGCTGATAACCAACCGTGAAAAAATAGCTCAAATGAGGAGATTGTTTGTGGACAATGGAGCGATTGGGTTGGTGCAGACCTACGCCTCCTCCGGAGATCCTATGATCAACAGCTGCGCCAGCCAAGCTCTCAACAACCTCAGGATTCCTTGCTGAGGCAGAGGAGGTTTCCTTTTCTTCTCTTCGTTTTATTTTTTTCATGTTTTTGTTACTTTCATTCATACTTTTGTAGTACTACGAGCAACTGCTTTCAACATTTCTCTTTCTTCTCTTCCTTTCAATCATTCTTCTTTGCTCTGCCATCCTTCCTCTCACTCTGCTCCAGAATCAACCGATCCAACTGCCGCTGCAACTGCTCCTTCTCCTCCCACAACCGCAAATACTCCCTCTGCTGCGCCTGCGCCTGCCGCACGACCGCCTCCGAGGACTTGGTTGCCCGCGAGGCTTCTTGCTGCTGGTTCCTTGCCGTTTGTTCGTGCTGTTGGAGGGAGAGGCGGAGCTGCGCCAGGGCGCGCTCTTGGGTGAGGGCCTGCGCCGTGGTTCTTTGCAGGGAGATACGTTGGCGGGAGAGTTTGTGTTCGAGGCGGATGCTGCGGTGCAGTTGGTGGTAGATGCCCGTCATCACGCTGCGGTGTTTGTGCAAGACAGAGAGAGAAGAGAACGATTAAGAGAAGAGAAGGAAAGAGAGAGGAGAACGATGAAGAGAAGAGAAGATGAGAACGACGAAGAGAAGAGAGAGGAGAGCAGCGAGAAAGCAAGAAGAAAAAGAAAGGGGGGTACATGAGGCTGAAGAGAGCGAAGCCGAAAATCAAAGCGGCTTCGCGGGATGTCCGAAAATGACCAAGGCTGCCTGGTTGGTGGACAGAGTTAAAAAAATCAAAGAGAGAGAAAGGAGAGGAAGAACGACGAGACAGGAGGCTTGCCTAATGTGAAGAGCAGTAGCACCACAAACAGAACCTTCAGAGCGGAGCCTACGTGCCGTAAGGCCGCCGGATGACTAACTGACCACAACAAACCAAAATTATACGATGGCACATACAAAGAGATGAAGGGTTCAGAAAAAATAAAACAGTGGTCCTCCTCCTTCCAAGTACCTCTTTCTGAGAGTCATAAAGACTTGTTTGCTCTGCGGCGAGTAAGGGATGAGCAGCATGACCAACACCACCAAAGCTTGCAACACGCCCACGAGCCCAGCCCCTCCCATGGCCACGCCGTACAAACCCCTCCCCATGCCCTCTGCTGCTTCCATCTCCTCTTCTCTCATCTCTCTCTCTCTCTCGTCTCTCTCTCTCTCCTCTCTTCGCTTCTCCTCTCTCTTCTCCTCTCTCTTCTCTCTCGTCTCTCGTCTCTCGCCTCTCTCCTCTCTTATTTTCTCTCTACTCTCTCGTCTTGTCTCCTCTCTCTAGTCCGTTTCGTGACGACACAGCAATATTGAGAGTTCGGTATAAATTTTGTAGACATTTTTCTGTCTAAAATCCTTCCAAGAATATTTTCGGCGTAACGGTCAATAAAAAGACAGTAGCAAAGCCTCACAGCGGCAGCGTGAGCACATACAGTGAACGAAAAACAAACAAACAAATGTGTGGACGAACGGCTTGCACGTTGGCACCGGAAGAAATCCAGGCACAAACGGGAGCCAAGAGCTTTGAGGAGCAGGGAAAGTATCGCCCGTCCTACAATGTCTCCCCGCACACCTTCCAACCGGTCCTCATTTGGGATGAGGAAGGCCAATGTACTTGTTTTTTATGCAGCTTCTCTGTTCTCTCTCTCTCTCTCTCTCTCTCTCTCTCTCTCTCTCTTTCTCTCTTCTCCTTCCCCTTCTGACTCTCTTTCTTCCTTTTTTTTTCCTTCTTCAAAAGGTCCCATTATCAAAATGATGAGATGGGGTCTCGTCCCCTCTTGGAGCAAGAAGGGAGACGACCAGCAACACCTGCGCACCATCAACGCCCGCGACGACCATCTCACCACGCACAGCATGTGGAAGCGCCTGTTGAAGGACAAGCGCTGCCTGGTCCTGGCCAATGGCTACTTTGAGTGGCAGCAAACCTCTGGCGGCCAGAAACACCCTTTCTTCATCCACCACAAGGACACCGACCAGCTGATGACGTTTGCCGGCCTGTGGGACTGCTGGACCGACCCAACCACCAAAGAGAAGCTCTACACTTACACCGTCATCACCACTCAGCCTCACGCTGGGATTCAACACATTCATGACAGAATGGTACAGTAGTCTGCCACCTCTTTTCTGCTCTATATAGTACTTCTTTCTTAGACTCTAGCAAAACAACAACAGCCCATGATACTGGAGACCGAAGCAGAGCGAGAGACGTGGCTGCGAGTCAACAAGGATGATCCCTCGCTGTACTTCATGAGAGTCATTGGCCCCAAGAAAGAGGAGGAAGACAGCAAAAGCAGCTTGGTGGCTGATGAGGTCACCACCTTTGTGAACAACCCGAGAAACGATTCTCCCAAGTGTTTGGAAAGCCTGCAACACTTTTCCAGGACCAGAGGCATTCAGTCCTTCTTCCCAACGCTGAAACAACAACCGAAAGCAAAGAAGGAGGAGGAGGCAAAGAAAGGAGAAGAAGCAAAGAAAGAGGAAGAGGGAAAAGGAAAAGGAAAGGAAAAGCTGTTCTTCCAAAGGGTGAAGGCGGAGCCGAAAGAAGAAGAAGAAGAGGAAGAAGAACGAGAAGAAAGGCCGACCAACAACAAGAGAAAACGAGAGGAGGAGAAAGAAACCGGTGAAAATGTGGAAGAAGAAAAAAAGAATAAGGACAAGGAAGAAGGAGAAGAGGAGGAGGAAGAGAAAGAGGAAACGAAGGAAGAAGAAGCGACTGCAAGGAAGAAGCAGAGGAAGGCAAGTGGAAGCCACAAGCAAAAGTAATCCCGACAAAGAAAAAAGGCATCCTGTACAGCGAAAAGCATTGCATCATTTTGTAAACAAAGCCGACTTTTTTTTCTCTCTCAAAGTTGGAGTGTACGACTGGTTCCAAAGCTGTTGGTGGGTGGGGCGTTTTGTTTTGCAATGACGGTCATGATCACGCAAACGGAGACGAAGCCGCACCACTTCCAAAAGGCCTCTTCCATGAAAGCCAGGTCCTCTTCCTCCGTGCGAAACTTCTTGAAGAACTTGTGCAAGATCATTTTTTCTGTTGTACACACACATGTCAGTGAGAAGTCGCCTTAGGCATCATTCCGACAAAAGCAAACAAAAAAATAAAAAGTTGGGAGGGGGTTCAAAGCATCAATCAATCAACCACAACGAACCTTTTCGTTTCTTGTGTGCTTTACTTTCTTTTTTTTTTTAATCTGCTGCTTATTCAGGTCGTCACGGGAATTAGAAGGAATGATGGGACTTCCAGGAATTTGTGAATGCTACATCTGTCCCTACTGGCAAAGCCGTCCAGCGGTCTTCCGCCATTGCGGATGGACGCTTTGCGGATGAACGGATAAATGAAATACGACGAAGAAAAAAAGTAGTGAAAAGAGAAGAAGGCTTGATCTTGGCGCCGCCTTAGCAAAGGAGCTGTGGCAATAAATTGTTGTTGTTGTTGGGGAGGGCCTGTTGCCCCGCCGCGTGTGTTTTGTGTCCCGTCCCGTCTCACCAGTATCATCATTCTGCTTTTTTTTGCATGGAGGTGTTCCCTGTTGGTGCAACTGGCAGGCTACCAAGGACATTGGACCCCACCAGCATAGAACGTCCAGGTTTTTAAAAAAAGCCTCGCTACTCATTTACTCATCGCTGCTACTCGCTTCTCTTTTTCGCTTCTTCTCTTTCCTCTGCTTCTCTCTCCCTCCCCTCTCTCTCGCACTCTCTCTCTCTCTCTCCTCTTCTTTATTCTTCTCACTACTTTTTTTTCTACTCTTTTTTTCTTCCTTCTCTCTTCTCTTTCTCTCTACTCTTCTTGTTCTCACGTTCGCTCTTTCTCTCTTCTCTTCTTCCGTTCCCTTTTCTCCTCCTCTTCTTACATGCTTTCTCCTCTTCGACTTTTTCTCTCACCAAGAAACAAGAGGCGGAATTGCTTCCAAAGAAGAACGGTTCGAAGATGAAAGCACCACTAGCAACCCGACGGATGCTGTAGCCCTTCGCCTCGATCTCCCAGAGCAGAAAGGGACTCTTTATCCTCCTCATCCTCACCGTCAGCAGCACAAGAAAAGCAACAGCAGCGAGAGTTTTGGGCAGCATATCAGGCATCACAACATGCAACATTCCTCGCCGCATGTCTTTACCAAGAAACGCTCCAGCTCGTCGCAACAGCTTCCTTGCGCTGCTTCTCTTTCATTGCCTCCCTATGCTTCAACTCCATCTTCTTCTGCCTCCTCTAATTGTTATGCTCCAACGTCGCCTTCGTCATCGTCATCACATTCTTCTACCTCTTCAGCTTCAGCATCACCTTCATTTGCTTCTATATTAGCAATGTTTAGTTCGGCAGAGTCGACAGCAACGCGTTCAACGTTTGAGCGGAGAGCGAAGAAAACCGAAGAAGAGAAGGAGAAAGGGAACGTTAAGCAGGACAATAAAGTGAGCGATAAAGAAAAAGAACAGGAAAAAGACAAAGACAAAGAGACAGAACAAGAGGGACAAGGTAAAGAACAACAGTCACAACAAGAAAAAGTAGAACCAAAACAAGAACCAACAACAGACACTCCACTTATTGATACACAACGAAAACAAATGCTCGAAGAAATAGAGTCAAGGGGACGTGAGACATTAACGCCACGAGCTAGAAAGAAAGACAAAACTGAGAAGAAAAAGAAAAAAAGCAAATCAGCCTTTAAACCTCGAAAACACGATTCCACTTCTTCTTCTCCTCCATCGTCTTCTTCTGCTTCTTCTTCCAGCAATAAGAAAGAAGTGTTGACCAAAGTGAAAGCTCGTCCATCTACCGCAACTACCATTCTCGCTGAAAGCGAAGTTCGGTTGGCCAAACGATTGCAAGAAGGACCGTTTCGATTGTTACGACCTCAACAACAACAGGATGATGCAGAGGCAGAAAGAGAAGAAAATGAAGACAAAGTTAAAGCGACAACGAAACAGGATGAGAACGAAGGAAAACAAGCAGAAGAAGAAAGCCGGTGGCGGAAAGAAGTGCCAGAAGAGTGTTACGGACACAGTATGGTGTTGGATGAACATGGCGGCGGCGTTATGTTTGTTTTTGGGGGATGCAACAACGAAGGAAAGTTCTGCACCGGCCTTTATTACTACAACATCGGTTCTTTCTCCTCTTCTCTTTGTTTTCTTCAACCACTTACTCTTGTTATTTATGATATCCACAAAAGAGAGTAATGATTGGTCAAAGTACAAAGGGACCGGACTGCCGCATGGTCGCCATTTTCACAGCGCTGTACTCCACGACGGTTGCATGTATATTTTCGGAGGAACGAGCAATGGATATTATAACGATCTTTTCCGTTTTCATCTCGGTATCCCTTCTCTTTTCTAGTTTCCTTGGTCTCTCGTTCTTCTCTTCTTTCCTTCTCTTTAACCCGTTTTTCTTTTCTTTTCCCACAGAAAGTCAAGAATGGAAACAAATAAAAGCAGCAAACAAAGGACCAAGTCCTCGCTACGGTCACTCTGCAGTAGTCTATGAGAACAGCATGTACATCTTTGGGGGCTACGACAAGGACGGATTGGAGTGCAACGACTTGTACGCATTCAACTTTGCGACGATCACTTGGAGAAAGCTCAAGACAAAAGGCATTTGGCCGAAAGATCGTTACCTGCATTCGGCGGTAGTTTACCAGGGGTCAATGTACCTGTTTGGAGGATACAAGTGTTTTAACGAACTTATTGAGTATCGTTTTGGTTTGTTTTTTTTTTCATTTGTGTTTTTAAGTTTTTCTTCCCTCCATCCCTTTTCTCCTCCTCCTCCTCCTCCTCTCTCCCTCTCTCCCTCCCCCCCCCCCCCCCCTTCCTCCTCCTCCTCCTCCTCCCTCTCCCTCTCTCCCCTCTCTCCCCCTCTCCCTCCTCCTTTTCGTTCTTCTTCGTTCTTCTTTTTGTGCAACTCCTTCTTGACCCTCTTGTTTTTCTCGTCCAATATCTGCACCCTTTCATTCTCCCCCCTCTCCCCCCCCCCCTCCTCTCTCTCTCTCTCTCTCTCTCTCTCTCTCTCTCTACTGACGCTAAAATAAACAATCTAAAGGAACGGAGACATGGTCTTTGGTGAATACGAAGGGTCCGATTCCACGGCCGCGATGGGGTCATACAGCAGTTGTCTACAACGGAAGAATGTACATTTTTGGTGGCAGAGACGCTGTTGGCACTTTGGATGATTTTTATGACTTTTGTTTTGGTTCGTTTTGTTGATATTTTCTCTGTACTTGCTTTACTCACGCAACGAAACAGAGACGAGTACTTGGCGACGTTTGAATAACGGAGGTATTACTGACAGAGCTTTTCACTCGGCGGCTGTTCATGACGGCAATATGTACATATTCGGAGGGAGGAACGTCTTTCACTTTAGCTTCAACGAGTTGCTCAAGTGTCCGCTCGGTATGCCCTGCTTTCTTTCTTCCTCCTTCTTTCTTCCTCCTTCCTTTCTGCTTCTTCTCCCTCCTTCCTTTCTTTCTCTTTCCTTCTTATAAGACGCACATAGATTTGGAGTATGGAAGAATACCAGACACAATCGTTGAAGACTTTGGCAGTCTCTTGGATGACCCTCTCCTCAGCGACATCTGCTTCGTTTTTCCCAACAAACAAAGTGGTGGCGGCGGGGACAAGGTCATTCACGCCCACAAAAACATTCTCGCTTTCCGTTGCACCACTTTTCGAGCAATGCTCAACTCTGGCATGAAAGAGAGCAACTGCGGCGTCATCGTGGTGGACACCGTTTCGTACGACATTTTCTACGCCATGCTCGAGTATCTGTATACAGGTTTATTTTTTAATTTCTTCTTTTTTTTCTCTCTCTTTCTCCTTCTCTTTCTCTTTCTCTTTCGTCGTTTCTCTTTCTCTTTTCTCCTTCTCTATCCTCCTCTTTTCTCCTTCTCCTTTCTCCTTCTCCTCTCTTTTAACTTGTTTTACGACAGTCTCTAATTTCTTTCCTGTCCTTTCCTTTCCAACCACCACCACCACCACCACCGCTCCACGCTGCCACGACCAGGGGAGATGAGGGCCAGCCCGCACATGCTGGTGGAGCTGCTGGGGCTGGCCAACCAGTACCAGCTGGAGCACCTCAAGTACCTCTGCGAGCAGAAGATCATGAGATACGTCGACATGGACAACGCCCTCAACCTATTACTCCACGCGGACCAGTTCCGAGCGCCCGATCTACGAGGTTGCACGATCGGGTATATCGTGCGGAATTTCGAGGAGCTGACGTCACGACACCAAGCGTCGACAGAATTGCAACGCATCGAGCGGGACTGCCCCGCTTTGGCCAAGGAGATACGGAGAAAGGTGACGCTGGCCCTTGCCGCGGCTGCGGCGAACAACAAACCGGAACAATAACAACACTCCTTCACTCTCTCTTTTTTGAAAGGCTTTACTCCCTTCCCTCCTTTCTTGTTTATCCCTCTTTATTTTTTATTGTTCGGATGAGAAGAAGCAAGTACAACGCGACAGACTTCGACGTCGATGCCGCCGATGAGCAGTTGGTCGATCCAAGTGCATTGATGCTCTGAGAGACGGTCTCTTGGTCCTTTTACTTCCACCAGTTTTGCTCTCATCTCTGAAACATTAAAAAAAAAGCAGAAAGAGGAATGAACAGGAGAAAGCAGAAAGGAGAAAGAAGAATGATGAATGAACGAAACCTTCTTCCTTCCATAGAAGCAGATCAGGAAGGCCTTTGCCCCATCCTTTGTAGTCTTCACAAAACAAACGGAAAACATGGGCCAATGCTTTGCCTCCTAAGCACTTGACCACCGTTGAAAGCACCCGTACATCAAAGTCCCATGTTACTCCAACACACCGTATCCCTGTTGTGCGTTTTAAAAGAACATGTTATGCATATTTCAGCAAGGAGAAGGAGACGATAGCGAACCATAATGTTCGTTCCAGGATTGCTCAAAGAGACAAGAGAGTTCGGCAGGAGACATGCTGGCCATGCATCTCAAATAGTCATCGATGAGAGGACGACGGTTCTCATAAAACGAATCTGTCATTAGGTCCAGCGGTGCGGCTAATCGCATAAAAATAGAAAGAAGAGAAAAGAGGAATGAGAGAACAGAAGAGAGGAGAGAAGGAGAGAAGGGAATACGTTGAAACGGAGTTTGAAAGACGGCAGGAACGGGAGAGAAGAGAACGTCCCACATCATGACACCAAACAGAGTGCGAAAGACGGCGCCTTCGCTGTGAGTGCCAACCCATCCACCCTCTCTGTAGTAGTAATGCTGCAACGCCAATTCTTCCACTGTACAAAATGGCTCATTCGATTCATCCGTCTTTTCTTTTGCTTCTTCTTCTTCGTCCTTTTCCTTGTTCTCTGCTTTTTTTTCGTTCGTTGCCTTCATCTTTTTGCCTTCTTCTTCTTGTTTTATCTTATTTGTCTTTTTGGTGCTGTTGTTTTCGTCTTTCGTTGCTTGGCTGGATTTTTGTGCTTCTTCATTTTCGTTGGGATCGGCAAATTGTTCACTGTCGTCGAGCCACTGAGACAAGTCTTCATCGTTGGGAACGAATAAAAAAGAAATGGCATCATCACCGTCGCTATCGCTGTCTTCGTACGTGTTAGTCTCCACAACACTTTGCGATAGGGCTGTCGCTTTCTCTCTCAACTTTTTTTGTTGTAGTTGAAATCGTGTTTCTTCCTCATCTCCATTTTCTTGTCCATCTTCATTTTCTTCATCTTCATCTTCATCTTTTTCTCTTTGTGCTGGCGATGATGAATTCCACATTCGAATTTTCTTCCATCCTCGTTTGTCTTCTTCTTCATTGACCAGATGCCTGAATAAGTTCTTTTTGCCGGTCTCTCCATCTTTGTAAAGCTGAGCACCACGAATGAAGACTGTGTTTGGCTTTTGCGGCATCCACTCGAACTTGGGCTTCTTCCAACGGCGAGGCGGTACCGCCAACTCTAACACTTTTCGTTGCAGCTTCAACCTATCTCCGCTATGTAACAAGTTCTTTTTCTTTTCGTATTCTTCATTTGTGACGAATGCAGAAGAGGAGGAGGAAGAGGAGGAGGAGGAAGAAGAAGAAGAACGCGCAATATCGTCTTCAGCTAACGCTTGCTCAGCAATAGTTAGTGCGGCGTCTTTACTTCCGTCATGAATCAAGTTGGTGATGAGGCGAATCAACCACCGGCCACGTCTTCCTGGCCAACAGTCGGTGCTCAACAGAAGACGGTAGTAGCAGCGAGCGTGAAAGTGATGTTTAGTTCGTTCGCAGAGAATGGGAATGGTGTGAGAGAGAATGCGGGCGTAAATCCATGCTTTGCTGAAGCGTGCGACGAAACCGTTTCTGCTTCTCTGTTGTTTTTTCTCGTCGTTGTTTGCGGCTTTGTTGCTAGAGTTTGAAGAACGGCATTCTATTGAGGTGTCGGTTTTGGGTTTTTTATGTTTGGATTGTTGATGATTGTCAAACGGCCAACTTTGGTTACGTCGTTTTGGACGACGGGTGAAGGTAATGTTGCTTTGTTCGCTGTTGTTGTCAATTGGTTTTATTTTCGTTTTGTCCTCTTTTTCTTCTTTTGCTTCTGTTTTTAGTTTCAATTTGATTGCGGTTTGAGAAGAAGAAGCAGACGAAGCTCCTTTGGAACAAGAGTCAGTGTTCTGTTTCTCCACTTTTGCATTTTTGTTATCTTTAAGTTGTTTATCTGTCATCATTGTTTGCCAGTCGTCTCGTAAGCTCGGGAAATGAAGCGATGTAGAAGACCGTCGCTTCCGTTTTTTGTCTTTCTTACTTTTCTTCTTTTTCTGTTTCTCTCGTTCTTCTCGCTCTTTTTCTGCTTTTGCTTCTGCTGTTGCTTTTTCTGCTCTTGCTTTTTCCTCTTCGTCTTCTTCGCGTTTCTCAGGTTTGACTTTCACTCCCGGAATAATCCAATTCGGTTCAATTTCTTCTTTCTTTTCTTCTTGTCCTTCTTCTTGTTTGATATTATTCTCGTGTTTCTTCTTGGCTTTGTTTGCATCCCATTCGTCCTCTCCTTCTTCGGTTGTTGATTCATCATCACCATCCAGACTAGTCCTTCCTTCCATTTCCTTCTTTCTTCTCTCGATCAAAACTTTGAATGGATCTCTTTCCGGTTGCGAACGGTGTTCCAATAACCATTTGCCAGCCTCTTCCGTGATGGCTCTCAATCGAGCAAACTCAAAATAGAGTTCCTCGTTCTTGTTCTTGATGTTTTGTGCATGCTTGTTCTTCGAAGCGGTCATAAAACTAGAGAAGGCTTGTTGCAGCTGTTTGTGATTTTTGAGTCTGGTCAAAATGGCATCCACCTCTCTTTCCTTACAAAGCGCTTCTTCATACTCCAAATTGTCTGCTCTTGTCAGAAAAATAATCTCTTCCTCTTTTGCAGTTTCTGATTCTCGTGCTTTGAATGAAGAGGAAGAGGAAGAGGAAGAGGAAGAGGAAGAGAAAGAGGAAGAGGAAGAAGAAGAAGATGAAGAAGAATAAGATGAACAAGATGAACAAGAAGAGACTGAGGTCGAAGAAAGCGAGTTACGTCTTTGAGGAGAATTGAAGCTATCTACGTCACTGCCTCTCCACTTATACTTGGGAAAACGGAATCGCTGCATGTCCACTAACAGAAGAAGAGTCATGTTGTGAGAGTCGTAAAGAAAGAACAGGCGATGAATTCGGTGAAACAGTTGAAGAGAACGCTGGCCTATCCTTAGACACAACAACGAAGAAAACAGTGCATTATCTTCTTTCTCTTTGGCATTGCTGCTTTGCTTCATCAGCACCGTTCTTGTATTGGTTGTTTCTTCATGTTTTCGTTTCGTATCGCTTTCTTTTTTGCGTTGCTGCTGCTTTGTTGAGGAAGAACGTAACGCTCGCTCCACTAAAGTGGCGATGGCGTTGCCTCCGCTCAATGTTCGCTGTCGTTGTTTTTTGTTGGCGTGATCCATCAACGTTGCAACAAGGTTTTTTCTTTCACTCCTCTTTCGTCGCCTGTGGTTGTTTGAGTTGTGTGCTTTATCTTCTTCCTCCTGTTCTTCCTGTCCGTCATCTTCCTTTTGCTCCAATTCTCCTTTCTTTCTCCTTGTGATTTTGTTGAAGATGCCATCCGATGCGCTGTGTCTCTTTGCGATGCGAACAATGTCAGCAAGTTGCTTTGTGCTGAGCAGAGAAAGGATATCTTCGGTCAAGTCTTCTGCCTTTGTCAAACCCATCACCCCTTCGCAGAACCTTGTGCTCAGTAACTCCTGTATTACGGTTGTTTATCAAGTCAGCAAAGAAACAGAACACCGTCAAAGAAGGAAGAAGAGAGAGAGAGAGAGAGAGAGAGAGAGAGAGAGGAGAAGGAGCATTTGGAGAAGAAGTGGGAGAAGGAGAAGGGAGGAAGGAGAAGGAGAAGGAGAAGGAGAAGGAGAAGGAGAAGGAGAAGGAGAAGGAGAAGGAGAAGCAGAAAGCAGAAGGAGAAGGAGAAGGAGAAGGAGAAGGAGAAGGAGAAGGAGAAGGAGAAGCAGAAGGAGAAGCAGAAGGAGGAGAGAGAAGAGAAACCTGAACTACAGAGGGAAGAGGGGGCATCTCAGCGGCATATCTCGTCCAAAGGGAGGGCGCGAGGAACCACGGACCCTTCCTCTGGAACAGCCGCACGTAGAGCCGCTGCGCCAGAGGGCTCAGCTCCTCCCGAAAGCGGCACAGCAGCCCCTGCTCCTCCTCGTCAAACAGGTGAGCGTTGAACGTGACGACGTAGTTCATGATCAACAAAAAGTTTTTGAGGTAATACGGCTGAAAGGGAGAAGAAGATGGAGCTGCTTCCTCCTTCTCCTTCTCTTTTTCTTCTTCTACTTCGGTTTCGTCTTCATCTTCATCGTACGTTACCTCTTCTTCTACTTCGAGCTCAGTCTCCTCCTCTTCTCCTTCTTCTTCGTCGCTGCTTCCACTGCTAATCACTACAAAGGTTTCTTCTTCATCTTCCTTTTCTTCTTCTTCGGTTTTGATTGTGGCGACAAGGCGTCCGCGAGGTGGACGTTGTTGGGAGCGCGTGTCCTTTCTGTGGAGGACCAGCCCATCACTGGCACGCTTTGCCGTTCTCTTCCTCCTCTTCTCCCTTTTCATCATCTCCCTTGTTGGCTTTTATTTCAGACAAAATTTTTCTTCGAAAAAATTCTAGCGTCGACAAAAAGATATTTAAACTTTCACTGCTTAAACTGGGAGTCGAACATGCGTCGTTAAGACCTACCGAAAATTTGGGAGCGCGAAATGGGTCCAGGCAAACAACGTCCTTCCATTCATCAAGCAATAGTGATGATAACAGCGCACTCGGTTTCCCCGCTGGGATAGCACCACACCGCGTAATCTACACAGGTGGCGAAAAAGCGACAGGGATAAAAAATCGGGGAAAAAACCCATTTAACGCAAAATAATCAACGAAAGGAAGAAAACTTTGGACTGACGTCGACGCGAGAAAAAACAAAAGGCCTTTTAGCACTTTGCTTCGTGCTACTTACTCATCCTTTGTAGCGTGGCAGAGCCTGGGGAGGGCCGGAATTGCTAGGGGAATAGACAGAGAGAGAACGAGTCACGCACGCACACGTTTTTTAACGTTACGGAAAAACACAAAAGAACAAGGTGCGTGCGCGCTTTCGTAAAACACACAATAAACAAAAAAAAACGAAGGGTTCGTAATTTTACGTGCGTCAAAAAAGGGATCATTCGTAATCTTTTTTTTTTCTTTCTTAAATCTCTTCTTTTCTGTTCTTCTCTCTCAATTTTTTATTTTTTGTGAACAGAACAACAAACCGTTCGATTTCCGAAACCTTCCTTCAAGGTTCTTGGAATTTTTTTTTATCTTTACTTGGACGAAGATGGAGCGCGCCAAAGAAGGGATCTGTGAGCTGGTGCTCAGCTGGGAAAAGGTAAGGAGCATCCGCTACTCCTTGGATAAAGTCTTGGGAATTGTCAACGCTTGGCCTGGTATTAATCCTCCTCCTCCTTTTCTCCTCCTTTCTTGCTCCTGCTCCTGCTCCTGCTCCTGCTCCTGCTCCTGCTCCTGCTCCTGCCCTGCCCTCCTGCTCCTGTCCTGCTCCTGCTCTCGCCCTGCTCCTGCTCCTGCCCTGCTCCTGCCCGCTCCTGCTCCTGCCTGCTCCTGCCCTGCTCCTGCCTTGCCTCTGCTCCTGCTCCTCCTCCTGTTGTTCTTTTCCTTCCTCTCCTTCCCTTGAATGACCCTAACTTTCTTTTTTTTCCCCATTGCCGCAGACGCACCCGGACAGAAAACAGTGGTTGCCATTCTAAATAGCATCAACACGCAACTGACGCCCAAGGGCCACCCTTTCTCTACTTCTGAGCTTTTGGAAGTAAACCAAGGCACTCAGCCACACGAGCAACGAACTCTCTCAACCTATGTGGAACGCTTTTTTGCTCCGGTAACGACAAGCAAGACTAAAGTCTTTTCGGCTGCTCCTTCTTCTTCTTCTTCTTCGTCTACAACATCGTCACCTTCCTCTTGCTTTTCTTTGGAAGAAAAGCAGGCGCTCTATCGGCAGTTGACGGCTACAAACGAAGAAAAAGACTCAAAGAAAGATAAGCGCAGAAGACTTTATTTGGCAGAAGGCGTGGAAGAAAGCAACGAAACAGTTGAAAAGAAAAATAAAGAGAATGAAGCCCTTCTTGCCATAGTGGGAGCAACACAAAAAGCGGAGCGGGCGAAGAATGCAAGACACTCTATGAAGAGAAGATGGACCGCATCGGATGAAGAACGTGAGGAGGAAGAAGCAGAACAAGAACAAGTAATACCAGTTGCAGCCATGGACGAAGTAAAAGAGGAAGAAAAACCGACGAAGGAATGCAATGTTAACGAACAAAGGAGAGGAAAAGAAGAGAGCGAAGAAGAGAACCTAAGCGCTATGGTGCTAGTAGAAACACGACAGCAAACCGAACCAAACGACTTTAATAGCTTCTCGTTGTTGCCAGCGGAAATGTGTACCGACATATTCATGAGACTAAGTATCGCTGAATGGAATGCTATGGCCAAAGTCTCCAAAGGTTTCCGCGCATACTTTACCTCGTACGTTATTCTCTCTTCTCTCTTTCTACTCGTGTCTCCCTCTCTCTCCCTTTATCTCACCCATTTCTTTTTTGAAAAAAATACAAACAAACGAAGAGATGCATTTTGGGGCAGCGTCAAACACTTTTCCTGGAGTCCTTTCCACCAACAACAGCTCTCCTCCAACTTTTTCTCTACCTGCGTGCCGCACATGCACCGCCTCCAATCTCTCCACATCAATGGCACCTGCTTCTCCTCCAAAAACAAAGAAGCCTGCCTTAACTTTTTCCTCAACAACCTTCCTCTCCCTTCCTCCCCTTCTTCTTCCTCCTCTTCACATGCAAACACCAAAGACAGGGAAAGGGAAAGAGGCCTATCCACTTTGGTGCTTCGCAACTATCGTCTCACCGACTTTCGCATCTCTTCTATAGCTCATCGCTGCGGTCCCTATTTGCGTCGCCTTTCTCTCGGTGAGGACTGCGGCGGCCTCCACGTGGAACCTCTCCTTAACTTATTGCGCTGCTGCTCCGCTACCTTACGCAGCTTGACGTTTGGTTGCTTGGCAAGCGCTGCGGAGACGCAACGCTTTCTGGACGCGGCGGCTGCTCTTTGTGGAGGTCGCTTGCAGGAGCTCAACATCTTGTTGACTCGTTGCCAACCCGTGCTCAGTCTTGTCTCCGTTGCTCAACATTGCCGTTCACGTCCACGTTCTCGTGATCGTTGTTATCGTTGGAACAATGAAGAAGAAGCGGAGGAGGAGGAAGGAGGATTGAGACTGTTGTCGGTGTTGGGGATGCCGTTGGAGGGACAAGGATTGACGTTGGTGGAGGGATTACCCGCAGTCTTGAAGCGTTGTGGCAGGAGATTGGAGCGATGTCAGTTTACCAACATTTGCTTTGCACATGTTTACGAGGAGGAAGTGACGTCTCCAACTACTTCTTTTTCTTCTTTGAGAAACGAAGAAGAAAGAAATGGAGAAGAGGAAAATGAAGAAGAAGGAAATGATGTAAGAACACTCAAACGGAGAAGAAGAGAAAGACGAACAAGAACAAGAAGCAGGTCCTCGTCTCTAACGTCAACTCTTCCACCCCCAACACATTCATCCCCCCTACCACAACAAAGTGAACATCAAGAGGGAGGTGGAGAAGAAGACGAAGAAACGATCATAAGAAGGGATGCCAATGCGTGGAAGATGTTGGAGAGGATGCCTCGCCTGGAGGAGCTTTGGTTGGAAGGGCTGTTTGGCCGCTCCGCCACCACCTTTATCCGCCTCCTCCAGACGGACCACTGCCCTCAACTTCGCGTGCTCTCTTTGCCTTCGGTGGGCACCTTTGCCATCCAGGACATCATTCGCATCGTGGAGAATCATCAGCCAGAGGGTGATGAGGAAGAGAAAGATGCAGAGAACGAGAGAAGCAGAGGAAGCAGAGGGAGAAGAGGTTTGAGAGACGTTTTGCTGCATGATTGCAGTTTGGTGGGACCGGAGGAGGTGGAGATGCTGCACCAACGATTTCCGAGGATTCGGTTCAGGACGCCAACGCTCTTTCCGCCCTACCTTCGGAGAGAAGGAGAGAGGGGAGCTGCGCCTTCTTCGTTCTCCTAAAATATTTGTTTTTTTTTAAAAAAAAAGAAAGAACGCATGCCTGATATTTATTCATTCACACATGCGCACACACCCTTTCTTCTTTCTCTTTCTTTTGCATTCTGTGCGGAAACGGGAGAGCAAGAGATATCACGACGACATGATAGTTTTCGGGACGACATGATTTATTTTTCAAGACGACATGAATATTTGTGCCACACCGATGAAAAAAAAAATAGAACGTGCAACACAGAGTGAAATATTTGAAAAAAAGAGGGAAGGAGAGGAGAGGAGAGGAGAAAATACCCAAGTGTTGCCTGCGCCCCGGAGCAAAACATAAAGCAAAAAAAAAGGGGGGGCTGGACAACAAGAGGAAGAGGACGCCCGGCGAACCCTGTTTGTTTATTTATTCTGTTTCTTCTTTTCGACCGGTAGCAAAACCCTTTGGGGGTGGGGGGAGATTTGGAAAAGTCCTCACGCACTACAGTTCTTTTTTTTTGGTTGCTTCATCAAAAAAGACAAAGCAAAGGTTTGTTCTTCACCCTCTCTCTCTCTCTCTCTCTCTCTCTCTCTCTCTCTCTCGCGCAAATCACCGGAAAATTTTATTCTTTCTTTCTTTGTTCTATTTCTTTTTGTGTTTACTCTTTTTTCCATTGCTGTTGGTACTTATTCTCTCTCTCTGTTCTCTCTGTTCTTTTTCTCTCTCTCTCTCTCTCTCTCTCTCTCTCTCTCTCCCTCTCAAGTTTTTTAAAAGCATAGAAAAGAACGATGCAAAACGAAGATAAAGAGAACGATCCGGAGGAACCCGCTCTTCTTCTTTCATCCGCAGCAGCAGCAGCAGCAACAGCCACAACCACAACCACAGCAGCAGGCGAGCAAGCGAAGCAAAAGGAGAAGGACAGCGCAAGAAGAAAAAGAAGAGGAGAAGGAGGAGAGCAGGAGAGGGGCCGCAAAAACACGGTCACCATTACCACCAGCAAACAAAGGACGAAACTCGTTGGACTCGAAGTACCCAGAAAAGGCAGCCTCGGCTCCAACACTCGCTCTTTGTCTTCCACTTCCTTCTCTGCGTTTGGGTTCAACTCTCCGTCTTCGCCTTCGTTTTCTTCTTCTCCTTCTTATATCAGTCTTCCGGAGGAACAACGTGACATGAGAAAGAACGAAACGACCTCTTCGTTCATCGCTCGACGACGCGGAGAGGGCTCTCTGCTTTCTTCCTCTCTGTCTAGAAATGGAGTCAGCGAAGACAACGTTAGTGAGCAAAATAAAAGAAGGAAAAAAGGAACGAAGAATGCGGAAGAGGAAGGAGGAGACTCGAGTGATGATGAAGAAAGACGCCGTCGCTCGCGGCGAAGAAAAAGAAGGAACCGATCAAATACTATGCCTGGAACCTCTTCTTCCTGGCAAACACCTCGTCGCGGCTTGGAACTGTTGGAAGGAAGCAGAACGGCGACAGAAACAGAAGAGAACGGCAAAGAAAATGAAAAGGAGAGACATGTGAATGGAGAAGCAGAAGACGAGGAAGAAGAATCTACATTTATCATCGATGAAGTTGGACCATTTCAAGCAAACGCGAAACTAGCAGAGAAAACTAAAGAGGAAGAGGAAGAAGCAGAAGGAGAAGAAAGCCCGGTTATGACGGATGGTGGTGACGCGGAATACGACGAAGCATGGGTCTTACTGTCTTCCTCAGCAGAAGCAATGGAAGAAGAGAGGAGGAATCCCGATTCGGCTGCCGTAACACCACGAAGAAGAAAGAAGTCTAGCAACAGGAAAAAGAAGAACAAACAGAAGGAAAACAACGGTGCCACTCCAGCTCCAGACGCAACAGTAGCTACGACGGCGCAGTCAAAGACGGTGAAGAAGCTCAGCGACAGAGCCCTTGCCCGTCGCAGCGCTAGCGATCCTCCTCCACAAGAGCATTCCTCCTCCACCGCTTCTTCTCCCCGACAATCACAACAACCACAGCAACAACCAGCTCAACAGCAATCACAACGTGCCCCTTTGGCAAGAAGCACCTCTGGATCCAGTATCCCGTCTGCTTCAACCTCAACCTCATCTTCTACTGCGGCTGCGGCTTTGTCGGCAGCCACTGCTTTTCTAGTGGGCGAATCGACCAATAGCAATAATACCAACAATAACAATAATACTCCACGAAAGAATCGCTCCTCCACAGATCCTAATGTCAACATCGTACTAAATGCGCCTGGTCTCACCAAGTCACCATCCAGTGATGATGCGCCTGTATATTATCATCCTCCACAACAGCAACAAGCAAAGACAGGAGAATTATCTCTACCCTCAAAGGAACAACAGCAGCAACAACCAAAATTGCAAAAATCTTACAGCAGTCTTCTTCCTTCCACTTCTTCTTCATCATCTTCTGCTCCCTTGTTTACAGTACAAAACGACGCTTCTCTGCTTTATCTTTGTTGTGGGTACTGGATCAAAGATGAGAGAGATGAGTTAAGAAAAAAGTTTCACCCTCAAAGCTTGTTAGGAGGAGAAGAAGTCATTGCAAGGGTACGTTTTGTTTCTTTCCTTCGTGTCTTCTTTCTTTATCTTTTCTTACAAAGTCCTGTACCAAAAAAAAAAGGCATGTAATGTATCTTTGTTATCAAAGGCAGATTCCTATTGGCCCATGCGAAGAGGTTCCCTCTTCATCACAAACTATCAATTGATCTTCAAGAAGAAAGCGCTTGAAGTCAAGGTTTGTTGTTTATTCATCTCTCTCTCTCTCTCTCTCTCTCTCCATTATCTAACATTATTATGCGATAATCTGTTGTTTGTAGATACCCATAATGAACATCAGGCAATTATCGAAAAAGTCTTTGCCTCACTCAGAGCACATGAAAATCTACATGCACGACATGCGAGCTCTCAAACTCACCTTCGACAAACGAGCAACTATCACCATCACAAAGTTTACCACGGAGTACATCCCAAAAAGCGTACTTCAAGCGATGCAACAAAGCAACTTTCAAAACCTCTCTTCTTCCTCTTCCTCCTCATTATCATCTTCTTCAGCGGCTGTTCCCAATATATCAACAACTCCCGCTACTAACTCAGCGGATCCTTCTTCCACCCTATCTCCGACTTCATCTTCCTCCTCTGTTTCCCCCTCCTCATCTGTCTCTGCTTCCAAACAAGATGAATCAACAGCAGCTCAACAAAATATCTCCCCGCTTTCCGCTCAATCCGAAGAAGAAAACAATAACGAAACAATCTCAACAACTGATATTGTCCCTTCTCCTTCGGCTGGGTCTTCTTCCTCATCCGGCTCTACTACATCTACCCTTCTGACAAACTTTCTTGGAACGACGAACACAACAAGCTTTTCGATGAACAATTACTTTAAACCAAAGAAGCGAAAGAGCAAGAGAATGGCCTTGTTGCGGAGAGGTCAACGGGAGGATGAGGGAATGGAGGCTGTTGAAAAGAAAGAAGTGACACAGATGAAGGTCAGCGATTTATTCTGTGATTATGTACAAAGGTACTTTCTCACTATTCTCTGCCTTCTAATCTTCTTTTTTCTTTCTGCTTCCTTTTTTCCTCCAAAAGTCTAATACCATTTTTTTCAAAAATCCACAAGTTATTTGGATTTGGAAAAAGCAAAGCAACTCTTTGCCTTCTCCTTCGTCATGCGTCTGCCTCAATGCCTCATGGAGGAAGAACGTGGGTTCTGCCCTCAACAACGGGCCAAGGGCTCCTGCGACCATGGTGCTCCAAACCTGAAAGACAAGATTGTGGATGGCTGGCGACTCTACGATCCCTGGCGAGACTTTAACCGCATGGGTATCCCCAATGAGGAGTGGCGCATTACTGAGCTCAACCGCCAGTACGAGCTCTGCGATACTTATCCTCGCGTGTTGTGCATTCCCCGCGCGATAACCCCTCAGGAACTCATCACCATCAGCCGCTTCCGGTCCAAAGGGCGCATTCCTGCTTTATGTTGGATGCATCCTCTGAACAAAGCTGTGTTATGTCGGTGCAGCCAACCGTTAGTTGGCTTGGGGAAGCGATTGCATGAGGATGAGCTGCTGCTACGTTACATACGCAAGTCCAATAGCAAGTCCCATTACTTGCACATTATTGATGCAAGACCGAGGGCCAATGCTCTGGCAAACAAGAGCAAAGGTGGAGGCTATGAGACTACTACGGACAATGATAATATTCACATCTCGTTCATGAGGATAGAAAACATTCATAAGGTTTTATTGCTTTCGTTCCTCTCTGCTTCTGTTCTTCTTCTCTTCCCCCTTCTTCTCCTTCTCCTTCTCCTTCTCCTTCTTCTTCTTGTTCTTCTTCTTCTTCTTGTTCTTCTTGTTCTTCTTGTTCTTCTTGTTCTTCTTCTTCTTCTTCTTCTTCTTCTTCTTCTTCTTCTTCTTCTTGTTCTTGTTCTTCTTGTTCTTCTTCTTCTTCTTCTTCTTGTTCTTGTTCTTCTTCTTCTTCTTCTTCTTCTTGTTCTTCTTGTTCTTCTTGTTCTTGTTCTTGTTCTTCTTCTTCTTCTTCTTCTTCTTCTTTTTCTTCTTCTTCTTCTTCACCATCTCCTTTTGTTTTCTCTTTCTCAACTTCACAACTCTCTCCTTTTTTCTGTCCGCGTTTCTCCTTTTGAATTGAACATAAATAATATTATAGGTTCGAGAGAGCTTCAACGGAGTATTTGCCATGCTCAAAGATGGAAAGAAAATGGAGGAGGATGAAGGCGGTGGGCACTGGTTATCACTGCTGGAAAACTCTCAATGGCTACGCCACATTCGTATGCTCCTCAGTGCTGCCTCTCGCATCGCACAACTGCTGGAAAGGGGAGAGTGTGTGCTCACTCATTGCAGCGATGGCTGGGATAGAACCCCTCAGCTGACCAGCTTATCGCAAATCATGCTTGATCCGTATTATCGAACGTTGGAAGGTTTTATTGTTGTCATCGAGAAGGAATGGCTTAGTTTTGGTACCGTTCTTGTTCTTCTTGTTCTTGTTCATATTATGTGTCTTATACCTTGATTTTCAGGTCATAAGTTTGCGGAGAGATGCGGACACCAACAAGGCAAATCGCCTCCTAGCGAACGCTCTCCAGTTTTCATTCAATTCCTGGATTGCGTTTGGCAGATTATGCAACAGTTCCCCTATTCTTTTGAGTTTAACGAACAACTCTTGGTAACTCTTGCGGATGAAGTGGTTCGTTTCCGTCTGTTTTACTTGTTTTTTTTTTCTATATTCTTATTCATTTATGACTAAAGTATGCTTGTTCTCAATACAGTATAATTGTCGTTTTGGTACATTCCTGTATAACAGCGAGAAAGAGAGACTAAAGGATAACGACACACCGCGCCAAACCGTCTCCGTTTGGACATGGATCTATGTCCACAAACAAAGCTTCCTCAACCCTTTCTATGTGAAGAACTTGCACAGCAGACCTTCTTCTTCCTTCACAACAACTTCTCTCTCCGATCATGCCAACAACAACAACAATAACACCGAACAATGCTCTTCGGACTCTGACAGCGACGATGAGTTTATGACAGAATTGTTGTCCAACAAACAGGAAAGAAATCCGACAGTGCTTCTTCCCTGTTTCTCTTTGAAGAAGTTGCGACTGTGGGACTCTTTCTTCCTGCGTTGGGACACTTTGTGTCATCCGAGATACAGCGGGCGGAAAGAAGACCTCTTCTTGGAGATGAAGCGACAGTTGAAAAAGCAGAAGCAAAAGATCAAATCGTTGGAAGCACAACTGCTCCAGTTCGATGACGAGAACGCGCCTTTGATGGCCAGCAGTTCGACTTCTCGTCGACGTTATCGTCAACGGACAAATGAAAACGATCACAACGACGACGATGGTACTGATAACACCGAACGAAGCGATGAAGCAGAAGACAGAGAAAGAGAAGGTGAAGACTCTTCCTCGATGTCTACCTCTTGGCCACCATCCACAGAAGAGCGAATCTCATCATCATCGCTCAGCAAAAGCAAGAGAGTGAAGAAACGTGCCTCTTCCATTTTTGGTGAGAGCAGAGATGATTTGGAGCTTTTGACCAAGTTGATTGCTGCCAACAATTCTGAATCTACCACTTCTTCATTATCTTCTTCATCTTCTGCTATCAAAACGCCGATAAAACGACTATCCGGAAAGAACCTCTCTGCATCGACAGAAGCATCAAACCCCTCTTCTGAGGATTCACTAGCAACGAAACAAACCGATTTAGGACCTTTGGGCGGTACTTCTGCCGACAATACTGAAACAGATGATGACACCGTTTTTCCTGCTGCTTCGTCACTGTCTTCCACCTTACCTTCATCTATGTCATCCTCTTCTCTCTCTTCTTCATCATCTTCTGCTTCTGCTGCTTCATTATCTTCTACAAACGCTTCTACTTCTACGGTAGCTCCGACGATGACGCCAACAAAACTCAGACCAGCTGCATTTAGTAGTAGCAACAAGAAGTCGTCTTATTACCTAGGTTACAGCACTGCTTCCTCTAAAATGGAGGAACAAAGAAAGTTGCGCTACGAAGAGGAAAAACAGAACTTTATCACGTTTCTGTTGGAGCAAATCATGGATCGAGTGTTCATGGAAGTGGAGCGAAACAATCCTTTCTTTCCTTCTACTTCATCATCATCACAACGGTCATTGCCCTCATCTGCTGCTGCTTCTTCAAGCAACATCATCGAAGAGCTGAGTCGGGATAACAACAATAACAATACTAGCGCCCATAATATGTATTCGAACGTTGTCGATTGGGAGAAAGCTCCTTTAGTAGGAAGTGCAAGCATGGCCGTTATTTCCACCACAGCAGCCCCATCTTCTTATCCTTCCGACTTCGATTCCTCTTCTACTTCTACAAACAACCTTGGTGACAACATTTCCTCTTCACAAATGGATTCTACCAACGGCAACATTGAAAAACGTAAGAGTGAAGACTTAAATTCTACTTCTTCCTCTTCCTCTTCATCAGCTTCCCAACAACATCAACAGTTTAATCCAACAACCGGTTCACCTAAAATGAATCAGTTTGAAGCGCCGATGGCCACTCAGTACGGCACTTCCGTCATGATGATGCACCATCGACAGGACCTATCGGAATCGACCACCAGCTCTGATGAAGATGATGAGAGAGACGATCACCGCCATCACGTTTCTACGTCCTTTCCTTCTTCCTCGTCCGCCTTGCAACTTGTCTCTGGTATTAGAGGCAATGCTTCTTCTTATAATTCTGGTCCTTTGTTGTTTGTTGGAAAAGAGACGTCAGATCAACAAACTTTGTCATCATCTGCTTCTTCGTCATCGTTTTTGTCCGGAACGACCTCGTCGAGAAAACAGGACGCGAAACATGGATCGGAGGAGAGAGACTTTGACTCCCCGCCCGCTTGGATCCCGGACAGTTGGTCCCGCAACTGTTTCAGCTGTAAACGAGCGTTTACTCCCGTTTATCGAAAGCACCATTGCCGTCATTGCGGTACCGCTCCTTTCTGCTTATGCTTCTGCTCCTGCTTCTTCTCACTTTCTTTATTCCAAAAGGACATATATTTTGCGGCAAATGCACATCAAAGAAGGCGTGCATTCCAAAGTTTGCCTACTTGAAGGCAGTTCGCGTTTGTGACGCGTGCTACGGCAAGATTACAGCTGCAAATAACAACAACACTAACAACAATAGCAATAGTCACGTTGTTAGTTACAGCAGTCCATCGTCTCCGGTTTCACGTTCTTCCACCCAACAGCTCTCTCGTACCTCGGTGATGCTTCCCTCCATTGAAAGCTTTTCTTCTTCTCTTGGTGTTAGAGGTTAGTACTCTCTCTTCTCTCTCTTCTCTCTGCTCTCTTCTTTGCTTTCGTTCGTGTTCGATAATAATAACAAACACTTCAAAAAAAACCAATAGGCTCACCGCCGCTCTCGACTCCATCCGTAAACATTCTCTCCGAACAAGAAAAATTGGAGTCGGTAGAACGCAAGAGCAAAACGGCCACCTCGCCACGAACCGAGGAGCAACGCCGGCGCGAGGCCGAGCTGCGGCAACAGAGACAGGAAAAGAGGGAGGCCGATTTTCGGCGGCAGAGAAAAGAGCAGGAGGAGGCGGCGAAGCGGCTGAACAAAGAGCTGGAGGTGACGGTTGTGCCAAAGACGACCTCCTCCTCTGTCTCTTCGTTGGAGTGAAACCCTGATTAACCCTTGCTTGCTCTTTCTTTCTTTCTTTTTTGTTTATTTATAGTTTTTTTTTCGACCATGCTTTTAATTTTTTTTTCTAAACCTTCTCGAAGCGGTTTTTTTTGTTGCTGCCCTCGAGCGGAGGAGGGCAAGCAAGGACACCAAAGTAAAGCAAACAGGAAACGCCCTCATTTGTCTTCCATGCCAAGGCCCCTTTCCCCTTTCCTTTCCTTTCCTTTCCTTTCCTTTCCTTTCCTTTCCTTTCCTTTCCTTTCCTTTCCTTTCCTTTCCTTTCCTTCCTATCGGCCCCCTGGCGATGTGCCAGGTGAAGGGTACGCTGCTATAGCACAGAGTTATAAAACTCTTTTTTATTGTTATATAATACGTAAAAAGGAGGAGTGAACGTGCGAACGTGTCTCGTAACTACTGCTGGAGAGAAAAAAGAAAGGCACGAGTAATGCTTTGCCACGCGAGAGAGATGGACGACGAAGGAGGAGAGTCGTTTTCATGGGACGAAGAACTCGCTCGGATGTTGCAAGCGGAGGAGGAAGAGGCCAGCAACAGTCTTGTATGGGAACAGCAGCAACGGCTTGCTGGTCGAGAAGAAGAAGCAGCGGAGGAGGAAGCAAAGGAGGGCCAAGCGAACAAAGAAGTGCGGGTCCGCTTCGATCCCCGAAAAACCTTTGGGAAGGTTTTGAGAGAAAGCATTCCCTCCCTGGTGGGTCCTCGCTTCCGGGTGACAAGAATGGAGTACATAGCGTCTCCGCAGCTTTCTTCTTGCTTTCAAACGTATATGCTTCATTTTTATTTCTTCGTTTTAAAGTCTATTTCTTTCTTTCTTGTCGTTTCTTTCTTTCTTGCTTTCTTTCTTTCTTTCTTGTCGTTTCTTTCTTTCTTTCTTGTCGTTTCGTTCTTTCTTTCTTTCTTTCTTTCTTGCTTTCTTTATTTCTTTATTTCTTGCTTTCTTTCTTTCTTTCTTTCTTTCTTTAACAATTCTACATTCAAAACAGAACGTTGGAAAGGATGGTGAGCAAATATGGCAGCGACAAAGCGGGCCCCATGCTCTGCTTTCATGGCACGAACATGCAGAACATCGACAGCATCCTAACCAACGGCTTGTTGGTGCCTGGCTCCAACACCAAACAAGGGGCTGCTGTTTCGGTAGCCCATGGAAGCTCATGGGGACTTGGTCTCTCTCGTTCTTCTTCTTCTTCTTCTTCTTCTTCTTCTTCTTCTTCTTCTTCTTCTTCTTCTTGTTCTTCTTCTTCTTGTTCTTGTTCTTCTTGTTCTTGTTCTTGTTCTTGTTCTTGTTCTTGTTCTTGTTCTTCTTGTTCTTCTTCTTCTTCTTCTTCTTCTTCTTCTTCTTCTTCTTCTTCTTCTTCTTCTTCTTCTTCTTCTTCTTCTTCTTCTTCTTCTTCTTCTTCTTCTTCTTCTTCTTCTTCTTCTTCTTCTTCTTCTTCTTCTTCTTCTTCTTAACTCTCTCTTTACAATAAACAGGCATATACTTGGCAGGTGATCCTTTGTTGGCGATGAACTACGTGACCGGCGACTCGGCCGGGGAGAGAGCCGTGCTGGCTTGTTGTGTGTTGTTGGGACGGTCCTTCGTGTGTGACGCTCCCAGAAAGTATCAGCAACAGGGCGGATACGACTCGCATGTCAATCCCGAAGGCAAAGAGCTCGTCGTGTTCTCAGGTTGCTCTTGGTCTTTTCTTCCCTTCTGTTCCTTTCCTTGGTTTCTTAACCTCGTTCTGTTTACAAAGGAGGACAAGTACTTCCTTGTTGGCTCGTCTACTTTGAACCAACCACATCGTCCAAACAACAAATAGAAGAAGAAGAAAAAGCATACAAGAAGCAAAACAAGTACCAAGTGGAAGGCGAAAGCGACAGAGAAGGAGAACGGCTCTCAAAGAAGGAGCGACTGCGACAAAAACGACAAAACAAACGAGAACGGCAACAAAAGAAGAAAGAACGTTACGAAACATTCTTTATCAGTTGAACAAAAACAAAGGATTGGTGTGATGTACAAATAGAAGAAGAAGAAGAAGAAGGACAAAACAAAACTAAAGAACAAACACAAGCATTCACTTTTCTTTCTTCTCTCCTCTTTTCTCACCGTGGTGATGCTTTGAACGTGGTGAGAGCACCCTCTCTCCCTTCTCCTCTTTGCTGCCGTGCCCGTTGTTGCTGCTGCCTCCTCCATTCCTCGATTGCTGTTGGGTCTGTTTCAACGCTTGCTGCTGCTCTGCATTCTCTTGTAGCATCCTGTTAATCTCCTCCACTTCCTCTCTCCGTTTTCTCATCATCTCTTTTCTCTTCTTCTCCTCCGTCTCCCTCTTTCGATGCAAAGCATGCTTTCGCTTCTCCCACTCCAGTTTCTGTCTCTCCTCCTCTTCCTTCCTCAGCTTCTCGTCCTTGATCTTTGCTGTCTGCTCCTTCTGCCTCTGCATCTCCTCATCCAGAGCCATAAGCTCCGAGATGGCTCTCTCCTCTTCCTTTGTGGCGTCCATGTTGGGGTTTTCTTTCGTCTTTTTGCCACTGGTATGGCTGCTGTTCTTTTTCTTTGCGTCTTTGTCATCCTCTTTCGCTGAGGAGGAAGCCAAGGGAGAAGACGGGGTTGTGCCTGGAATAGCCATATCAGACTTGCTTCGAGGGAGGTTGTTGCCGGTACCGTCGTCCATGCCAAAAGCGTTGGAGGATGCAAAGAACTTCTGTGGCTGATGTTGAAGCAGTATCTGTCCTTCGCGAGGAGAGAGGGCGCTGCTTGCTCGGATACGCTCTGCGTTCCTAAAGTTCGGAGAGATGGAGGACCCACCCTTGAGTTCTTTGATGTTGTTGTGAACATCCGAGGAGGAGTTCAATCGACGGACATCAGCCAAAGCAATGCCGCTGCCTCGGTATATCCTCTTGATGGCCTTGCGGTTGAGGGCCTTTCGCCGGGCCTCAGCCAAGTCCTCTTCCAATGGCATCGACTTATGGAGTTGGTGTTGTTGGAGTAACAACCCTTCTTTGGATCTTTGTTCGGAAAGAGAAGAAGGAGAAGTAGAGGTTACAGAAGAACCGGCCTTCTCCTTCTTATCGCCTTTCTTGTCTTTTTTGTCAGCTGATGAAGAATGGTGGTGAGAGTCAGAGGAAGAAGAGGCGGACGATGAAGTTATCGTGATGGAAGGCAGATGGTCGCCGCTGGTATCCGGGGATGCTTTTACCCAACCAGAAGAAGAGGGCGAGGTCTTTTTGGTAGAAGGGGAGGAAGAGGATATGCCACGAGGAGAGCTCATGCCAACCTTTGACTTGCCGCTGACATTCACGTCTTGTAAAGAGAGAGCATCTGGTGAGTCGATGGAGCTTCCCAGAGGCATGGACCTTCTTCGTTGCTTTAGCGACTCCACTCGCTGTTCTTTTCGTCTCCTCTCCTTGCTTTCTTCTTCTGCAGTGAAGTCTCTGGTGCCTTTTCTCAGTTTGGTGGAGGACGCAACCCGTTCTTCCACCTTCAGCTGAACCAAGGCTTCTGCTCTCTTCTCTTCATCTCGTTTCTTCCTTTGTTCGTCGTCCTGCTGTCTCTTATTATTTTCACTTTTGCGTTTATTTTCCTCTTCCTCTTTCTTTTTTCGCTCTGCATCTTCCTTCTTTTTCTTTTCCTCGTCTTCCTTTTTCTTACGCTCTTCCTCCTCCTTTTTCTTTCGCTTCTCCTCTTCCTTTCTCTTTTTTTCTTCTTCTTCTTCCTTCCTATTCTGCTCTTCTGCCTCCTTGCGTCTCCTCTTCTCTTCTTCCTCCTTTTTCTTTTGCTCCTCCGCTTCGGTCTCTCTCCTTCGGTTGTTATGTTCCTCTCTCCTCTGTTTCCTCTCCTCTGCTTTCTTCTCCTTTTCCTCCTCCTCTTTTCGCAGCTCCTCCTCCACCTCCTCCTTCTTCCTCTTTTGTTCCTCCTGCTTCTCCTTATCTCCGCCAGCAGCTGAGGCCAACGCTTCTCCAATATTAGAAGCATAAGCTGCCAAGCCACTGGGCGGGTACTCCCCGGCTTCTTTGGCGCGTCGTATCTCGGCGGCGATGGCTTTGGCCAACTTGTCGTCCACACCTGGCACCCACTTGAGGTCCTCCTCCTCCAAAGTCATGAGCACGTCGTAGTCTTCCACATTCTCGTAGAAAACGGGGATGAGATGAGGGGCGTCCAACTGTATTAAGACCTCCTGCAGCTTTCGCTTGGAGGTGATGCGGGAGAGCTTGCCGTCTTTGAGGCGCTTGCGGTTGGCCAGCATATACTTTATGTCTCTGTCCTCGACGTAGGGCTTGGCGAATTCTCGAAGCTCTTCTTGAGTGTAGCTATGAGTCATTTCTTTGTGAAGAATACTTTCTTGTCTGCGCAATCACTATCGTATCTCCACCAACTACAAAAAACAATATAGAGTACAGTTGAACAGAACACACAGATGAAAAAAATCAAATGATAAACTGTGGTAGCAAGGGTTATTGAGGAGACCCGATAAAAGGGAGATCTTCGTTTCTAGGGCCTCTTTTCCAACCTAACAACTTGTTTTCGATAAAAAACCCCCTTCTTATTTCCGCCTCTTGCCTCCTTTTACTGTTGTTTCAATTTTTTTGTTTGGACGACAAAAAACAAAAAAATGTTACAGTTGCGCGAAGGGGCGCGGAAAAAAGAAAAACTCGGAGTTTCGGGGATAATATTTTAGGAAGCGGCGATTGGCCCTCGTACTAATTTTCAGCGAAATCTAAAATAATGTCGACATGCCGTTTCGCGCGACAAAAAAAAAACCAAGAAAGAAAGAGGAGGGGAGGGAAGAAAGATACATGGCATCGGGTCAACCGATAGGTTTGGCGGAGGTGGTGTTCGCATGGACGGGCAAAACGGGGGAGGGTTCCAAGGACCTTTCCATTCAACCCGGCCAAACTGTCACCGTCTATCAGAAGTTCAACAACGGCTGGTGGGTGGGCAGCATCCACGACAGCAACGGTACGCCGGGCCGAAAGGGCATCTTCCCTGGAAGCTACGTGCGAGAGACAGCCACATTCGATGGCGCACCAGCTAAAACAAACTATGGTCAAAAGAGCGTGAACCATCGTCATTCTCTTGCTGTCAACCAGTCAACCTCGTCGTCGGCCTCTCCTTCTCAGCGCTGTAAAGCCATCAAAACATTCAACGGTACGGGCAACCAGTTATCCTTCAAACCGGGAGACATCATCCAGATAGAGACCCGTTATCCCACGGGATGGTGGAAAGGTACCATCGTCTCTTCGACCTCGCCATCTCCCTCCTCTGGTCTCTTCCCCAAAGATCACGTGGTCCTTCTCTGTGGGGAGGGTGACGAGGTAGAGGTTCCCCACAACAACAAAGCCAAAAACGACGTTCTCTTCAACAAAAGCGATGGATATCTCTTGGACATAAAAAGGGGAGGAACGACCGTTTCACCGATCCGGCCTCCTCGAAAAGACCTGAACAAGGAGTCGAAACCTCCTCAAATGCCTCCAACAGAAGAAGACGTGCACAAAACGAACGTAGTAAAGAAGGAGAAGGCGGCGGAGCAGGAAGGAGAGGCCAAACCTCCAACAGAACCAACTGAGGCAGGAGTCACAGCAATTGCTTTGTATGATTTCCAGGGCCTTAGCGACACTGAGCTCTCCCTCTCGGTGGGGACACTTATACGTGTTTTGGAGAGGAAGGAGAACACCGGGGGCTGGTGGAAGGGAGAGCTTATGGACACCGGTCGACAAGGCTTCTTTCCGGCAAGCTATGTGGAATTGGTGGATGAAGCCGACGGAAAGAAAGATGCAGAAGATGCAACAGAGGAAGCTGCTTCCCGTCCTGATTCGCCTCTCGCGGGTGCGTCTTCTTCAAGCTCTGAGAAGGCGGAGGTAGTTTGCAAGGTGAAAGCGCTGTACGACTACGAGGGAACGACCGAGAGCGAGCTCTCTTTCAAAGCGGGGGAGCTGCTGTCGGTGTTTGACAACACGGGAGGAGAGGACAGCTGGTGGCTGGGGTATCTAGAGAGCGACCTTCTTCGTAGGGAAGGTCACTTTCCTGCAAGTTATGTCACCACGGACTTGTCTTTAGCCAGGACCGAGGAACCTCAAACCACAACAGCATCCGCGAACGACTGCAAACAAGAGCAGCAGGAGCCGGGCAAACAAGAGAACGAGGAAGCAGAGACAAAACAAGTCAAAGGAACGCCGTTTAGAGCGGTCTTTGTGCAAGACTATGTGGGCAAGACAGCCAGCGAACTGACGGCGTTCACGGGCGATGCTGTGCTGGTCGTGGAGAAGCTGAGTGAAACAGGCTGGTGGAAAGGAGAGCTTGCGATTGGGGGTTCGGTTGGGCACTTTCCGAGCTCGTTTGTTCGGGTGGAAGACGAGACAACAGCAGGAGACGAAGGACGAGCACAGAAGGAAGACGCGTTGCAGCGAACGACCTCAGCCACCACCGACATTCCAACTGAGAGAGACAGCGCAAGAACGAGAAGAGAAAGGGAAGAAAGAGAGCAAGCGGAACAGGAAACGAGGAGGAGCCAAGACACCAAAGCTGAAGACGAGAAGCAAAAGAAAGAAAAACCTCCCAAGAAAACAAAAGGGAAGAAGGCAAAAGGGAAGAAAAGCACGGAAGGTCAGCGAGGCAAGAAAGATGCCAAGCCAGACGAAAGGAAGAAGATCAAAAAGAGGCCAAAGAAAGAGAAAGCACTAGCAAGCAGTAGCAGCAGCGACAGGCACAAAGCAATAGCAGGCAAACAGTCTAAAAGCGACGCTGCCACCTCCTCATCCTCCTCCATGACCTCTGCTTCTGCATCTTCCTCCTCAGAGCCGCAAAACCACAGCAACAATACCTTCTCGACCACGACAACAACACCCACGGCAAAGGTGTTGTGGCCCTATGATGCTCAGGCAGAGTCTGAACTCAGCATTGTGGAAGGGGAGGTCGTCCAAGTGCTGGAGATGCCCCCAGGAGAATGGTGGCTGGGAGAGAAGAAGGGCGGCAGGATCGGACACTTTCCGAAAGCCTTTGTGGAACTGGTGGTTCCCGCTTCCCCATCGACGTACTCTTTGGAAACGGTTTCCTCCTCCTCTGTCTCCTCCACAGCTTCCTCCAGAGAGCTGTCCACCGTAACTGTATCATCATCGCAAGCGCTGAAGGACAGCACCAAGAAGAAGAAGAAGAAGTCCAAAAAGGCTTCTTCAGCTGTTTCCTCCTCTACCTCGACTCCACGCCTTCAAACCTTCTCCAGTGCAGTGGTACAGAGCGGAGGGCCAATATCTTCGGAATGGTCAACGCAGATGAAAGAAATGACCAAAGCGTTGGAAGAGATGAGAAAAGAGTTACACGCAAACAAGCTTCAACAGCAGCAGCAACAACGAGCTCTTCAACATCAACAGCAGCACGGAGAAGAGGCAATGGCGATCATCACGCAGTTGAGAGAACTGCTGGCTCAGGAAACGATGCAAAGAATGAAGTTGATGGAAGAAGTTGCCGCGTTGCGACACCAGGTGAACCGAAACAGCGAGTTAGAACAGCGGATCGATGAGCTTAGCATCCAGGTGCAAACTTCTGCTTCCGCTGCAACTGCCGCCACCTTCGTTTTACAACAACGCCCAGCACCAGAGCAACAATTGGATGGGCAAGAAACTGTGCGACGTTTGGAGGCTCAACTACAGGACCTCAGATCCAATGTGGAAGAGGAAAAGCTCCAAAGAAAGCAAGAAGAGGAGAAGTACGCGCATTTGCGCAAACAGATAGACGAACTCAGCCAGAAACAGGAGGATTTGCTGAACAGAAGACAAGGCCGACAACCACTTTCGGTCTCCAGGGGACCCCTTCCTCGACCTCCTTTGCCGTATCCTCCTGTTGCTCCTTCAGCTTCTTCAGCTCCCCCTCCCTCTTCATCCTCCATCACTTCGGATTCTTCCCCTTTGCCCTCACAATCTTCAAGTAGCCTTTCTACCACTCCATCTTCGTCTCCGTCTCTCCTTTCTTCGTCGTCTTCATTTGCTGGGGTGGAAAAGAGGTTGGATGTGCTGGATGAAGCTCAAAGGAACGAAACGAGAGCTAGAAGAGAGTTAGAGGTGCTTCACCGGAAGATCGAGAGCGATGTGGAGAAGATGGCGGTTGAAATGAAGAAGCTGGTTCGTTCCGTGGAAGACCTCCAACCGAAACCCAATACCTTCCAGTTGAAGAAGACAGGGAGAGATGTTTTCAATTGATACATGTTCTTTCTCTTTAGTTTCCTGCGTATCTTCGCTTCTCTCTCTTAAGTGGCCTCAATTCTCATTCCTATCATCCAAAGCTTTACGAAAGAGATTTTTATGATGATGGTTTGTAATGTTTTGTTGCCAACGTGAACTAGTTGGCACTCACGTGGACAGCGATCCTTCTCAATTCCTCCTTCAAGCTTTCCATCTCCACTTTCCAAGCCTCTCTCTCCTTCTTCAATTGTTCCACCTCCTCCTTCAGCTCTTTCAGCTCTTGTTCTTGCCTCATAGCAACATCAGACGCGTCCTCGCTATTTCTCCCAAGTCGCCTCAAGGTGAGACCATCCTGGTTGTCCTGGAGGCTACCTTGGATGTACACCTCTCCCGTTCTGGAAATCAGAAACGCTGTCTCTCTGCTGGTGCAGGCATCTCCTGTAAGCGTGCCAACGCCCACTGAGAAGATGGCGTCCAAATCGGAAGAGGCGGTGAGGTTGTTACAAACACCAAAGACCACCTCGGCCATACCGTGGCTCTCCACGTTGATGCCGTGAGCAAAGCTAGCCAAGTCAGTGGCTAGGACTCCTTCGGAGCCATCTTAATATTTTGTTCATGTTAGGTGCAGTTTGTGCCTATGAAATGAATGTAAAGCATACCATAGCCAGAGGCATGAGCTCCTGATCCAGCAGCCAATATTTGTGAGTTCGTCGCTGTTTGTGTTGTATAATAGGTGAATAAAGAAGAAACAAAGGCTTCGGGAAGAAACAAACGGAAAAAAATGCTTACCATAACCTCTTGCCAGTGCACCCGGCGAAACCGCCCTGATAGCTCCCTCATTCGCTGCATGTCTTCATCAGCCAAAAGGTGACGGAAGAAGAGGAGGAGGAGCAGGAAGGAACAAGAGAAGCAGAAATAAGAGAGGAGTAAGCACCATAACCAAACGCACTGGCACCTGTACCAGCAGCCAGGATCTCGCTTGTGTTACCTTGAGCTGCAAGAGTGGGAACAAAGATTGAAAAGGAGGGCGCATTGAATATTCCAAGAGGAGCAGCACAACAAAAAGAGAAGGAAGAGGAGTAAGCACCATAACCAAATGCACTGGCACCAGAACTACTGGCTATGATCTCGCTGTCAGCTTGAGCTGCAAAAGTGGAAGAGAAGCAGGAACAAAGATTGTAAACGACCGTGCATGTAATGCTCCAAAGAGGAAGAAGGGACAAGGCTGCTTACCATAACCTCCTGCCAGTGCACCCGGTGAAACCGCCCTGATCTCACCCTCATTCGCTGCATGTGTCATCATCAGCCAAAATGTGAAGGAGGAAGAGAGCGAGGAAGAAGAGGAGCATAAAAAAGAGGGAGGAGGGAGAGGAGTAAGCACCAAAACCAAACGCACTGGCACCTGCACCAGCAGCTAGAATCTCGCTTGTATCACCTTGAGCTGCCAAAGTGGAAGAGAAGCAGGAAGAAAGATTGTAAAAGACTGTGCATGTGATGTTCCAAAGAGGAAGAAGGGACAAGGCTGCTTACCATAACCTCCTGCCAGTGCACCCGGTGAAACCGCCCTGATCTCACCCTCATTCGCTGCATGTGTTATCATCAGCCAAAATGTGAAGGAGGAAGAGAGGGAGGTAGAGGAGTAAACAAAATAAGTTGAAGTGAAGAGGAGTAAGCACCAAAACCAAATGCACTGGCACCTGCACCAGAAGCTATGATCTCGCTTGTATTACCTTGGGCTGCAAAAGTGGAAGAGAAGCAGGAAGAAAGAGTGTAAAAGACCGCGTGCATGTGATGTTCCGAAGAGGAAGATGGGACAAGGCTGCTTACCATGACCTCCTGCCGTTGCACCCGATGCTACCGCACTGATCTCGCCATCATTCGCTGCATGTGTCATCATCAGCCAAAAGGTGGTGGAGGAAGAGGGGGCGAGGAAGAGGAGCAAACAAAAAAAGTTGAAGTGAAGAGGAGTAAGCACCAAAACCAAACGCACTGGCACCTGCACCAGCAGCTATGATCTCGCTGTCACCTTGGGCTGCAAAAGTGGAAGAGAAGCAGGAACAAAGATTGTAAAAGACCGTGCATGTGATGTTCCAAAGAGGGAGAAGGAACAAGGCTGCTTACCATAACCTCCTGCCAGTGCACCTGATGAAACCGCCCTGATATCGCCCTCATTCGCTGCATGTGTCATCATCAGCCAAAAGGGTGAGGGAGAAAGAGGGGGAGGAGGAAGAGGAGAGGAGGAAATGGAGTAAGCACCAAAACCAAATGCACTGGCACCTGCACCAGAAGCCATGATCTCGCTTGTATTACCTTGGGCTGCAAGAGTGGAAGAGAAGCAGGAACACAGAGTGTAAAAGACCGTGCATTCGATGATCGAAAGGATAAAGGGAATGACTGGGCTGCTTACCATAACCTCCGGCCAGTGTACCTGTTGCAACTGCCGTGATAGCTCCATCATTTGCTGCATGTGTCATCAGCCAAAAGGTGAGGGAGAAAGAGGGGGAAGAGGAAGAGGAGCAGAAAAGGAGAAGGGGAAGAGGAGTAAGCACCATAGCCAAACGCACTGGCACCTGTACCAGCAGCAAGGATCTCGCCAGTATTACCTTGGGCTGCCAAAGTGGAAGAGTATCAAGAACAAAGATTGTAAGAGACCGTGCATGTGATGCTCCAAAGAGGAAGAAGGGACAAGGCTGCTTACCATAACCTCCTGCCAGTGCACCTGATGAAACCGCCATGATCTCGCCGTCATTCGCTGCATGTGTCATCATCAGCCAAAAGGTGAATGAGAAAGAGAGGGAGGAGGAAGAGGAGCATAAAAAAGAGGGAAGAGGAAGCGGAGTAAGCACCAAAACCAAACGCACTGGCACCTGTACCAGCAGCCAGGATCTCGCCAGTACTACCTTGAGCTGCAAGAGTGGGAACAAAGATTGAAAAGGAGGTGAGTTTATGATTCCAAGAGGAGAAGCACAGCAAAAAGAGAGGAGAGGAAGAGGAGTAAGCACCAAAACCAAACGCACTGGCGCCAGAACCACTAGCCATGATCTCGCTGTCACCTTGAGCTGCCAAAGTGGGAGAGAAGCAGAAACAAAGAGTGTAAAGGACCGTGCATGTGATGTTCCGAAGAGGAAGAAGGGACAAGGCTGCTTACCTAAACCTCCTGCTAGTGCACCCGATGAAACCGCCCTGATCTCGCCCTCATTCGCTGCATGTGTCATCATCAGTCAAAAGGTGAAGGAGGAAGAGAGGAAGGAGGTAGAGGAGTAAACAAAATAAGTTGAAGTGAAGAGGAGAGGAGGAAGAGGAGTAAGCACCAAAACCAAACGCACTGGCACCTGCACCAGAAGCTATGATCTCGCTTGTATTACCTAGAGCTGCCAAAGTGGAAGAGAAGCAGGAAGAAAGAGTGTAAAAGACCGTGCATGTGATGCTCCAAAGAGGAAGAAGGGACAAGGCTGCTTACCATAACCTCCTGCCAGTGCACCCGATGAAACCGCCCTGATAGGTCCATCATTCGCTGCATGTGTCATCAGCCAAAAGGTGACGGAGGAAGAAGGGTAGGAGAGGAGCATAAAAAAGGAGAGGAGGAAGGGGAGTAAGCACCAAAACCAAACGCACTGGCACCTGTACCAGCAGCCAGGATCTCGCCAGTACTACCTTGAGCTGCAAGAGTGGGAACAAAGATTGAAAAGGAGGGTGAGTTTATGATTCCAAGAGGAGAAGCACAACAAAAAGAGAGGAGAGGAAGAGGAGTAAGCACCAAAACCAAACGCACTGGCGCCAGAACCACTAGCCGAGATCTCGCTGTCACCTTGAGCTGCAAAAGTGGAAGAGAAGCAGGAAGAAAGATTGTAAAAGACCGTGCATGCGATGTTCCGAAGAGAAAGAAGGGACAAGGCTGCTTACCATAACCTCCTGCCAGTGCACCCGATGAAACCGCCCTGATAGCTCCCTCATTCGCTGCATGTCTTCATCAGCCAAAAGGTGACGGAAGAAGAGGAGGAGGAGCAGGAAGGAACAAAAGGAGCAGAAATAAGAGAGGAGTAAGCACCATAACCAAACGCACTGGCACCTGTACCAGAAGCCAGGATCTCGCCAGTACTACCTTGAGCTGCAAGAGTGGGTGGGAACAAAGATTGAAAAGGAGGGTGAGTTTATGATTCCAAGAGGAGCACAACAAAAAGGAGAGGAGGGAGAGGAGTAAGCACCATAACCAAATGCACTGGCGCCAGAACCACTAGCCGAGATCTCGCTGTCACCTTGAGCTGCAAAAGTGGAAGAGAAGCAGGAACACAGAGTGTAAAAGACTGTGCATGTGATGTTCCAAAGAGGAAGAAGGGGCAAGGCTGCTTACCATAACCTCCTGCCAGTGCACCCGATGAAACTGCCGTGATATCTCCATCATTTGCTGCATATGTCTTCATCAGCCAAAATGTGACAGAGGAGGAGAGGGAGGAGAAAGAGAAGCAGATAAGCAAAGTTGAAGTGGGGAGGAGCAAGCACCATAACCAAACGCGATGGCGCCAGAACCACTAGCTGTGATCTCGCTGTCACCTTGAGCTGCAAAAGTGGAAGAGAAGCAGGAACACAGAGTGTAAAAGACCGTGCATGTGATGTTCCGAAGAGGAAGAAGGGACAAGGCTGCTTACCATAACCTCCTGTCATTGCACCCGATGAAACCGCCCTGATAGCTCCATCACTTGCTGCATGTGTCATCATCAGCCAAAATGTGACGGAAGCAGAGGGAGAGGAGCAGAAGGAACAAAAGGAGCAGAAATAAGAGAGGAGTAAGCACCATAACCAAACGCACTGGCACCTGTACCAGAAGCCAGGATCTCGCCAGTACTACCTTGAGCTGCAAGAGTGGGTGGGAACAAAGATTGAAAAGGAGGGTGAGTTTATGATTCCAAGAGGAGCACAACAAAAAGGAGAGGAGGGAGAGGAGTAAGCACCATAACCAAATGCACTGGCGCCAGAACCACTAGCCGAGATCTCGCTGTCACCTTGAGCTGCAAAAGTGGAAGAGAAGCAGGAACACAGAGTGTAAAAGACTGTGCATGTGATGTTCCGAAGAGGGAGAAGGGACAAGGCTGCTTACCATAACCTCCTGCCAGTGCACCTGATGAAACCGCCCTGATAGCTCCCTCATACGCTGCATGTGACATCATCAGTCAAAAGGAGATGCAGCAGAAGGAATAAGAAGGCAGAAAAAAGAGGGGAGGAAGAGGAGTAAGCACCATAACCAAACACACTGGAACCTGCGCCAGCAGCCGTGATTTGGCCTGTGTTACCTTCAGCTGCAAGAGTGGGAACAAAGATTGAAGAGGGGTGTGCATTTAATATTCCAAGAGGAGCAGCAAAAAAAAAAGAGAGGAGGAAGAGGGGCAAGCACCATAACCAAACGCAATGGCACCGGAATTAGAAGCCATGATCTCGCCGTCACTTTGAGCTGCCAAAGTGGAAGAGAAGCAGGAAGAAAGAGTGTAAAAGACCGTGCATGTGATGTTCCGAAGAGGAAGAAGGGACAAGGCTGCTTACCATAACCTCCTACCAGTGCACCTGATGCAACCGCCATGATATCTCCATTATTTGCTGCATGTGTCATCATCAGCCAAAAGTTGCAAGAGGAAGAAGGGAAGGCGGAACAAGAGGAGTAGAAAAACGAGGGGAGGAAGTTGAGTAAGCACCATAACCAAATGCAATAGCTCCTGCACCAGCACCAAAGATCGTGCTGCCAGCTTCAGCTGTAAAAGTGGAAGAGAAGCAGGAAGAAAGAGTGTAAAGGACCGTGCATGTGATGTTCCGAAGAGGAAGAAGGGACAAGGCTGCTTACCTAATCCTCCCACCAGTGCACCTGGTGCAACCGCCATGATATCTCCATCATTCGCTGAATGCGCATCATCAGTCAAAGCACAAGGAGGACAGGGAGGAGGTAGAGGAGTAAATAAGATAAGTTGAACAGGGAGAGGGCTAAACACCATAACCAAAAGCAATGGAACCAGAACTACTAGTCGTGATCTCGCTGTCACCTTGAGCTGCAAAAGTGGAAGAGAAGCAGGAACAAAGATTGTAAAACCGTGCATGTGATGCTCCGAAGAGAAAGAAGAGGAAGGGCAGAGCTGCTTACCATAACCTCCGGCCAGTGTACCCGCTGAAAGTGCACTGATAGCTCCCTCATTCGCTGAATGTCATCATCAGCCAAAGTACAAGGTGGAAGAGGCGAAGGAGAAGAAGGAATAAGAGGAGTAAGCACCATAACCAAACGCAATGGCACCAGAACCACTAGCCATGATCTCGCTTGTATTACCTTGAGCTACCAAAGTGGAAGAGAAGCAGGAACAAAGATTGTAAAGACTATGCATTCGATGTTCCGAAGAGAAAGAAGGGACAAGGCTGCTTACCATAACCTCCTGCCATTGCACCCGATGCTACCGCCCTGATCTCTCCCTCAATTGCTGCATGTGTCATCATCAGTCGAAAGTTAAATGAGGAAGAGGGAGAGCGGGAGAGAGAGAGAGAGAGAGAGAGAGATAAACAAGAAAAGATAAACATGTCAAAGGAGGAGAGAGAGATTGAAACCTGCTCCGATTGCGAAAGCACCAGAACCCTCCGCTGTAATGTTTGAGTTGGAGGCTATGAAACAGCAGAAAATTAATACAACGCGTGCAAATGGCTTTTATAGAGCGTTGTACGGTTGGAATAAGGTACCTTGTCCAAATGCAACTGCGCCAGGACTCTTAGCGCTGATTGATCCCCCGGTGTGTGCTAAAGAACCACACCAACGGTTGGCACAAAAAAAGCAGATAAGTTGGAGGGAGAACACAAACCTTCGCCATAGGCAATGGAACCTGGGCCAGTGGTTGATACGCGGGAACTGCCGCTGGCTGTTTATTGTTGTTTTTGTATTGTTAGTTCAAAATGGTAACAATTCAAGGGAGGTTTGGTTATAGAAGCAATGGAGTGGGAGAAGAGGAGGCGCGAACTTACCAGATCCACCAACAAGTGACCCAGGGGCAATAGCGTGTATATCTCCTCCAGAGACTGCAGGTAAGACACAAGCTTCAGCATTAGAACAGAACTAAAACAAACAAGAAAATGAAGAGAGGAATACCATGGCCAACAGCTGTTGAGCCGACACCCACGGCTTCAACGCTGCCCAAGGAGTCGCCTATGTAAACAGTCACAGCAGAACAAGACAAAGAATAAGGAACGAGGAAGCAAAATAAAAAAAGGGATTCAGCTAAAGGCAGAAAAAAGCAAAGAAAAAAAAACAACCTTGACCATGAGCGAAAGAACCCGCCCCTGAGGCGGAGATGCTAGCCCCTGTTAGCACTGTTTTCACAATTGGCAGCAGAGAGGTTAACTTGAAAGTTGAAAGCAAGAGAGCGAGCGAGAAAGAGAATGACAAACCGAAACCGCCAGCCAGGGATCCGCCTCCATAAGAGGTTATATTTGACTCCGAGGCTTGCATCGAGCAACAATAAAGAAAGAAGGGTTAATCATCAACATAATAAGAGAGAAGCAATGGACTTACAAACGCCATAGGCGAGAGACCCGCTGCCAAAGGCAGTGGTGTCCAAGCCGAAGGCCGCGGAGCCCTCTCCCACATTGTCAGCGTTCCATTGCTCGCCGCTCACCACACCCGCTCTGAACGCTGCTCTGCTGCCCCAAAACACCAAGCGTGCTCCTTTTGTTTCGAGTTGGTAAGCGTGGCGGAAAACAACAACAAAGGAAGGGGGAGGAGGTGAAGCACCAGGTCCTTCAGCGGGAGCCACGTGAGTCAGCCCATCAAAGTCGTTGTTGAGGTTATCAAACGAAGCCGGCACCAACAGCGAACCGTTGTGGGGGCGATACACTCCGGCGGTGCCCTCCAACAACCAGATGACAGGGTCCTCGAAGAGCTCGCACAGGTCACGCGCTCCACAGGCATAGAGCGTGCCGTTGTGGGTCAAGCGAAGGGTCTCCGAATCACTTTCTTGGTGATATATCACAAAGTCATCCGCCTCGGGAGTGAACCTGCACGCCGGCGTCGCTGCCAAACAGCCGCCGACCACTAGCGAAAACAGCAAGGACAACAAAAACGACGACGCGTTCATTGGTAGGCGCGTGTTTTGTGTGTACAAGGTGAAGCACTTGCTCGCAAAAAGCCCCTCTGAAAAAAAAAAATGAAAACCAACCAAACCGTAGTGCCTGCACAGACACGAATTTAGTTATCTTTGCCGAAGAGCCCCAAAGAAAAAAAAAAAACAAGGATCCCTTTTATAGACGTGAAATGATCTGCTCTGCACCAAAAAAAAAAAAAAGCTGACAAGCGAACCTGAGCTTTGCTGCGGTTGGTTAATCCCATCCGTTCCACCAATCAAATGGGCCGAAAAACAAAAACCCTTTTTTTTTTTTGCTTTGTGCGGAGTTGCTCTGTTCCACCAACGGACACCAAGCATTCGCTTTTTGGAAATTTTGTCGACATAGTGCACTCAGACCATGACGATACGGCAGACCCTCCCTGCGGCGTTGTGGCCAAAAAAAAAAAGATGAACGAAGCTTATAAAAAAGAGACCAAAGGGGAAGGAAGCTTACGCGCGTGTTGTCATGGTGGCGAAACGCAGAGAGGCCCAAAGCAAATTAAAAGCGAAAACCGGATATGTAAAACCTTAAAGGCTTAACTGTCCATCAACGCTCCTGCCCCTTCACACACCCACCCTTCCCCTCGCAATGAGCGCTTTTGGTGCTACGGAAAGACAATAAGAACAAGAAAGAAACAAAAAATAGCAACCACAAAGAGGGCCTTTTCTTTTCGCTCTTGCTTGTTCGTACGTTTTTTTTTTCTTTCCGACAAAGAGGAGCAATACATTTTTGTCGACGTGGAAGATCTCTGCTTGAGACAAATATAGCATAGCCTTTTTATGGTAAGTTCAGCCTATGTTTTGATTTTTGATTGGTGGTTTGAAACTTTCAGATAGAGATCACAGCTCTGAGCTCTGCTGTACTTGGTTAGGGCAGACCCATTTTATTGCTGTACATTCGCTCTGTCCCTACGCGATGCGAAAGGTGAGGTTAATGCGAGGCCGCGTGCGCTTGGGCTCTTTCGGCACGCTGTGCTTCCAGTGGCGCTGCGTCTCGCCCTCCATCAAAATAACGCTGCCTGGGGTCAACAGGTACTCCAGGGAGGCCTTCTTCTCCTTGTACCGCCGCATCAGGAACCGCCGTGGCTCTCCCAGGGACAGCGAGGCTATCTTGTTCTTCCCCTCCGGGATGGCCTCCTTGTCCGCATGAAAGCCGATGTAGTCCCTTCCGTCTCGGTACAGGTTGATGAGCACGTAGTCAAAGTGACACCCTCCGCAGAGCGCCCCCATTTCATCCCTCAGCTTGGCCAGCCGGGGGGACCATGGCAGGGCGGGTTGCCGCTGGTAGAGGCTGGCGGTCAGCTCGGGGTCGGACATCCAGGACTGCATGCGGGGCGTCTTGACGGGTTTGCCAAACATCTTGAACTGCCCCTGGATGAAGTTGGGCAGCTGGAGGAGCTCTTGAAAGAGCTCCGAGGCCTCGGAGGGGTTGAGGTAGTTAGGGCAGAAGCTAACAAAGCAGCCCTCGCTTATTTCTTTGCGTTGAAAGGTTGGTTTTATGGCATTGGCGGTGGTGGAAGAGGAGGAAGTCTGTGACGGTTCGTTTTCGGTTTCTTCTTCCACTTCCTCTGAAACTATTTCTTTGCCTTTGCGACGGCTCTTGGTGGAACTGCGCTTCACCGCCTCCTCCTTGTTCTTGGGCCTCTTCTGCTCCGAGGCTTGTGCTTCATCGCTCTCCTCTTGCTCTTTCCTTCTTTTGGTGGGAGAGCGAGAGATAAAGGCAGTTATTTGGGTTTGTTGCATCTTCTCTTTGAGGCTCTCTTAACTCTCTTGCTCTCCACAAAGGGAGAATGGGCTGTGAGAGTGCACTGTTGCAAACTTTTCCAAGAAAGTTTTCCGGGGGATGGGCAACTGCTTTTTACGTCGACAGCAGCAGCCAACACCACCACTTCCCCACATAGCCAAATGGAGCAGAGCAGGACCCCAGAGGCAGGGTGGTCCGCCACCTGGTCCCCTTTGCCCAAGCCTTCCTTCTCAAACGAGGGATCGCGACCCGTCATACGGCTCATTGACGTTACACGTATCCCCTTTCTTTCTCTCTTTTCTGCATAACGTTTTAAGTAGAAGTAACTCAGGGTGTCTCTTCGTCAAACAACAAAAAGCAACTGCCGAAGATGTGGCTACCTTTAAAGAAAGAGGATACTGGGTCGGGCCAAAGATGCTGGAGGACCAGGACATAGCCTGCCTTCGTCAAGAGGTCGACCGCGTCTTTCATGGCGAGCTGGATACGGCCGCCCCTCCCTATGAATACCAGTACTGGCTGCGCTCGGTGCGCAAACACAAGGAGGACTCGCCTGATGTTCGAAAGATCAACAACGCGTGGTGGAACAACCTCGCGTTACGGCAGGTCGTTACCTCCCCGGCCATCGGTCGAGTGGCTGCTGCTTTGTTGGAAACGACTGAGGTGCGCCTTTGGCATGATCAAGTAAGTTTAAAGACAGAAAAAGCGAAGCAGAGAAGCGAGAGAAGAGTGAATAGGGAGGAATGAGAGAGGATGAGTGAAGAGGACAAATAGAAGAGAAACGAAGAAGAGGCTCAAGGGAAGGTACGCATCAATTCACTCATAGTCTGAAAAAGGCGATATGGAAACCTGGCGTTCGCGAAGGGGAAGGTGAGAGCGCTGCCTCTACAGCTGGAAACATAGGATGGCACCAGGATTATGCTTTTTGGCAAATATCGGACAGCACCAACATGTGCACCGCATGGATCGCTCTCCAGGACACAGACCTGTCCAACGGCGGCCTGAGAACCATCGCTGGGTACTTCTCCTCCCCCTTTCCTCTGTCCTCTGGGCTCTTCTTTCGTCTCCTCTTTCTCTCTTTTCTGTTTTATCTCCTTCTCAGTGCCTCTGGCTTTGCTACTCTCGTCTTCACTTCGTCCTTTCCTCTCCATGCTCATCTCTCCTCTCTCTCTCTCTCTCTCTCTCTCTTCTGTGCCTCTCCCTTGCAGGTCGCACAAATGGGGTCTTGTGCCCGACTCGGCAACCTTCTTTGAGAAAGATATGGACAAGCTAAAGGAAAACTTTGCTCGTTTCGGAGATGAATGGCAGGACGAGCCTTGCATCATGAAAGCTGGCCAGGTTCGTTCCTCATCCTCCTTTGTTTACCTTTCTTCTCTCATTCATTCCACTGGCAAAACGACAATCTTTAGGTTGCTTTTCATCACTCGCTCACTTTCCATGGGAGTGGCGCAAACCTTCGCAACGAGCCCAGGCTGGCCATAGCGGTGCACATGATGGGGAAGGGCTGTTGCTATCGCTCTGGATTTGGGTGGCATCACAACGCGGTGGACATGGGACCGTTTGTCAAGGATGGAGATCCCTTTGAAGGAGCTCGTTTTCCTCTGCTTTATGCCACTGCTGAAAAATAAGCTTTCGACGTGAAAAAGAGAGAGAGGCAAGGGAGGAGAGAGAAAGAAATGTTGTTTAAAAAGAACAACAACTGTTTACAGCAAAGTTCAAATCGAGAGCTTAACAATCTAAAAGGGGAGAGACAACCAGAAGCAAAAAAATAAAAACAAAAGAAGAAAGGAGACAAAAGGCTTTGGTCCTGTTTGGAGTTTGTCAGTTCGTGTCGAATGGCTATTGACCACGATTACTTGCAGTCCTCAAAGGTAAATCCACCGCAAGCCAAAACAACAATGAAGAAGATCAAGATCTAAAAAGAAGGGAGAAAAGTGAGAAAAGAGCGCACAGGAATATGGTAGTAGTAACAAGGAGGGAGGAAAATGCGTACGATGAGGATGACAAGGATGCAAATGTTGAGCTTCACGTTCTTCCACCACAGTTTCTTCTTCAGCTTAACAGCTCCCTTTCGGAAGGTTCCAGCCTCTACTTGCATTCGGTCTGTCCTATCCAATACGTCCTCGATCTTCTCTCCACGTCTTAATACATTCTCTGATAAAATGGAAGTACATTAAGTAAGGAATGACCACGCTGGAAGAAGGAAAAAGAAGAAGGAAGAAAGGAAGAAAGGAAAAGAAAGAAATACCTATGTTTTCCATCATGATGTCCTGAACCTTGTCTACGCTAGCTTGGATATTCTTAATCTTATCAGCCGAAGGATTGTTGTTATAGAAAGCCTGTTGCCACAAAGAGGAGAGAGCGTATTAGCAACAGGACCAAGTCCCAAACGAAATAATTGCAGAGAGTCAAACCATTTCCTCTGCAATAACCTCGCCAAAGTCGTCTCCACCGTCATATCTCTGCTTGATCTTGGTGAGAAAAGCAAATGCAATCCTTGTCTGGAAGCTCACGTCAGCCACACAAAGGTACACCACTTCGTTCTCCACAATGTAGTTGAAAGAATATCTGATTTTTGCATGATGGCGCAGAGAGAAGAGCGAGAGTTTGTCAGAACGCAGACACGAAGAAAAGAAGAGCGAGAGAAAGAGAGAGAGAGAGAGAGAGAGAGAGAGAGAGAGAAGAGGACAAAACAGGGGAAGAAAAACGAAGGAAATAATAGGAGGGACAGAGGGACAAGCCAAGCAAAGAAGCTTACCCTTCATGGTGGTACGACTTCTTGTGGTCAGATCCGGTGGAAATACGGTCCAGGATAACGTCCACCAAGCTCTTCACCTTGCCAGTGGCCTGGTCCGTGCCATGGTCCGCCACAGTGGAGTCCCCCTCAGCCACCGCCGCGTAGATTATTCCTGGCATTGTCTGTGTTCTCTAATCTTCAAAAAATTCCCTCTACTCTTTGTTCTTCTTGTTCTGCTTCTGTCTCTCGTTTGAAATGGGTGAAGATTGACAAACTTGTCTATGTCTCGTCTGTCTGGCCAAACACACACAACACAAAAAAATAAGTTCCTTGTGTGTGAAAAAGCGTCCCCCCCCCCTTAAAAAAAAATACCTTTTTGTTGTTTTGAACAAAAAAACTGTAGTTAAAAAAAAAGCAAAAGGAAAAAAAAAACTGTTCTTCTTTTTGTGTTTCCTTCTTCTCTCTCTTTTCCTTGTTTTCCTGCTGGAAAAATAAGGGAGAAAGGAGAGAGTAGCACAAAACCCAAAACAAAAAAAAAGAGAGAGAAGTCTGCTTCGGTTTTGCTGTCGGTTAACTATTGAAATTTCGGTGTAAGGCGGGTTGAAATCCCAACGAAACATTTTCAAGCGATCACTGCTGACGTCATCCTAATAGGTTATGTAAGCTACGAGAGAGAGGTTTTTTTTTGTGTGGACCAAAGAAAAGTTCATGGTATCCGATGGGATTCGAACCGAAGACGAAGAATGGTGCTCGATTCGTTCACAGATGGACAAATATCTCTGCACCAAGGCTGCACATCTGAGGAATGGGTGGGCAACAAAAAAAAAGTAAGGAACAGCGGAGAGGAACGAAGGAAAGGAAGAGACGAGCAAGATTATTCCGTTTGTTTGTAGCTGTTGAGGCTCCACTCTCAAGCCTCCACCTCATACTTTTTCCCTTCACTTCACCTTCAAAAAAACACACACAATTTTTTGTGACAAAAACGACAAGCCCATCATCCGTCAGCCACCCACGCTTCTCCTTCCCAAAAACGACCCCTCAACAAAGCGTAGCGGCAAGGCAGCTTTGACAAACACACCAAAAAAAAAAAACGTAGCGAAAACCCAAGGGGTAAGCAGCTAGCCGGTAGTGTGGTGGCGCTGATAGAGGCAACACCCCCAATCCACTCACACACACGCACACACATAAAGAAGAAGAAGAAGAAGCCAGCACATGGAAGGTGAAAGCGGCGGAGCAGGAGGAGGCGGAGGAGCGGGTAGCAACTGCCTCAATACGCACCACACCAAACAGCAGCAGCAGCAAACGCAACAACAACGTTGGCACGGGGGCGGAGGAGCCCACGTGAACTCCTTTCCGATGATGATGTCCTCCGGAGGCCAGCAGCAACAGCCGCCTTGTCCTTGTTGCCACGTGCAGCAGTTCTCTGGAGGAGAAGGAGGAGAACCCAGTAGAGGATTTACTTTCTATGTTCGGCCTCATGGGTAGCCTTTTTTCTCTCTTCTCTCCTCTCTTTTCTTAGTACTTTAGTTTACTGATAACGAAAATCTCCAAACACAAAGCGTTGATGGAATCGAAGTGTCGTTTATTCTTCCTCACTATAACAACAATAGAATATTTCAATCAACGGAGCCTCATCATCACCAACTCCAACAACAGCAGCAACAACCGCAAACAACAACCACAAAGAGAGGAGGAGCAGCCGGAAGCGTTGGTAAAGAGAGTGGTGGCGGAGGCGGAGGAAGAGACAAGCGAAAGAGAAAGAAGGAAAAGACAGAGGACGGTGCTTTTAATGCCGGCACCACAGCAACGGTAGAAGAACAGGAACAACAAGAAGAAACAAGTAAAGAAGGCGGAGGTGGTGGCAAAGAAAACAACGCCAAGGAAGGAAGCTCCTTCTGGTTCTTCAAGAAAGTCAAAGAAACCACAGCGTCGGACAAAGACCACAACAAAGGCGATAGAGAGAAAGAGAAAGGCGACACTCACAAAGAAAGAGACAAAGATCATCAACAAAACCAACACACAAAAGAACGAGACAACGAACAACGAGAGAACGTTGCCGCAACAACAAAGGATAAGACCCAGGACAGAGGGCAGAGAGATGGCAGAGCAGAAAGAGAAAGGGAAAGAGAGAGCTTCGTTCTCCTGGTGAAATGTCCTCAGCTTAGGGAATGGGGCAATTACTATAGCGAACTGGTAGTCAACAAAGAGAAGGACAGGAGCTCTCTCGCTCGTTTCAAGAAGCTCATCGCCAACGAGTTTGAGATCCCGGAGGAACGCATTTACAAGCTCGTCAAACTGCCCAACCACGTCGTTCTCTTGCGGGACCGCCACTTGCAACGCCTTCGACGAATGGATAGAATAGAAGTGCTGCTCATTCCGAAAAAGAGCGGTGGAGGAGGAAGTGGCGGAAGTGGAGCAGCAAATCCTTCTGCCTCCACCTCTTCTTCGTTTGAGACACTACCTCCGTTGCTGCCTTTCTATAACATTCAACAACAAGATTGTGGTGTAGCAGATGGCTCGGTGGGGTCGCTAGATGGAACAAACTCCACCACGACTGCCGCTCCTTCGGAGATGATGCACTCATCGCCACAAAGACAAACTTTATCTCCTCGACACCACCTTTCAGCAGTGGCAACGTTGCTTTCCTCTCCGTCAATAACTTCTTCCTTTGCTTCTGCCTCTTCCATTCCCGGTGTTTCTGCGTCCTCCTCTGCTGCTTCTTCTAGTTCTCCTTCATCCTCTGCTACTCCTTTTCTCGTTCCTGTTCAGCTGTCAGCAGCATCAGCAGCGACAACCTCAACATCAACTTCAACACCGCCAACTACAACCTCAACAACAGACAACGAATACACGATGGACAGCGAAGTGGAACGTCTCAACGACAACCATTTGTTTCGACTGCTTTCTAGTCAACCGAAGAAGAAAGTGAAGCGAGCAAAGAAAGCAACAGCAGGACAAAGGCAGGCTTTAGAAAATGGTGAGAGCAATTATGGGGAACAAAACGTAGGTGCGGAGGAGATTGATCAACAACAAGAAGGAGGAGCAGCTCCTAACGATGCAACTGTTGTGTATGAGGAGAACGAGGACAAGCGAATTAGGCAACATATTCTTTTAGGGCAGAAGATTCATGTGCTTGCCTTACAACCTGGACAGGTTTGTACTTTTTCTACTTCTTCCTTCCTCTTCTTCTTCCTTTCTTTCTTCCTTTTCTCTTCCCACTTCTTTTTCTTCCCTTCCATTTTTAACTCCTCACGCTTTTTTCAGTGTACAATAGGGTCAGTTCCGGTAGAATCAAAGAAACAAGCAGTCAACAAAGTAGTAGGCAACCAAGCCAAAGTGGAAGCACATCTCCAACGGAAGAGAATACCTGTAGTGTTGGGACCCCCCAACTCTATCGTTCGACCTAAGCACTTGAACTTCCCTCTTCCCTCTACGATGGTTATATCGCCATCATCCTCCGCGGCGGCAGCCGCCGCTGCAGCTACTGTCCCTTCCTCACCTTCTCTCACGCGCCATCAAGTCTTTGCTGCTGCTTGTGCTTCACCGGTTTCTCTTTCTTCGGACCTCATTCAGAACCCTGTTAATACCGTCATTACTATTTCGCCTTCTGTTTATTATCCTTCGTCTGCTTCCGAAACGGATGAACAGACAGAGGACGGCCAACAGCAACAATCAGGAGGAACGATGACGGAACGAGATGAGAACACGGAGGAAATACCATCGCAGCAACCTGTTTTGCACATGATTGACCATCATCACATCGCACGTGCTGTATGGGAATCTAAATTACCTCTCAAGTAAGTACGCTTTCTTCTTTTCGTCGTTGCTTTGTCGGTCTCTTCTCTCTTCCCTCTTCTCTCCTCTCTCCCAGTCTTGTTTTTTTTAACTTATTTGCTGAACAGAGAAAAGAGCGTATACTTCAAAGTGGTGGCGGACTTATCTCATTTGCCCGTGCCTCAGTTCTGGGAGGAGATGAAGAAACGCAATTGGGTGTACCTGATGCGCAACGGGGAAGGTCCATTGTCCCCCGAAGACCTACCATTGAGCGTCGCGGACATGGTGGATGACCCCTTCCGCTCCTTGGCTTGGGCTTTGCGAGGTTTACAGTCCTCGCCTCTTCCTTTTCTCGCTCTCTCTTCCTAACCCTGTATGGAAATAGGCAAAACAAAAGGCTTTCGAAAGACGCACACGCCCTTCTCCGAGTTCATATGGGCAGATTGGCTGCGTCAACGGCCAGAGCTGAGCGATAAGGACCTCCAAGGCAACAAGATCTACGACTACTTTGACCTAGCGGTGGCCCTCTGTCGCTCCGAAGCGGCTTCTCAGCTTCCTGGCTTTATAAGCAGTTCAGCTTCCGCTGATAGCAACAGCAGCAACAGCAACAACAATCCCAAAAGTTTGGAAAGAGAGAAAGGAGAAAGGGAAAGGGAGAAAGCGGAAAGAGAAAGAGAAAAAGGAGAAAGGGAAAGAGAAAAGGGAGAACGAGAGGGCAAAGAAAGAGAACGAGAGAAAGGAGAAAAAGAAGGCAAAGATAAAGAAAGAAGCTTCCTCAGTATACGCCGGAGTCAGTCCACTCCGTCTACCTCGCTTTCTTCTTCCTCGTTGGATCATCCTGGTCATCATCATCCTTCTTCTGCTGCCCAACGCACAACAGCAAAGCAGCACAGCGTGAAACAACAAAAGAAAGGAGGAGGAAGCAGCAAACACAACAAGGACACTAACAACAATCAAGCATCGGTGGAGGAAGAGCAACAGCAAGGAGAAGCAAACGAATGGCAACAACAAGAAGGGGAAGAGAGTGGGAACAACAATGAAGTTGTCTCTCCGCGAGCAAGAGAAAAGGAGAGGGAGAAGGAAAGGGAGAGGGAGAAAGAAAAGGAGAGGGAGAACGAAACGAGAGGCGGTGCCGCAGCGCAACGCGAGGACTCGATGATAATCTCCGAGTGAGAAAGGATTGCTTCTCTGGCACAAATGTAATACTAACACCTGTAAACAACAACAACATAATCATAATAAGAAAGCCCTTGTACACGCAACGTATGTGCTGCTGAAAGAGGGAGGGTTTTTTTTAACTCCTAGGTACACAGGCAGTTTAAAATGGGGGAGGGGTTGGTCGCGGTTTGGCTGGGCCGAAGTGAGTGGTCGGGAGGGGTGGATTCAGTGAGAGGCGGACGAAGAAGAGGCGGCCAACTCCTTTTGCTTCTTTGCCTGTTGCATGATGTCCTTCTGGAGTAGTGGTGAATCATTGGAGAAGTAAAGGGAGAGAGAGGAATGTGAGCTGCGAGGGAAAGAAGAGAGAAGCCATGTTTTTTTTTTAAAAAAAATAAAATAAAACAAACACGCACCGCTACGGCAGAGCTGCCAGGGAAGGCAGGGAGCAACGGGAACAAGAGGAAGGGGATCATGAATCGAACCATGATGGGGCGGAAGTTCTCCCTGATGGTAATGCGCAGATGCGGGGGCACAGAGCTCATGGTGTGTGTTCAACCACTTTATCTTTTCGGCAAGTGTTAAAAAAAAATCAAAGCGTTGTGCGTGCGGCAACTCTGCGGTTCGCTTTCTTTTTCGCTTTACGTATAAAATTTTGTGTTTAACTTTTACCTTTTTAATAACGTTTTCACATCACCTTAAAAAGTAAAAATTGAACTTTCAATATTATAAGACTCCTCAAGTTATCGATCTCTTTTTGAAAAACTATCCAATGAAAAATCAAAAAATAAATAATTTACAATTTTCTTTACATATATTATCCACATTCGCTCCTCTTCCTCCTCTTGGCTGTACTCCTCTTCGTCTTCTGCCTCGCTGGCCTCTGCCTCCGTCCCGCCATCCTCCGTGAACTCTTTCATCGTCACCCCCTCCACCACTACCATGACCTCCTTCGTCTGCCCCGAGGACGGCGTGCCTCCAGAGCTCGAGCTCCCCGAGGCCGCCCTCCACCGACAATGCCACAAGGCCGACCGCCAGGCCTGGAACACCCCAGCGGAGGTGCCAAAGATGAGAAAGACGAACAAGCCCTGACTGACCTCGTTGAAGGTCACCACCAACCACAACCCAAAATTGACCTCCTGCCGCAGGGAGCACTCCTCTATCCCCTCCGCCAGCGAGGACACCAGGTCCCTCACCGAATGGGTGTAGAGGCAGTCGATATAGTCGTTGTAGGCCTTGTACTGAGCCTCCTGCACGTAGTTGAAGTGGATCTGGAAGCTGAAGACAAAGGTGTAGATCCACACGTAGAGCAGCAGGAAGGCGAACAGCCGCCATTGCCGGATAAGGAACTGCCACCCTTCTCTCGATTTCTATGGAGAACATAGACAACGCCATAAGTAACACTCTCCTGAAAGGCACAGAAGGGAGAAGAAGAAGAAGACGGAGAAGCACAATGAAAAGAAAGACAAACAAGGTTTACTCACCTTGTAACCGACTATAGCAGTGACGATCAATAGAACGACGCCGATGAAGACCAACACAAGAATTGGGACCGTCAGCAACATGAGGTTCCACAGGTTGTGCTCTTCCGAGCCCGAGTGAGTGGTTCCTTCGCTGCTGCCCTGAAAAATCACCTCGCCGTCACCAGAATGGATGGTGCACCAGAAGCTGGCTCCAGCATAGCCCAGTTGTTGTCCGCTCAACGCGATGATCAGAGGGATGAAAGGAAGGCCCCAACAAAGCGTTTGGAACACCACTTCCACCAACGACACTCCGCCACTCTTCCTTCGTTTGGCCCTGCCGTCCTCCTCCACATTGGTAGGGGCGAGGCGTGGGGAAAGAAGAGGGAGAATGCAGTAGCGGTCGAGCTTCCAGGAAAGAACGATGGTGAAGAAGAGGTTGAGAGTGATGGTCAGCCACCACAATGCTCCTGCCCATGTGAAGTACACGAACAGTATTCCTTTTGGTTTATCGCACCAGAAGCAGAAAGCATTAACGAAAAGAAAGAAAAAGAACGAATGGCAGGCAACAAACCTTGAATGGTGCAAGCAGCATCGCCAAAAGAGTTGAAGTGTTTGTCTCCATCGCACCACACCTCCTCATGACCCACCATGCTTCCCACACAGAATGCCAAGGTGCGACCTCCCACCGCCACCACGAAGAACAATGGCAGGTTCGCTGGGAACTTCCTCTTGCCAGCAACCAAGATGTAAGAGCCAATCACCAAGGCCGTGGCAGCCAAGGAGATCCATGCCATGACGGACATCATGACCTCCACCGCCTGGTATTCGTTGTTGGTGATGACCGGTTGAGGACAGTCAAAGGCGCAAGCTCCTGGCTCCCCTGTTGGATGTAGCCCATCTGGACACTCCACTAGTGGCTCTACATGCAAAGGTGAGAAAGAGACAAACGAGTCAAACAACAAAAAGACAAAAGAGAGAAGAAAGACGCCAGAAAAGAGAGAGAGAGAGAGAGAGAGAGCGAGTAAGAAGAAATAAGATAACAAAGGGATGAGCGCTAATACGAGCGAAGGCAGGAGAAGAAAGCATGAGAGGAAAGATGATAGAAGAAAGAAGAGAGAAGATAGACGCAAAGAAAGCGAGCATTACCAACAGTAAGGTTGCGATTGCCATCATAACACGAAATGGTGACATTCACCAGGTCGTGAATCTCTAGCACGTTCGGAGACACCTCCACAGTGTAGTTTCCTTCTGGAAAGATGTCGTGAGAAGGTGTGCCCCACATGACCGACCAAGGGACATCACAGTCGAGTACAGTCTCTGCCGTGAGGCCCACCCCGATTAACAGCTTGGAGAGGACTTCTATGCAGGCGACTTCAGAGTCTTTGCAGAGGCTTCGGCAGGGATAACGCCCCACCACAGCAACTTGGTCGGCCGTTGAAGAAGGAAGCGCCAGGCATTCTCTATTGAACGTAATGGTCAGGAGGACTACATATATTTCTTTTTGTGAATGCACAAGAAGCAACACAAACCTAAAGAGACCGGCGCAGATCTTGCGAAAACTTGTGCTCAAACAAGGTTCAGCAACAACTCCCTGTGTTTGTACAAACAATCTTGTTTTTTTTACAAAATGTTACAACAACAAGTTCAAGACCAAAGGAGAAGTTAAACTCACCGTAGCACGTCAAACCGTGAAGACATATGGTCATCGCTGTAGATGTACTCGTAGGTAATGTAGTTCCTGCACACGCCCAGCTCCGCTGTGACGTTGTCCACATGAACGCAGCTCGCTCCCGGTCCCTGCGGCTCGCTGATATATTGAACCTGCGCCGCTGCCAACTCCAGCTCGAACAGCAACAAAACGCACAAACAAACCACCCGCGGGCTCGTTGTCCTTGGCGTTATCGCCATCGCCAATGTATTCGTTCGCCCTCTTCTCCGCGTCTTCTTGCACAGGATAGAAACAAACAGCACAGGCCGACCCTTTCTTTCTTGAAACACTCGCCAAGATCTCATCGACCGGATATATGGTCCGTAATTAATCGTATAATACCGTTATAGATGTCTTTCCATTTTCTTCGGTTGTCCAATATGTCGCCTAACAACTCTGCACCATTGCATCTCTCGCTTTCGCGTGCTGTTGCAACTGGCCGGACTCTTCCCCTTCACCTTTTCTTCTCCAGCAGTGTTCTTGTTATTCTGGTCATAGTGCATTTTCTTGTTCTTCCCTCTTGATAATTATGCTTGGCGAGCAGCCTTGAACCACTAGAAGAACAAGAACAGAATGCGAGGACACTACCGGTGCTCCCAGAAGAGGTTCTCTTTTTTTTTTCTTCCATTGACAATATGTCCAAGCATTAATAAAACCATCAATACAGTTCTTCAGAAGCATCCTCGTCTTCCTCTTCTTCTGTGTCGGAGCTTTCCTCTTCCTTGGACGTCTCCTCCGAGAACTCCTTCATGTTTACTCCCTCCACAACTACCACCACCCCCGAAGAGGAATGTTTGCCACTTGATGACCCTCTGGAAGGGTCTATGTCCTCGCCTGCGCTCCATCGACACTCCAACAATGCGGAACGCCATGCCTGGAACACCCCAGCGGAGGTGCCAAAGATGAGAAAGACGAACAAGCCCTGACTGACCTCGTTGAACGTCACCACGAACCACAACCCAAAGTTGACTTCTTGGCTCAACTCGCAAGTCAGCGGTTGTGATGGATTGGTGATCTTCTGAACGGCTTGTATGTAGAGGCAGTTGATGTAGTCGTCGTAGGCTTCGTATTGGGCCTCCTGCACGTAGTTGAAGTGGATCTGGAAGCTGAAGACGAAGGTGTAGATCCACACGTAGAGCAGCAGGAAGGCGAACAGCCGCCATTGTCGGATGAGGAACTGCCACCCTTCTTGTGATTTCTATGAAAAGAATGAATAACAAAGCATTACATGGAGAAAGAGATAAGGTTCTCTCACCTTGTATCCAAAGACGGCGGTGGTAAGCAACAAAACAACACCCACAAAGACAAATACCAATATTGGCACCGTCAACAACATAAGATTCCACAGGTTGTCTTCGTCCGAGCCCGAGTGAGTGGTGCCTTCTGCGCTTCCTTCAAACACCACTTCGCCTTGGCCGGAATGGATGGTGCACCAGAAGCTGGCTCCAGCATAGCCCAATTGTTGTCCGCTCAACGCGATGATCAGAGGAATGAGAGGAATCCCCCAACAACATGCGTGGAACACCACTTCCACCAACGACACTCCTTTTTTTCTAGTTTGCTGTTGTTGAAGGGAAGAACGACGAAGGAAAGGAAGAGAATAGAGTCGGAGGTGATCATGTTGCCAGGAGAGAACGAGAGTGAAGAAGAGGTTGAGAGTGATGGTCAGCCACCACAATGCTCCTGCCCATGTGAAGTACACGAACAGTATTCCTTTTGGTTTACTTTAAGGATAAGATGAACGTGAAGCAGTCCAAAGAAAACGAGCAATGGCAGGCAACAAACCTTGAATGGTGCAAGCAGCATCGCCAAAAGAGTTGAAGTGTTTGTCTCCATCACACCACACCTCCTCATGACCCACCATGCTTCCCACACAGAATGCCAAGGTGCGACCCCCCACCGCCACCACGAAGAACAATGGCAGGTTCGCTGGAAACTTCCTCTTGGAAGCCACCAGCAGGTAAGACCCTGCCACAAAGGCTGTGGCGGCCAAGGAGATCCATGCCATGACGGACATCATGACCTCCACCGCCTGGTATTCGTTGTTGGTGATGACCGGTTGAGGACAGTCAAAGGCGCAAGCTCCTGGCTCCCCTGTTGGATGTAGCCCATCTGGACACTCTACAGATGGCACTACAACGGAAGAAGAGGAGGAATAAGAAGACAAAGAAGAAGAAGGAGAAGGAGACGAAGAACAAGAACAAGCGACGGCTACGAACCAGCAGTGAGGTTGAGGTTATCTTCATAACATGGAATGGTGGTGTTGAAAAAGCTAAGCCCTTCATCTGCTGATACCCCCACTGTATAGTTTCCGTCAGGAAAGATGTCGTAAGAAGGAGCTCCCCAAGTCAACTCTGAAGGCACCTTGCAGTCAAGCAGCTCATCCACGGTTGTGATGTTGCCAGTCAGCTTAATGATCTCCTTAACTGCTTCTTGGCAGAAACCTTGGTTCTGCACGCAAACGCTTCTACATTGATAACGCCCAACGATGGCCACGTTGGATGGTGCTGATGGATCAGGAATGCGCATGCACTCTCTGTAATAAACATACAGAAAAAGGCCGATAAAAAACACTACGTAAGAAGCAAAGGAAAGATGACTAGAGAGCAAGAGGAGAGGAGCGAGAGAGAAAGAGCGTGAGAGAAACAGAGAAGGAAAGATGAGAGCGGAGAGAGAAGAGAGGAGAGAAAAGAGAAGAGAGAAGAGAGAAGAGAGAAGAAAAAGAAAGAAGAGAGAAAAGGGCTAAGGGAGAAGGAACTGGAAGACGCACAACATTGAACGACGCACCGAAACATTCCGGCACATAACTTCTGCCACGAACTGCCCAGACAGGGCTCTGCCACAAAGCCTTGCAACCTCGTCCACAACCTTTTGTCCATGGAAGACAGTTACACCGAGTTGAAGCGGAAAAATAGCACAAACTCAAAAAAACTAAAAATAATACGAACTGTACAGCGGCAAAACGAAACGCTGCGTTGTCGTCGGTGTAGATCAGCTGGTAGGTGAGGTAGTCCTTGCAAGGCCCTCGCTCCGCCGTCGTGAAGTTGTCGATATGGACACACCGCGCGCCGGGTCCTTGCGGCTCGCTCACCTCCTCCTTACCCCCCTCCGCTGTTCCGCTCACAACCAGCAGCAGTACCGCCACGACTGCCGCAGCGGTGGGTGCCTTCATGCCTTTGCGCCCTGGATCCCTGTCAACCTTGGTTCCGTTGCGAAAAGGAACCACGTTGTCTGCTGAGCCAAAATAAAAAAAAACAAGAAACTTTGCATTATGCTTAGGTTTTTTTTTGGCTCTTCAGATCTGCGCGTTTATGTAATGTATCCCAGAAGACAGCAGGACCAGCGCGAGTCCATTCGTCTGCGTTACCGTCATTAAGATATTAAAAAAAAATCTTCGATTTATTTACCCTGCAGAAGATATTTTCACTGATAATCGATAGTATTTCCTTTATGAAGAAATCATTGATTTTGTTTGCTTTATTTGCCGTGCTGAAGAATATTTCACTGATTATCGATAGTATTTCCTTTATCTGATATTGATTTCATATTTATCGATATTTTTAATTTTTTTTTGTACATTTTCGCACCCCAAAAAAGTTACGCACTTTCGTCCTCCTCATCCTCCATGCTGCTGTACTCATCCTCCTCTTCTGTTGTCTCTTCGGAAGTAAACTCTTTCATGGTCACACCCTCCACCACCACCACTTCCTTGTGCTGCCCCGAAGAATTGGAAGAGGAAGGGCGGCCTCTCCCACCTCCTCCCAACGAAGTGGAACCATCCGAAGCAAGAGCAGCCCTCCATCTGCACTGCCACAAGGCCAAACGCCATTTGCTCCAAATCTCCCCGGAGGTGCCAAAGATGAGAAAGACGAACAAGCCCTGACTGACCTCGTTGAATGTCACTACAAACCACAAAGCATAGCTGACTTCCTGCCTCAACTCGCAATGGATATCGTCCTCGACAGGATTGATTACCAGGTCTTGAACGTTGGAGATGAAGAGGCAGTTGATGTAGTCGTCGTAGGCTTCGTACTGGGCCTCCTGCACGTAGTTGAAATGGATCTGGAAGCTGAAGACGAAGGTGTAGATCCACACGTAGAGCAGCAGGAAGGCGAACAGCCGCCATTGCCGGATGAGAAACTGCCATCCTTCTCTTGATCGCTGTTCGTGCATTCAAGCAAAGAAAAACACAATGAGAATAGAGGAGAGAGAGAGAGAGAGAGAGAGAGCAAGAATACGAGCAAATAAAAAGGACGTGATAATCACCTTGTAACCAACTACTGCAGCGATGATCAACAGGACCACACCGATGAAGACCAACACCAAAATGGGAACTGTCAGCAGCATGAGGTTCCACAGGTTGTGCTCTTCCGAGCCCGAGTGAGTGGTTCCTTCTGCGCTTCCTTCAAACACGACGCCACCATCGCCGGAATGGATGGTGCACCAGAAGCTAGATCCAGCATAGCCCAGTTGTTGCCCGCTCAACGCGATGATCAGAGGAATGAAAGGAACTCCCCAACAACATGCGTGGAACACCACTTCCACCAACGACACTTGCCCTTTTTTGGTGTCCTTATGCTTCTTTTGTGGCTGTTGCTGCTGTTCGTAGGATGTAGTGCTGAGGCAAGGAAGAGTAAAGAGAAAGTGTTGACTAGGCTGCCAGGAGAGAACGAGAGTGAAGAAGAGGTTGAGAGTGATGGTCAGCCACCACAATGCCCCTGCCCATGTGAAGTACACGAACAGTATTCCTTTTGGTTTAGTTTGAGCTTGAGATGAACGTGCAGCAGTCCAAAGAAAACGAGCATGGCAACAAACCTTGAATGGTGCAAGCAGCATCGCCAAAAGAGTTGAAGTGTTTGTCTCCATCACACCACACCTCCTCGTGACCCACCATGCTTCCCACACAGAATGCCAAAGTGCGACCCCCCACCGCCACCACGAAGAACAATGGCAGGTTCGCTGGAAACTTCCTCTTGGAGGCCACCAGCAGGTAAGACCCTGCCACAAAGGCTGTGGCGGCCAAGGAGATCCATGCCATGACAGACATCATGACCTCCACCGCTTGGTATTCGTTGTCGGTGATAAGTGGTTGAGGGCAGTCGAAAGCACACTCCCCTGGAATGCCGGTAGAATGAAGTCCAGTTGGACATTTTATATCACCTCCTGTTGTAAGACAAGAGTTCAGGAATGTTGAGAAGAAACCGAACCCCAGCAATAGAAAAAGAACAAGAAGAAGAAAGGACAACACCACCAAGACCAAGATACCATCAACAATAAGAAGAAAAGATCATCACTAACCGGCAGTAACATTAAAATTGTCATCGTAGCAAGGAATGGTAGCATTGAAGTAGGTCTGGCCATCGTCTGCAGTAACGGGAACGGTGTAGTTGGGGCCTGTGGGAAAGATCTCATATGTGGGAACGCCCCACATCAGCGGGAAGGCCTTTGTACAGTCCAGGGCACTGAGGCCGGCGGTGGAATTGATCATCTCCGCGAGTAACTTAGCAGCTGCTGCCTGACACAGTCTCTGTGTCTCGTAGCACAAGGACTTGCAGGGAAACCGCCCAACGATCGCCACTTTCGTCCCTGCCTCGTTCGTAATATTGGGAGGAGAGGTATCATTTATGTGCAAACATTCTCTGATGACAGCGAATACATTAGGCATAATAAAACGAAACCAATTAACGAAACAAAAAGACGAGAGCCAACCTAAACATTCCAGCACACAGGCTTCGCCATCCACTATCAAGACAAGTCGAAGGAAGCAAGCCTTGTATTGTCGACCAGATCCTTAAAAGACAACAATGATAAAAATATTAGCGTATAACGTACTCCACAATAAATAGGCAGAGAAAAAAAAAGACTTACTGCAGCGATCGAAGTCTATAGGGTGTGTTCTCGTCGCTGTATATCATTTCGTAGGTGAGGTAGTCCTTGCATTGCCCTCTCTCGGCCACCGTAAAGTCGTCAATATGAACGCATCGCGCTCCTGGTCCTTGCGGCTCGCTCATGTCCTCCTGACCTGCCTCCACCATCGCTATAAAAGCCCCATTTTCGCCTCCAAAAGACACAATCACCAGTAGCACCAACAGTATGACTGTTGCCACAACTTTCATCTTGCTGGTCTTTGCTTTTTTTTTAGTGTGTTTGTTCTTGCCGTGTTGCAAAGCGTTAATGAGGAGACCTGAAACGCTCTTAATTAAGAACATAATTAACATAACCACCCAGTAATTCGAGCAACCAGATAAACTGTGTTTTTAAGGAGAAGAATGAGAAAAGTTGACGAAAAGAGGAAACTTGAATGGAACGTCTTTTCGGCCCAATTGCTCAAAAAAAAAACGCACGTTATTTCAAGGGTCGGCATTTTTCCAGGCATTTCTGTTGCTCTGTCTATCCCCATTCTTTCTTTATAACCTCGTCGAGTTGAGCCTCTTTGGCTCGCTCTTCCCGGAGCAACATAATTTCTCGTTCTCCCACGGAGGCGCTCCTCTGAGCCCTTATGCTGAAGATCTTGACCTTCTTGGCGGCATCTCGGTCTGTAGAACTTCTCGTTCTCCGCTTCTCCAAATCCTTCTCCTTTTCCTTTTCTTTTGCTTCTTTGTCTTTGTTTTTCTTCTCCTTATCCTTTCGCTTTTCTTTCTCTCCCTTCTCTCGTTGTTTATCTTCTTTTTCTCGTTGCTTCTCTTCCTTCCTTTTTCCCTTTTCTTCTTTTTCTCGTTGTTTCTCTTCCTTTCTCCGTTCTTTGTTTTCTCGTTTCTCTTTACTCCTCTCTTCCTTTTTCTTCTCTCTGTCCTCTTTCGTAGCGTTTTGCGGTGATGGTACACACTTTTCCCTTGTTAGCCGGTCATTCGTCTCAAGAGGAGAGTTCTTCGCTGATTTTGACACGTTATCCCAAGACCTCGACAAAGGAAGTCTCGCTTTCTCTTCCAGGACGGCTCTACCGTCTTTGCTGCCGCTGCTTTCTTGTATTGGAGCAGATGGTGCCCCTACTCTCGATGTGAGCTCTCTCCATGATAATTCCAACTCCAATGCTGCCACTCTTTTTTCCAACTTCCTGACTTTCTTCTTCCACTGCCTCTCGATCTGCTTTTGAAGCAATGCTTCCGTCAACGCCATCGACAAGTCAGCCGGCGCCGGCGTGTTCGACATTTTTTTCTTCTTCTTCTTGTTCTGCTTCTTTCTCTCCTCGCTCTTGGTATTCTCTTTGGCCACGTCTTCTTGCTTATCATCCTCAAACGCGGTTCGCCGTCCAATCCAAGCAGCCAAAAAGCCCAATAGCATATGCATCTCGAAGATAAAAAGAGGAGTAGGAACGAACCACAAGTGTTCGTCGTCTGGCTCTTGCCGCTCCACGTGCTGTTGAATACACGAACATGTAGATGGCAAATAGTAATTCGTAGATGAAGTGGAATTAATGAGAGGAGAAGAAGGAGCAGAGTAGAGTAAAGACAGAAGTTCGGTAGCTGCAATGGTGGCGGTGTCAACAAAACTCGGAGACGAGGTGTGCCATCGTAGCAACACCGTTCGAAGAAACAGAGCCATTAGAGTTAGCAAAAGAATGCAACAAACGCCCTGAAAGCTGGCCAAATGCCAGCTACGAAGAAACTCCACTAATGGATGCTGATACCGGTCAGCCATGTGTTGTTGCTCCTTTTTCTCTTCGGTTTGAAACCGATTCGTTCGGTTCTTCAGTTTGTTCTTGACGCCTCCAGCACCTTTCCAAGGAGGAATGAGGTCTTGGCAAGAGAGTGTGCTGGTTAGCCATTTCCGATAGTCCAATTCCTCATCATCATGCACGAGCCTTACACGGGGTGTGGAGGCCCTTCTCTCTTTCTTCTTCAGCTTTGTCGCCTTTGTTTGTGGTCGTTGTTTAGGTTCTTTCTTCTTCTTATGTACACTTACCATCACGGAGGGAGAGGAGGCAGCAGGGCTGGACGAAACGGGCTTGGGAGGCAGCGTTCGGACTCGATCGCTGCTTTGCGTGGCTCGCTCAATGCGCGCATGCTTTTGAGGTCGTTGCAGTTGATCGCTATCCTTCTGACTACCTTTTGAGCATCTCATCTCTCCCGTGGCCGTCCCTCTGCGACTTCTTCTCTTGATTATGTTAGCCGTCCTTCCCAAAGCGGTGAGGCTGCTCTCCTCTCCCATCGGTGGTGGCGAGACCGTCTCGTGATTGCTGCCGCTGTTGCTGCCACTGCTGCCGCTGCCGCTTCGGCTGCGCATTTTGTCTTGAGGGTACGGCATGGAGTAACTTCTATGCGCCTTGATTTTAGGCATGGTGCCACCGCCTTCGCTTTTCTCTCTCTTCTTGGCGGCCCTCGTGGGCGTGGTGTGGCTGGAGAACCACATCATGTTGCTGTTGTTTTTTAAGGTGTGCGCTGTGTACGTGTTCCAAGTGGCTTGTTAAACTGAGTGCCTCCTTTTTTTTTCCTTCCAACGGTGTTGCTCGACGACCTCGTAACTGCCTCTAACTGTTTAATTGTTTGAGTTAAACGCAAGAGCTGAAACGACGCATGGCACACGAACCTGCTTAACGTTATATTTTTTGCGTAGCAGCGACCCTACTCGACCCCCACCCTCTCCCCGTCTCCCCACCGAACCAACTGGTAGAAACAAAAAGCGCTTGTCTGTCTTTCCTTTGTTGGGTCCAACAAACGTCGTTGTTTGTATTTGCGGCGGTTGGCTTTCCCAGAAAAAAAAAAAGGGGGGGTTTTGTTCTCTCATTGCCTTATTTGTGGGGTAAGGGGCTCAATGCTTTGATCGGTTACTGAAAGTTTCAAACCACCAATCAAAAATCAAAACGAGGCTTTATCTTACCATAAAAAGGCCATTTCTGTTGTCTTTTTCTTTGTCTCATCTCTAGCAGAGATCTTTCACGTCGACAAAAATTCATTGCTCCGCTTTAGGGAGATTGACCTTACGGAACATTTCCAAAGATGGGACGGACGCGTGATGAGATTGATGTTCATTTGGATCAAAATGAAGCGCAGATCAAATTTTCAAAGCACCAATGAATAATCAAAAATGGAGACCACCAAATCGAATATCAATCTAAACCACCTTTAAAAAAATTAAATTTTTAAGCCTTCACTGGCGCAGACGTTTGGTGAGGAAGGCATTGGCTTTGGTCAGCCAGTGGTTGAGGTCGTGCAGGACGTTCTTTTCGGCCTCGGCGCTCAGCCACTGCTCGGCGGGTTCGGTGACTTGTGCCCATTTGGCTTTCTCCTCTTCGCTCAGGGTGCGTGTGGCTGCCAACACCTGTGTAAAGAAATGTTTTGCGTGTCAGCGGGAGAGAGAGAAACAGAGACAGAGAGAGATAAAGCGCAAAAGGCGATCAATACCAAAGCGGTAGCCCAAATGTTGCTCACAAAGTCGCTGAGAGGAAGACCAATAAGGCCATCCGTGAGGTCAGTGATGCTTAGCCCAAAGGCAGCTGCCAGCGGCGACGCCAGCTTCCAATAGGGAACATCCTGCTGTGGCTTCAACGCTATTAGAGCCTCGACAGTAGCAGCACTGACCTTGAGCTCTTTCGGTGGAGGAGGAGAAGCAGCTTCCTCTCCTCTAGTTCCTCTTCTGCCTTGATCCCAAGAAGAAGAAGAATAACCTCCTCCACGTCTACCAAAATCTCTACCTCCACCTCTTCCTCCTCGGCCGCTGCCTCCTCTTCCACCTCCTCCTCTTCCTCTATAAGAGTCAGTGTCTCTGTTGTACTGCTGCTCATTACCGGGTGTTGATGCTCCACGGTCATCGAATCGTCGACTGTCTCTGCCGCTTCCTCTGCCACCACCGTATCCTCCCCTTCCTCCTCTTCCTCCTCCACTTCTGCCAGCTCTAGCTCTAGAGTCGTGATATCTCCTGGCCTCGGTAAAAGCTGGTCCATTCAAAGGAACTATCTTCTCCACAACAGTAGCAGGAGTGGTGGTCTCCTCTTCCGCAGCAGGAGGCTGTTGCCGTTCCACTCCCACAAATGTGGTGAAGCGAGAGGAGAGGCCGTACCTCATGCCCAACTCGATGATCTCCTTCTTGAGCTCCCACTCTGCCTTGCCGTCCTCCAGAGACCTTTCCAAGCCTCTCACCAGTGACCTGGCAAAGAGTTGATGCAAGAGAGCGTCGTATTTTTCGCTACGAAGGGCGTCACTGGCCTTTAACTCCAGGTCCAGCGATACTTTGCCTCCTCCACGAGTGGAGTCGCCCGCAATGGTCACTTTCAGCATCTTATCTTCGTCGTTTTTCGAGGATTGGCCAAACGCTTCAAATGGCAACGAGCAGTGGACCAACAAAACGGGTCGATTGAGGATAACAGAAGTTGGGATGAAGCTATGCTTGATCTTCTCTTTGATGGAAGCGGAAAGCGGGCTGCCGTCATTGGTGGTCCACTCCAAATGCAGATCGGTCAGAGCTGGTTTTGGTTGTCTAGTATTGGTGGCACTTTGATCTGCTCCACCTCCACTTTGCTTCTCATCTCGCCACTTTTCAGCTTCGCCGTGTTCCTCGCCTTCCTCTCCTTCTCCTTCTTCACCCTCTCCATCCTCCTCCCCTTCCTCACCTCCTTCCTCTTCCTCGTCTTCATCCTCTCCTTCTCCTTTATTTTCTTCTTTCTCCGCTGTCGTTTTCTTTTTATCCTCTTCTTCTCCTCCCTCTTTGTCTTCTTTCCTCTTATTGTCTTTTTCAGCAGAAGAGGGACCGGCAGTGCGCATCAAGGCCTTTGGGTATACCACAAGCACAGCAGTATAGGCTCCTCCCTCTTCTTGGGGCGCTTCCAATAGAGCATAGCAACGATTGCTTTGCTGCTTGGTCAAAGAGATGTACAGCCCAAAATCGTGCTTGAAGCCTTTTACCAAGGAGCCTCCTCCAACAGTCACTCTCCCTGTTTTCTCGCTCTTAAGCCCCAACGAAATGGGCTGATTGGCCGCAACTCCTTGAATGCGCTCCGACATTTCCAACTGAACATCCACAAAGAGCTTCAGAGAAGGCGTGCGGCCTTTGTCGTAGAAACTGGAAGAAGAGGAGGAAGAACTTGGTTTCTTGGGCTTGGGGGCAAGGCGAGAGGGAAGGCTGAACTTGATGCGACGACCAGAATTGGGGGCAACGTTGTGAGGAACGGCCGGTTGACGAGCACCTTTGCGCTCTCTTTTTTCAAAGGCGAGTTCGGTGATATAGGTCAGCTTGATCGTTGCTTTGTGTCCTATTTTGGTGACCGTCCAAAAAAAAATACGTAAACAAGCAAGCAAAGCAAAAGGAGTGGAAGTTGAGTAAGCGACTGGGTTGAAGAAAAGAAGAGATGGAAGAAGAAGAAGAGGAGGAACCAGAAGGAATGCTGCCAATACAAGCGGTGAAGACATTTGGTCTAGCCTCCTCGCCAGGTGGGGCATTATAGATGGCGCTGTTGTGGAGCGCGTCCTCGAGTTGGTAGGCCGTAAGGGCTTCCTCGTTCTCCATCACCTTGATGGAGACCTGTCTGCCGCCCTCAATCTCAGCGTTAAAAGAGGTCACAGCCGAGTTCAATGGCACTGTGAAAAAATAGCTTTTGAAACATCACACAAAATCACAAAAACGCAGAGAGAGAGAGAGAGAGAGAGAGAGAGAGAGAAGAGAGATGACAAAAGATGAGTGAAAAGATTGGTGGTGTTTGCAAAAGACAAAAAAAAAAACGAAGAAGAGGAGCGAGACTTACGTAGCGTCAACGGGGTGCTCGTCGTTGTTGGTGTAGACCTGCTCCACCTGCACGCGCCCAAAGAGGTCCAAGACGCGGGCGCGAATCGCCACGCTGCCCAGGGCCATGGGAAATCGTCGTTGGGTGTTCCTGTTGAGCCCATAGAGGCCCGTGAGGTTTCTGTGGTAGGAGGGTCCCCCGCCCCCTCCTCTTGGGCCGCTGTCCCTGCCGCCACCCCCACGCACGACCGGCCTGCTGTCCGTGTACATTTTTTTTTCCTCCCCCTTTTTCGGCTTGCTAAGCTTTGCCTTTTTTTATTATTTTTTTTTTCTTTGCGCTGAAATCAAAAATAATAAAATAATGATTGGGGCGTGACGTCATTTTCTCGTAGGTAAAAAGGAGGGCTTAGATAATAGTTTTCCGTCGGATCGACCCTTGAAACGGGCTACCCCCACTCTAATATGATCATTGGATGAAGGTCGGTTTGGATGTTATCTAATAGATGTGTACAACATATTATGCGGTGGCCTAGGGTTTGAAGCAGTCCTTGTCGACACCAATTTTCCCTGCGGAAAGTTTTCATTAGTGTTATTTTTATACAACAACAAGGCCTTCAGCTTCGTTCGAGTCGGCTTGCTCCGTTTCTTCTTCTTGTTCGATGACCGCCTCTCTCTCTGTCTCTTCGCTCTCCTTCTCCACGGCAGCAGTCACGGCGCCAACAGTCGCCGCGGCGGCAGCCACAGCCACCGAAGAAGAAGAAGACGAGGAGCCTTGCTTGCTCTCTCTTGGCACTTTCTTCACTCGTCGACTGCTTTCGGCCTCGTCGTCGCTTTGGCTGCTCTGCTTCTTCTTGCCCATCTTTTTGGTGGTCTGTTTGGTCCGTTGGAAGAGCAGAGAGGTGGTCCTGCTGAGCTGTTTGCCAAAGTAAGGTTTCTCTTTGTTGTTGGCGTCTTCCACGGAATTCGATTGTGGGAAAGGAGAAGATTCGGAGAGCTGCTTGGCTTTCTTCTCTTTCTTGTCTTCTAGGAGTTGTTTCTTGACCCTCTTCTTCTCCTCTTTCTTCTTCTCTCTCTTTTGCTTCTCCTCCTCCGTCAAATGCTTTCTCATTCCCGTAAATTCTCCCACTTTCTTGAACGTCTTATTCAACGCCGCTTTGTTCAAGTTGTTCTTCTCTTTCTCCTTATTCGTTGTTGCACCACCTTCCACTGATGAAGATTCTTCTCCTTCACCAGCTTCACTCTGATGTTGTTCTTCATTTGTACTTCCTTTCTTCTTTCTCAGTTTGTTCAATCTTCCTCCTTTCTTTCTCTTGCTCTTCTTCTCATCTATCTTCTTTTGCAGTTCCGCCATTCTCATCTTGAGGAATGCCAACTCATCCTCTGCGCTGTGAAACTCAGGTTTAATGGCTGATCCTTCCTCCGAAGAAGAGCTCCCTCCGCTGCTATCATGCAGATTGTTGTTCTGGTGAAGCATTGCTGGAGGGGCATCAGTAGCAAAACGAGAGCGATATGAAGGATCAAGATCCATCATCAATGAAGAAGGAGAGCTTTTGTTCTGTCTGGAGGGTCGAAGAGTGGAAGCTCTGGCAGAAGAAGCAGAACCACGTGTTGGGAGAGAAGGGCGAACCTGGGAAGAAGAAGGGGAAGAAGTAGGAGATTTGGATGTGGGAAGAGGAGGAGGAGAAGATATGGAGGAGGAAGCGGGAGAAGAGGGAGAAGGAGAATCAGAAGAAGGGGAAGCCTTTCGTTTGGAAAATGTGGCAAGAAGAATTTCTTCCATCTCTTCTTGCGTTTTTTTCTGGTGCATCATTAACTGTAGCACAACAACAACAACAAAAAAAAACACCATGTTAAACAGCAAAATTCGAACCAAAGAGAGGATAGGAAAAATTACCTGTTCTGAAGAAGATGACGCCTCGGCAGAACGACTTGGAAGTCTCATCGTGGAATATTTTCCACCGCCAACCCCACTTCCAGCTGGTCTTCTCGCGGCAGAGGGTCTTGTGGGTCTTCCTGGTGGTGCAACGACTGATGAACCAATTGTTTCGTTGCGGAGCTCGGCAGGCTTAGGAGGAAGAGGAGGACGCATGTCCTTTGCGACGGAAGACATGGACTTGGCAGTTCCTGCTGGAAGAGGAGCAAAGACGTTGCGACTGCCGTGCATTCCTGATCCTGCTGGAGGTGTGCTCACTCCTTTCTCTGAAATGAGAAGAAGAAAGAATAACTTAGAACGAGAATGAGAAAACAAAAATTAAACAACTAACCAATCAAACTACCACCGAGGGCTGTGTTGCGTCGAGGCACGTCTTCATGACTAAAAGCAGAATGAAGAGTTTCTTCTATTGTTGCATTTCTTGGCGGGGAGAGCCGAGAAAGAGTTCCTTCTCCATCTTTGGTATTACTCTCTGCATACAAAAAGAAAGGGATTGAGTGTAAGGAATGGGAGCATTACATATTATGAGAGAGGTTGAGCGAGAAGGAAAGTATTACGAATAAGAAATTGAGCGCTAGTACGAGGAGACATTGGTGGAGTGACAGCACCGACTGCCACTGGATGAGGCTCATACGGACCCACAGCATCCAGCTCCAATGATCCCATTCCCCCCAGTGGAGGTATCGTCGTCAAAGAGGGAGAAGAGGATGAAGGAGAGGACGGCAAAGAAGAGAATGAACCAGAGGGAGAAGCCAGAGCAGGGAAAGAATTTCCTTCGTCCATCGAAGAAGTCCTAGAGTGAGGTGGAGATACGTATCGAGCTGGTTTTGGTAACAAAGCAGGTTTCTTTACTTTGTTTTCTGCATCCAAAGAAGGAGAAGCAGGAGAAGCGGCGGATTCAAGTTTTTGAAGATGCTGAGGTATCGCTTGAATCAAAGCACCACCAGTTTCGGATTGAAGACGTAACACGTATTTACCATCCCTTGTGACATAACGAATAACAGCTTCGCACCAACGGGCTTCTTGTTCCAAGTACACTTGGCAGACTTCTCCTTTTTCAAATGAAGTAGTAGATGTTGAAGAAGGAGAGGCAGAATCTGAGTCCGGGACGCCAGGTGGAGGAGGAGGTAATGGAAGAGAAAGAACGGGCAAATCTGCCATGAACATTTTGTCACGATACTTCCATTCTACCCATTGTTTACATTCTCTGCAAGCGATGATGAGATTAGTTCGTCACTGACTGAAAAAAAGAACACATACACAAACACAACTAATAAACAAAAATTGAGGTTTAGAACGAGAAAGGATGTTACAGCAAGAAAAAATGAACAAAAGAGCAGTTCAGGAAAAAAGCTCATCTGCGATAGGAATATGCTGCTTTTGTGCTTTTATCCGAGTTGAAACAAGAGTTTCATTGAATAGCACAATAAACAATCGATGGTTTATGTGCGCTCAACTCTTGCTATTAGTACGGATGCTTAAATTTTTTTGAACAAGCTGTGCGAGCGCGCACGCATGCAAGAGAGAAAAAGAGCATGAAGATGATAACGAAGAAGAACAAGGACGTACTCTGGAGTGGAGGAAGGAGTAGGTTTGGTATGTTCAGGAGGGATAAAGGCTTCATAAAACGCATTTGCATTCTTGTTGCCTCCAATTGCCAACAGCTGAAAATGAGCACCGTTTTAGAACAACTTAGAACAAAAGAAAAGAAACGTTAAAAAATACAGAAACAAGAGAATGCTTACGCTGAGCTGTTCTTCATCCCACTTATCAAGATCGATGGAACGAATGCGAGCGATGTGGGTGCCGAGGCTTCTGTGGTGACCAGCACAACCTATGCAAATAGTAACAGCAAAGTTGTCCCCAAAAGATATCCATCGCGGATCTGTTTAAGAGCAGTAAAATAAGATATGAAAACGAAAAGACAGAAAAGAAAGAGAATGAGAATGAGAAAGAGAAAGAGAAAGAGAAAGACAAAGACAAAGACAAAGAGGAAATGAACAGGCGAAAGAGCTAAATGCAAAACTGAAAAAATGAACACAATTGTGACACCACGAATGAAACAAACCTGAACGGGAGCATTCAGCACAAACAGCGTTTTCAGGTAGCCGCAGCAACTGCTGCAGCCACTCATCTTTATCCACAACAGAATTCCTATCGCTATCACGAGCAGTAAGAGCATCCCGCTGAAGTGCTTCTTCTCTCACTTCATTGGGCGCAGCAGAGAGCGATGGCATAGATAGCGTGGAGGGAGCATTATTTTTGGTTTGTTTGTGATACTCTGTCGCTTTTGTGGTCCGTTCTCGCGGCGGCACCTTTGGAGGAGGATTCCTTGGCGACGACGCCTTTGCTTCTTGTGGTGCTTGTTCTCGTAGTTGGGGTCCCTCTTCTTCTTCTTTTGCTGCTTCTCCGCTTTCAACAGATGAAGAAGAAGAAGCAGCAGCAGAGGCAAGGTCTTCCGCTTTCTGTTTTAGTTTGGTTTGCTCGCCCTCCTCTCCCGCTGCCTCATTTTCTGTGCTTTGAGCGTCCGAATCAGTAGCAATGGCGGTCTCTTGGCCTACAATTATCTCTTCGCCGTGGTCGTTTGTTGCAGTAGCGGAGGCGATGACGGAGGCCTTGGGCTTGATTTTACGCACGCGAGAAGGGCCACGGACAGCAGGCGCTGGGGCGCTCGGTGCTCTGCTTCGTTGTTGCTGTGGTTGCTGAGCAGAAGAAGAAGAAGAAGAAGAAGAAGAAGAAGAGGCAGAAGAGGCAGACGAAGGAGGAAAGTGAACAATGTTCGTGCCGCTTGAGGAAGGAGAGGAAGAAGCAGAAGAAGAGGCAAAAGGGTCGTGAGCGTGGGGAAGGATGGAAGGCTTATTATTCCCCTTGTTGTTGTTCTTTTTGCGACGTAGCGACATTTCTTCCAATCTTAAAAGGCAAAGATGATATAAAATCCATTAGTTTCCCGAAAAAGAAAAAAATCAAAAAAAATACCTTCAAAAAAAAAAAAAAAGCGTAGTAGCTGAAAAACAACAAAGAACCGTTGTAACAAGCGCCTTTGTTCCGGATAGGCAATCCAAGGAAGGTCACCTTTTCTCGCTTCTCTCTCTCTCTGCTTCGACGTCTTTCTATTGTAGAACCACTTTTTTCTTTGATTTAATATTTTGTTGTCTGTCGACAAGTCACATTTATCCAGAAATTAATGAACCGAAAAAATCAGCCAATCGTTATTTGCCACGTTGGTTATTGATCGCTCACGATCGACGCGGAGATCGAGGACAGGAGAGAGGAGATGGGAGAGGACAGGAGAGATGACATGAGAGAGGATAAGGGAGAGGACAGAGAGAGGAGAAGAGAGAGGACAGCAGAAACGAGAGAAGGCAGAAGAGAGAGAGCAAAGCACAAAAGGATTCTTTGACACACGTTTGGGTGGGGGCATTACCGGCGGTCCCGCGCCGCCTCTTCGCAGTTGCATCCATCACGCTTTTTTTCATTTTCATATGATGAAATAAGTCATTGTGGTGATGTCGTTGGTGTTGCAACAGCCAATGATGAATGCTCCTGTGATGCATCTTTACTTTCGTCTTTTATGTCTTCTTCTTCTTTGTCCTCTTTTCCAGATGCATTGTCTTCCTTCCGTTTCTTCCTCAGAGGCCGGAGTTCGTCTGCTCTGTCATTCTCTTCCTCTTCTTCCTCTCCCTCATTTCTCTTCTCTTTGTGTTCCACTCTCATACTACTTTCCTTTACACTTGACGAGGAAGAAGAAGAAGAAGAAGACATCGTTGCACCACTTTCTGCCCTTTGCGTCTCCCCATCCCCCATGAGAGCAGGAAGCACAAAGGTGATGGCAGAGTTGTGCAGCATGTCCAGGATGACGCTGGTCATGCCTTGCTTCCGCATGTTGCCCATCAGCACGTACTTGTGCTCCCTCTCCGCCCAGCCGCACTTGTCGCAAAAGGTCTCCCCCCGGCGGCCCTTCCGCCAGCGAGCCGTCTCCAGGCAGAAGCAATTCTCGCAGTAGCCTTTGTACTTGACCGCCCCACCTCTGCTTATTTTGGTGCGACGGCCACTGCCACGAAGAGGTTTGAGCTTTTGTAGTGGCGAAGTCTGTTTGTTTTCTTCTTCTTCTTCTTCTTCATTTTCTTCCTCTTCTTTTGAAGTGTTTTGTTCTGATGTTTCTTCTTCGGCTTCGCCTTCTTTATCCATTTCTTGGAGGGGTGTTTGTTCCGGCACAACCTCTTCCGGCTGGTTCCGTTGTTCCATGGATGGCCAAGCTATGGCAGGAAGGTGCTCAAACGTGTTTGGGGTGCTCCTGCACTCCTTTTCGTTTGCTTCTTTTCTTGCAGATATTTTTATTGTTGTTAAATTCTCCGTTTGGTGATCTGACATAGATGACTTATCAAACGTCCAATAAAATATCAAAGGTTAATTTCAAACATGCAATGAAAAATCAAACATTTCCTTTTTTTTTGTTGTTCGTTTTTTTTCTGTTTCTTCAATCCAGAGCAGAGCCATAGTAAAGGAACTGTTTGGGTGGCACTCGAAACTTAAAGTTCGGATCGGCAGTCTCGCAAACAAGCACGCACCCGCTTCCGCACTCGAACCTCCCAGCCTCTTCTCCCTTTTCAGAGAGACGCCATCAAAAGTGCGCACATGGACGTCCGGCATAGGTTGCTCCACCGGCTATCATCTTTAAACGTTCTTGATAGGTGTGCTTTGGATGAATCGTAACAGTAATGCCTTTGACTCGGAGGCTTTGTCCGTGTTAAGAGTCTTGGTTTTTTTTTCAACAGACGTGTTTCCTCTTTAGCACGACCAAGTCCGCTGGCGCTCTCAATCGGTGGCATTCACTCAATGGCAGCAACAATACGCATGAGTGAAGAATATCGCTTTCCCTCTTGTTCTGTTTTGCGTCTTCTCTCCTTCTGCTAAGTTTTCGTCGTGTTATTTGTATGCTCCTTCGCTTTGCTTCTTCCATTCCTTTCCATGTTCTCCTTTTGCTTTGTTGTGGTCTTTGTTTTCGGTCTGTTTGACTTTCCTTTGCGTGTTCTCCATGGCTTTCCGGTTCTTTCTCCTCGTTGTTGAGGGCTAGAACCTCTTCCAAAGGATAGTCGATGCCTTTGACCTGTCGACCCATGAATCCGTTACTCTCATTCAACAGAGAAGCATTGATAACGATGCCATCAAAAGGAGCCACCACTCTGGCTTCTGGCTCTATGGGTCGCGGCTTGATCTCTCGAAGGAAAAAGTCTTGAAGGGAAGTGTAGTTGCTGAAGTCCGCTCCGCGAATGGATTCGGCAGGACGACATCCGTTGTACCACGAGAAGCTACCGATAATGAGAGGACGAAGGAAGAAGAGGAGCTTGTTGTTGGGAATGGGTTGGTTGCAAAGGAATGCGAAGAAACGGGTCCACAGAAAGAGGAGGTAGAAGGTCCAAAGATGAGAAAGAAGCTAAAAGACGGGAGAGAGAAGTTTGGGTGAGTAGATTAGTTTTTTTTGAAAACAAGAAAGCGAGAAAACACAAAGAAAAATCAAAGCAAAATATCGTTGACAAACTGAGAAACGATCCTATCGTCGAAGATGTCTCGGGCCGTCACCTTTCCTTCCAACAGCCATAGTGCAACAAGCAGATATCTTTGATAATCCCTGAGGTGTGGAGTCGAGAGGCTGTAGCATGGGCACTCGGCCTTTTCTGTGGATGAGAAAAGCAGCTGGAAGAGAGGAAGAGAAAGTACCAAAAAAAAAAAAAAAAAAACACCAACTAAAATAGTGGGATGCAAAAACTCCAGTTCGTAATTGTATTGGGAAGGTTAGGATTGATGTACGAGAGCAAAGAAGGGAGAAGCATAGAGAGAGGGACTAGTGATAGGAAAGAGAAGAACACAGAATAAAAATAAGCCAACAAGAAAAGAGGCCACCACCGCTATTTTTGATGAAACAAAAAACGTTAATTATGATCAAGAAAAAGAATAAAGAAACAGAAACAGAAGAGAAACGAAAGAAAGAGAAAAAGACACAAATAAGAAATTGAAGATACAGAACTACAAAAAAGGAGAGTACGTACTTCGTTTATGAGGATGGTCTGGTATCTCATCTACTTGAGGGAAACCCATAAAGTTACAAAAGGCGTGTGCCAGGAAGGGAGCAATAATATGGCCTGTAGTGAAGGAGTGTTAACGAAAACGTCCTAAGGAGGCAACTTAGCCAAAGAATAAGACAAGAACAGATTAATCCCACCAGTGCGAAGAAAGAGAAAGGCGGAATAGCACCCAAACACGGTCGTGTAGAACAGCTGGAACACTAGTTTTTTTTTTTAAAAAAAACCATACAAAGTGAGCGAGAGAGAGAGAGAGAGAGAGAGAGAGAGAAGCAGAAGAACTACATACAAACTTCCATCCATGCGTTGTGCAAATCCTCACCTGTCTTGTGGAGGTGTTGAATGATATGGTGCAGATGTGCCACCCCAAAGAAGAACGGGGAGAGAAAGATGGTGGTTGACCAATGGAAACCTCCACAAATGAGCAGAGGGCACATGCAGGAACGAAACACCCATTCCTCCGTAAACGGACCCTTTGTGTTTATTTCATGCGTTGGCCAAATAACAATCCAGCAAAGAGTACAGAAAGAAAGAAACGACAAGAAAGAAAGAAACGAAGAATTGGCAGGAAAGAAAGAAAGAAAGAAAGAAAGAAAGAAAGAAAGAAAGAAAGAAAGAAAGAAAGAAAGAAAGAAAGAAAGAAAGAAAGAAAGAAAGAAAGAAGAAAGAAAGAAAGAAAGAAAGAAAGAAAGAAAGAAAGAAAGAAAGAAAGAAAGAAAGAAACGACAAGAAAGAAAGAAAGAAAGAAAGAAAGAAAGAAAGAAAGAAAGCAACGACAAGAAAGAAACGACAAGAAAGAAGAAGAAGAAGAAGAACAAGACAGAAGACAGAAGACAAAAGAGCGAAAACAAACCACAATGTAGTTCCTCCAAAAGGAAAGCTCGGTGAAGTTTTTGCTCAACCAGAGGGTAAAGCCTTTGGCAGAGCCCCAAGGGTTATCGTAGTACAACATCACCAACGGACCCAAAAAGAGGATCATCGTGAGCAACAACGGCAACGTAGCGGCCTGTTTTATGTTGTTGATACCCGATCATAGGTGAGGTTGGTGGAAGACGTGAAGAGAAAACCAAACAAAAAAATAACAAGGATGGAAAAGACGCCCACTTGAATCAAAGCTTCACCATGAACGCCCATCCAATAGAGTACCGAAAATAAATCTTGCGACTGCACCAAAAGATTTTTGTCAACAAAACTGAAAGAGAGGAAGAAGAAGAAGAACAAGAAGAAGATAGGGATGAAGAAGCAGAAGATGAAGAACAAGAAGAAAAAGAAGAAGAACAAGAAGAAGAAGACCAACCGCAGCCCAGAACCAAAGATAAACCACGCTCGTCGCACAGACCAACCCCACGCTCATGAACCGGCGTTTGATTTGGACGGGGTCGTCCCGGTTCAAGGTGCGTGCCTTTGGCCACAAGTACAAGCTCCCCACGAACCAAACCGTCAGCAAGGCGCAGCTGAAGACAGCCCCAAAGGCGTTCACCTGGAAGAGCGGCTGCAGCGCCTCCTGTTGTTGTTCCTCTTCCATCTCCTCTTTCTCCGCACAACCCAACTGCTGTAAAGGAGCAACAATCGTGCAGCATTTGACGTGTAAATCTCATATTTTTTCGAGGAAATAAAATTATTATAGCTGCAAAAACCAATGAAGCAATTGTGAAAGGAATGCAACCATTATTGCCATTTTTGCCTTACACTTCTGTTTTCAGCACCTTTTTCCTCAGTTGCCTTTGCTGTGGCACTTTTCTTTTACTCAGAACAGAAGAGGAGTATAACAAGTAAACAACAAAAAAACATAATAAATAATAGTCCATAGGATGAACAAGAAAACTAGAGATAAAACAAGCAAAGTTACACAAAGAAACTGCAAAACATAACAAGAACAAAGAACAGAAGGTAGCCAAAGAACAGAAAAAAGGAGAAAAATCAGAAGAAGATAAGGAAAAAAACGAAGAAGCTAACAGAATATTCCCAAAAAAAAGGAAGAAACAATCACATGAACGTCCTTGCCACTGCATAAAAAGAGCTCAAACTCCATAAAATCCGCTGTGGTGTAGTTGGCAACATTGGTGGCTCTCACCCACCCGCCCCGGGTTCGATTCCCGGCAGCGGAATTTCTTTTTGTTGCATTTTGACTTTTTTTTCTTTTGAGGACCAGAGTCTGTCAGACGTGGAATGTCGTCTGAAGCGGAATTTATTTTTTGTTTTGGTAGCCCGTTGGACTAGCCCTTGCTTGCCCTGAGGCGCGTCACCACGATAACGACGAAGAAAAGAAGAATCAGCAGTAGGGGGTTGATAAATGTGGTTTTTTTTTCAAAGTTGGTGTAAGAGATAAAAATGTACCGGTCCCTCCCAGAAAATCACCATTGGTGGGTTAAAAAAAAGGAAAAACAAATCGTGGGTGACACGTTTCACCAGAAGGCAACACTGAAAAGCAAGAAATTAGGGAAGAAATAAATGGCAAAAGGGAGGGATATAAAACCTTATATATTACTCGTGGCAGAAACTGTTTGCCCACATCCATTCGGGTAGTGCCTGCAGCCGTAGAAGAAAGTACCATTTTGGCCATTCATGCGAGGCTTCATGTACTCTTCACAGGCGCATTTTGGGCGATCCTTGTGGAACCCCAGCACGATCAAACAGTTTGCTTTCTTTCTAAAATCGAAGGCAGCTTGCGAAAAGTCGCTGTGATTCTCTTGAAATCGCACCCGCGAGTGTTCACCAAAGCAAATTTCAAGGTAGTGGTCTGCCTCGTTCCTAGAGAGGATCCCCAACCGCTTGGCAAGTTTGGTGAGCCACAGGAAAAAATAATTCGCAGAAAATAACAGGGCTAAAACAGGCAAGGCTGTGCCTTTTTTACGCCTTTTTTTTGGCCTGTTCTGTGCCTGTTTCTAAGGGTTGCGGAAAAGTAGGTGGGGGGCTATCGGCACGGTTTTTGCAAGGAAAAAAGGGCTTAAAAAAGGGTCACAATCTTTTTTGGGTCTGTTGAAACAGGTGCATTACAGGGAGCTTCTGCAGCTTACGTGGCCTTACGTCACCCAATATGCCATCCTTCCCCAGATTGCTGTTGCCGTTGCCGTCGTTTTCAGCCCGTCGTTACCATCGCTGTCGCTGTCACCACTGCCACTGCGTCCATCGCCATCGCCATCGCCATCGCCATTGCTGCTTCCATCACCATCCCTATTGCCAAGAAAATGTAACCTCAATAAGTGAGAAGAAAAAACAGAGAAAAACAGCAGAAGCAAGAGGGAGAGAGCGAGAGAGAGTACATACACATTATTGCTTAAAGCCCCTGTTATGAGGCATCTGCATGTGGAAGACTTAAGTTAAACAAAAGCATCAAAGAAACAGCAAGGACAAGGACAAGGACAAGAAGAACAAGAACAAGAACAAGAACAAGAAGAAGAACAAGAACAAGAACAAGAACAAGAACAAGAACAAGAACAAAGAACAAGTAGTTAAGAAGAAATAAGAAGAACAAGAACAAGAAGAAGAACAAGAACAAGAACAAGAAATAAGAACAATAGCAAGAACAAAGAATACAACAAGAACAAGAACAAGAACAAGAACAAGAACAAGAACAAGAACAAGAACAAGAACAAGAACAAGAACAAGAACAAGAACTAGAACTACAACAATAACTAACAGCAACCAACCAATAACCTAACCAACGACCACAACCAAAGATAATGATGACAGATGACAACAATGACAACAAAGACGATGATGATGGCTACGAAGAAAGAAAGAAAGAAAGAATGAATTAAAGAAAAAGAAACAAAAACAAATAGTACATACACTCTTCCTCGGCTGGTAACAAAGATATCTCATGCCTGATATCAGAATTGTAAAGGTACCGATTTGGGTGATCATATGATGGCACCACAGAGACCAGACGGCATGCTTGAAAGAAAGAGGGATAGCCTGTGGTCCCATCAGCGCTGGAAGTTGGATTGAGCAGGGGCTGTTGAGATTGTTCTCCATCACACCAAAAAAACTCCATGGATCCACCCCCGAGCATCGCCTGCGATTGGTCTTGTTGATCTTCCTCAATGTTCTGTTGCTCTTTTTCTTTTCCTTTGTCCTGCGCTTCTTTTTGTTTTTTCAGTTGAACGTTATGTTGATGTGTTTTGCTTCGAAAGTGTCGACTTCTTTGTTGAGGAAGTACAACGTTACAAACCGAACAGAGAATGGGGCCGCGTCTTCTTTGGAGAAGGCATGAGCGTAGTTGGTAGATGATAATCGACTTTTTTGCTTTCGGGCAGAAGTGCGCCGTGTTGAGCCGTGAGACAAGGAATAGATTAGAATTGAAGATAAAAAAATATTGACCAACATTACAGGTACCTTCTTCGCATATCAACTCGTTGAAGATGAAGACCCAGCACGCCACACAAAATCAAGTTCCTTGTGCTGCCTCTCCCGCGTTTTAGTCTTTCCCCTTTTTTCTCTTCAGACAAAAAAAAAATGAAAAAAAAAAAGGGCAACTTGTTAACGCGGAATAAATTAAAGACCAATTAATTTAGTATTTTCATGAAAATATTCGAAGAAGTTTTTATTTCGATTCCTTTTTCTTTGTTGTAACCAACTTTGCCCTCTGCTACACTACAATGGTTCTCTCTCTCCATCCCCCTTGTTCCTCTTTCTTTACTAATATCTTGTACTTCTTCTTTCCTGGATTCTGTCTCTCTCTTCTCCTTCACTTCCAGACTTGAGCCGTCCGTTGAGGGTGGCAGCATTCATGGGAGCGTTGCAGCAACCATCACCTCTTTTCAAGGCTCATAGCCTTGGACAAAAGCAAAGCATGCCTACAAGGTACTCTTACTATCGTTCTTTTTCTTTTTTTATTCACTTTTTCTCTTTATTCTATTCTATTCTCTTCTTTTCATCATTCTCTCCTCTTTGTCATTCTCTTCATCATTCTCTTCGTCATTCTCTTCTCTTTTCTGGCCCTCTCATCTTACTGGCCCTGGGGTGAATAAGGTGTTTGCTCGTTCTCTTTGTTGTTCTCTTCTCTTCTCTTCATCATTCTCTTCATTGTTCTCTTCTCTTTTCTGGCCCTCTCATCTTACTGGCCCTGGGGTGAATAAGGTGTTTGCTCGTGGTGCATTTTATTGTCATGCATCACTTGACAAAACTGCCTGATTCTTCAAATAAACAAAACACTTTTTAACTCCCTGTTCCTCTTTTTTCTTTCAAAACTCGGTATGATTCTCACTTACCAAAGTGCCATGGAAAAAGGGGCGAAAACAGGCCTGCCCTGTTTTCGCCCCTTTTTTTTTACCCCCTTTTTTGCTTTCCTTTTCTGCCCCCTTCGGAAAAGGCGTAAAACAGCACACACTGTTCTTCTCCCTTTCTTTTTTAGCCCTGTTAGCAAAAACAGGCCTAGAACAGGATTTTGCCCTGTTTTAGGCCTTTTTTCCACGAATTATTTTTTCCCTGAGTGGTTTTGTGGTGTTGCGGTGTAGAGGATCTTCCGTAAGCTTTCTTAAGGCCTGGCGGCACTTAGGCTTCACTGTTAGATCCTTTTCCCCAAAGTGGTTGATGCAAACGTTTCCAACTGTAAGCCGATTCCCATTTTCTTTGTTTTGTATGACACAGTTTTCAATGATGCGATGGCCGCAAATGCATCTATTCTTCTCGTCAAAGATGGTCTCTAGTGTCCACTCTCTTTTAGCCTCGCTCCAGGTGGTAGCTACGCTGTTTTCAACAACCACCTCTTTCAGTCTTTCCTGGTCGGATTCTTCACTCATGTTGTCTCCTTTTCGCTTTTTTTTTTATTTTTTTAACACCCACTTTTTTGCTGGTGAATTTATTATCCATGAGCAAACTTTTCCAAGAAAGTTATATGTCGTGTGACACGGACCAACATCAGACCAACAACGCGTGGTGGAACAACCTCGCGTTACAGCAGGGCGTTACCTTCCCGGCCATCGGTCGAGTCCCTGCTGCTTTGTTGGACACGACTGAGGGGACAGGAGAGTAAACACTCCGGAGAAGGAGAAGGAGAAGGAGAAGGAGAAGGAGAAGGAGAAGGAGAAGGAGAAGGAGAAGGAGAAGGAGAAGGAGAAGGAGAGAAGCAGAGAAGCAAAGAACGAGCGACAGCAAGAGGTTCTGGCCTCGCGACGACACGGAAAACGATTTTGCGTCTTAAAAATGATGAAACAAAAGATGGGAGGAGACAGCGCCAGCTTGTTGTGCGTAACGCCGAACGGGGAGGTGTTGATGGACTGGGCGGACCCCGGTTGTTGTGGGGTGGAAGAGGGAGAGGAGGAGAACGACGCTAGTGTCCTGCCCTTCGCAAAGCTGCCAGATGTGGTTGTGGGAGCAGAAACAACCGCGGCCAGGCAGGGGGATGAGGATGCTGCCGCCACCACCAGGCTTGCTCCCGGTGCCCTGCTTGCCTCGCTCTTTTCCCATCTGGAGGAAAGCAAACGATTGGAACTGGCTGAAAGCACTTTGCTTCTTGGCTCTTTCCTTCGCCCGCCATTTCTCAAGTTTGTTGTTTTTTTTTTTTGAACACTCTTTTTCTTTAAAGCAGTTCTAATCTTTGCCCCATGCATGTGGCCAGGAACCAACATGCATCGAAAGCTACTTTTTATATGCTTCGCCCGTTCCCTTCTTCCTATTTGCAAACGAGTGCTTCGTCTTCTTCATCTTCTTCGCTGCGTTGGACTGAGGTGGAGCAGCTTATTCAACGCTTCGAGGAGCATCGGGTGTTGCTTTGTCCGTTGAGTTTGCAGCTTCTTCGCTGGTTGCAGCAATTCTCTAGCTCGGGTTCGTTCCTTCTCGTTTCTCTGTTTTCGCTTCCGTGTGGTTCTTTTTCTTCTTCATTCTTTATTTCTTCATTTTCTTCTTTTTCATCTCTTCGTTGTTCTTGTTCTTGTTCTTGTTCTTGTTCTTGTTCTTGTTCTTCTTCTTGTTCTTGTTCTTCTTCTTCTTCTCCTTCTTCTTCTTCTTCTTCTTCTTGTTCTTCTTCTTCTTCTTCTTCTTCTTCTTCTTCTCTTCTTCTTCTTCTTCTTGTTCTTCTTCTTCTTCTTCTTCTTCTTCTTCTTCTTCTTCTTCTTCTTCTTCTTCTTCTTCTGCTTCATCATGTCTCCTCTTCGTTCTTTCTTTTTTCATCCCTTTGTGGTCTTCTTTTCTTCTCCTTCTGCTTCTTCATGTCTTCTCGTTGTTCTGTCTTTTTGCTGTTTTTATGTCTTCCTTCTCTTTTTGTCTTGTTCTCTTTCTTCGTATCTTCTGACAAACCTTGTTGTTTGCAGATGACTTTGGAGGCTTCGTGAAGCATTGTTTGGAGCGAAGCAATCTGCTGAACGATGTAAATGAGCGCATGTTGGTTGGCGTGCAAATGGAGCTGGAGTACGCGCCCAACATGCTCGTTGTCCCCATTCTTTCAAACACTCTCCCGCCTTTTGATTCCACCAACTTGGTATCTTCCTTTGCCATCCTCTGTTCTTCCTTTCTCTCCTTTTCTGTTCATTCTTCATATAGTCTCGAAGGACAATTTGGACTTATCTGTTCTGCTTCAAATGGCAGGTGATGTTTCTAACAAAAACCGAGTGCCTGATAGTTGATCCTGGAGCTTCGCTCTCTGCAGGCGCTCCTCACTTTTTGCGGCTGTTGGACGAGTTTGTGTTCAATACTTCCTCTTCTTTACCACCGCGAACGCTGCACATCTTCCTTACCCACCACCACAAAGATCATTGGGAAGGTTTAGTAGCCTTGTCACAATTGGACTCTTCTTCCTCTCCGTCAAACCAACGATTTACTGTATATGCCCACACAAAGACATTCCAACGATTAGAAAGGCTGCTGCCCTCCCTAGAGGGAGCACAAGCTCTCGACTTATTCACTAACTCCCAAAAGTGGAAACTCGTTTCCATCACCTCCAACGATCAAATTGTTTTATCTCCCTCATCTTCTCAAGAGGACGGACAAGGGCTGGTGTTGGACATTCTACAAGCGGAAGGACATACGGACGGTCACTTGGTGCTGTGGGAGAGCAAAGGACGAACTCTCATAGCCGGAGATCATATCGTGGGGCAAGGCTCAGCCAGCCTGGACGCAGTGGGCGGTGGCGACATGGCTCAATACCTCGCCACGACGCGGTTTTTGATGTCCCTGGCGCCGAGGCTGGCAGTTCCGGCCCATGGGCCGCCTTCCTATCGATGCGTCGCATTGTTGAAGGAATACTTGCGGCATCGCCAAGCCAGGGAAGATGCTATAGTGTCCAGCATTCAGGTTTGACTTTTACACTCCTCGTTCTCTCGTCACTTTTTCTTTCAATTTCTCTCGTGAAGTTCTCTCTCTCTCTCTCTCTCTCATGCGCTCTTTCTTTTTCGTTTTTTCTCCGTTTAACCGTTGGCTGCTTGTGTACTTCGGATGATGAAGGCCGGGGCAAGGAACGTGGAAGACGTGGTTGCAGCTGTGTATAAAGACATATCACCAGCTCTGTGGAAACCTGCCGCCGCCAACGTTATGCTTCACATCAGAAAGCTGCAAAAGGAGGAGAAGCTGCCCCAAGGCTTTTCTCTCTCTTCGTGAAACGAATGAATAAAAAAAACAACGAACAAAAAAAGGATCGCCAGGCGTGGGGCTCGAACCCACGACCACAAGATTAAGAGTCTTGCGCTCTACCGACTGAGCTAGCCCGGCTCTTGTTGGCTTCGATCACTCTCCCGTAGAGTGCATGACCCCATCGGAGGGCTTGGGCACTCTGTGGTTCTGATATGTCCTTCCTGGCTCCATTCCTCCTCTTGAACTGCTTCCGGTGTTGCTGCTCTGCTTGTCTCTTTCAAAGCTGTGTGCAAAGGTGCGTGTTGTGTAATGGTCTGTGAGTGTTGACCTGTATGTATGTATGTAATGGTTTTTCTTCGTGGAAAAAAATGGACGAAATGTGCAAGGCAGACATCTTGCAAGTATTGAGCTCGGGCTGCTTTGTTTCATCATAATAAATAATAGGAAAGGCTTCCGCATCATGGGACCAACAACAAGGAGTGAGCTCCCTAAAAGAAAAAGATAAATGTTTTCACTGGCTCTTTTTGGTTTCCTTCTTCTTCTTGCTGTCAGAGTCCGATGGGGCAGCTGGAGAAGTCTCTTCTTGCTCATCGGTTGCGGAAGCGGGTTGTTCTTGTGGCTGTTCTTCTTGTTGTTGCTGGAAAAGACTGAAGAAGAAAATAAACGTTAACAGAAAGAAGAACAGAAAAATGAATGAAGAATGACGAATCGAGAAGAAGAAAGAGAACGAGAAGAAGGAGAAAAAGAAGAACAAGAAGTAGAAGTAGAAGAAGAACAAGGAAGAAAGAAGAAAAAGGAAGAAGAAGAAGAAGAAGAAGAAGAACAACAACAACAACAAACAAGAAGAACAAAAGACGAAAAGAGGAGAAACAAGAACAAGAAGCACAAAAGAAAGCAAGAGCTGTACGTACGCAGCAAACGGACTAGGTTCAGGAGCAAATGGGCGTTGGAGAGGTCCCTCTGGAACCGCTCCCAGGAGGTACAGCTGGAACAGGGGCAGGTTGTAGACGGCCATCGGGGCCAACACCGCCTGAATGAAGAGAGGGGGGCAGAGCGCCCACTTGTAGTGGATGAAGCCGCAAATGGCGGAGACGATCAGCACCTGTTGCACAAACTTGCGCAGCTCTGACAGGTCGTATTGTTCCACCGTCATTTCCTTCGGTTCTGCGGGCCTGTTGTTGTGTTTGCACAACAAAAATGATGAATATTTTATTGGGAGTCAGCAGTGCCAATGCGACAAAATGAGTAGTGAGAAAGAAAAACGTACGTGTCAGGAGTGGGAGCGCCCCAGGGTAGAGCAGCAGGAGGAACAGTGACCTTGTCCTGTTGCTTCCGGCTGGTGATGAGGAAGTAGAGCAGAGTAGCGACCAAGAGCTGAGCGACCTGGGTGGCGATGAAGCCTGCCCGAAGGTAGAACACGTTGGTGGGGTCTTCAAAGTCTATTTTTTGCATCACAAAAATAGCGGGCAGGATCATCAAGCTCTTCATCATTTGTGCCATTGTGTGTGTGTATGTGTGTTGGGGTTTTTGTCTTTTCTTTCTTTTTCTTCTTTTTCTTTTTTCGTTTTGGTCACTTTTTTTGACGTGGCAGCGAATACGCCAATCAAAAATCAAAATTTGGGTACTGATCGTTTTGATCGACCACGTCGACAAAATCAAGCGACACGTCATACGATGATGTGGTGTCTACAAATATTATTCACAAGAGAACGGCTCCTCTCCGAGAGAGAGAGAGAGAGGCGTTCGTTCAGCGCCAACCCTTCTTCCGTTCTTTCTCCTCTTTGCCTTCTGAGGATTTGGAGGCTGTGGCGGCATCCTCCAGGAACTTCCACTGCCAAGCTCTTTGTGCGGACATGTGTTGGTTCACAGCAGCCAGGTGGCCCAGACTGAAGGCATTCGCTGTGACCGCTCCGTGAATGCCCTCGCCCTCCGCATCTGCGCCGATGAACGGCTTTGCGGCTGCGTTGGTAAGTTGCAGCTTGTGAGCGTATAGCTCCGTGGTAAGAGCGGTGTGCTCTGTCAGTGTGAGGTCCAGAAATTGTGTCAGTTGCTTCGCAACTTGGATTGGCTGTTGGAACAACAATGAGCATCACACAATAACTACAAGAAACAAAGAATCGACAAGAAAAAACAAGAACGGAACGGCAAGATAGAAGGAAAGAAAATACAAAAACTATTTGAAAGAAAGGACAAGACATAAATATAGAAGGAGAATAGGAACGTACGTCAGCATCATAGTGAATCACCAGGTAGTCATCAGGCGATAACGTTTGTAGCTGTTGATTGAGCAACGTCAAAGAGCGTTCCATTTGCCTTAATGCTAAGGTGATATCTTGCTTCCGTTGATAAACTCGTGGTGCAGCCTCTAATGTATGTAAGTGAATGAACATAAACAGAAACAAAAAGAGAGTCAATAACAGAATGGTTAAAATAATATAGAAGCATAAAGGAACCTTTTGGGGTGCGATAGAAGATGATAGGCTTAAACAGAGTTTGCGCCTCCGCCAACAAGTGAAACACTTGATCCGACAAGTCAGGATAATGCCTCAAGTCGTATTGATAGTCCAGCGAGAAGTTGTGGAATAAAACCGGAGAGGGGGTTGTCCCAAAGGTCATAAACTCTTTGGTGATTTGTTGTGGTAGTTGTTGCTTAGCAGACTTGTACACATCGAGCGGGCCTTTGGTTCAACAATTAGATAAGCAAAGCAAAAGAGAAGGAAATGAAAGAGAGAGAGAGAGAGAGAGAGAGAGAGAGAAGAAAGAAAGAAAGAAAGAAAGCAAGAAAGAAAGAAAGAAAAAGAAACGACAAGAAAGAAAGAAAAACGCCAAACGAACCACTGCCCCACAAAGCCTCAAAACCTGCCGCAAGCGGGCTGTCGCCAGCAAGCACTCGAGCTCGTGTGCCCAGCGCGTTCGCGATGGCCTCCACGATGCCCTCTGGGATGTTGCCTTCCGCGCCAAGCACCATCACCAGCTGCCGCGGAAAGTTGGCGGTGACGGCATCGTTGTCCAGATAGTTTCTTTGATAAAACGAGGTATCAGAGTACAGCGGATAATTGCTGATGGAGCAGCGTAAACCCTGTTTTTTTGTTTTGCGTTCGAGAAAGTAAAAACAAAAGGAAGAAGAAAGAAGAAGAGGAAGAAGAACGGGGGCAGGAACATACCACTTCGGAGAGAGCAGAGGAGGACAGAAAGGTAGGTGAGCTTTTGAGCGACGCAACCTTTTCTTGCAACACAGCGAGCCTGTGCTTCACCTCCTCCACCTCATCCGTGGGCACAGACGACTGGGAGGTATAAACCAGAAGGATCACGAGGAACACGGCCAAGAGGGACAGCCCCAGCTTCCTGTCGGCCGCAGCGGCAGGCATCTTCGTTCTGTTTGTTTTTTCTAACTAAAATTAATGACCCCTCAATAATTAATTAATTTAAAAAATCAACGGAATTTCGCTAATTTTCCGATCGGAAGATTATAATCTAAGTTGTGTCGTGTCGTCCTTACAAATAAACAAGGTTCCCGCTCCAATGCGCGAACGAAGTTCTTGGTATTGCTGCTTGGCCGGGTTGCTGAGCATGCTGGTTTGTTGTTCTTGCAGCAGCGGGCAGCCGTGCTTGATGATCCATGTGACGACCTCCCAGCGGCCACCCAACACCGCTGCAAAGCATGTAGCGTTCCCCCAAGGACATCCTTGTTCGTGCAGCCACATCACCGTCTCCAACTTTCCGGCCCCTGCTGCGTTGGTGCAGCTGATCTCATCCCAAGGGCAACCGTTCGCTCTGAGCCACTTGAGCACCTCCAAATGTCCACTCAACGCAGCGCTGGCAGAGGTTGTTGCGTCCCAAGGACAACCGTTCCCTCTGAGCCATTTCAGCACTTCCAAATGTCCCGCCATGGCCGCGCAGCTGCACGTGTTTGCGTCCCAGGGATAGCCGTTTGCATGAGCCCATTGAAGCATTTCTACATCACCTCTCGTAGCAGCCCACCACGTTGCGCTGCTTTGTTTTAAGCAGCCATGCATGGTGCCCCACTTGAGTGCCTCCAGGTTTCCTACTCTTGCTGCAGCGGAACCCAGGTGCTGCAAACGCTCCACCGTCAAGAGGCACTTGTCGCAAAGCCACTGCAACGTCTCGGCATTTGCTTGTCCCATCACAAGTTCACTTATGGATACGTTTCTCCAAGCACCAGGTTTGGTCGCCAACAACCAGTCCAACACAGCCAAGCGGCCACCAAAAGCTGCTGCCTCACAGGTGTCAGCGCCCCAAGGGCAGCCATGCACGTGCAACCATTTCAAAGCGTCCAGATGGCCTTTCTTTGCAGCGTTCACACACGCCGTTTCGTCGCTGAGTGCAAAGCCTTGTCCGTGCAACCACCGCAAGACATCCAGGCGACCAGCTGAAGCAGCGGCAGCGACCCACTCCCACTGCCCATTGTTCCGTCGAACGCTTTTCTTCAAGACTAACCACTCCACCACTTCGATGCTGCCCTCAGCTGCCGCGGCGTGGATGGTGTAAGCCAAGGGATAGTCTTTCAACAAAGTGTAGCCGTCGCTCCCAACGGCCCACTTCAAGAGGGGAAGATGGCGGAAGAGAGTGTAGTGAGGCACTACGTGGCGAAGTGCTTCTGGGCAGCAGCGAAACCATCGGCGGCAGGTCCTCGCAGCTACTGCGGCTGCATCTTCGGGCAGGAAGTTGAAGATGTGGCAGAGAAGTTCCTCTGGGAGCAGCTCTTCTATCCAACAACGCTTTTGGGCGAAGGTCACCGGTTGTTCCTCTCCGAGGGCAGAAGCCTCCTCCAAGGCACCAGAGGAAGAAGAGCGCGAGCGCCGCTTTGTTTGGCGTCGTCGCTTCTTGTGAGGCGACGGTGGCAGGCGTGACTTTTGTGCTCCGTCTTTGTCTTTCTTGTGCTTCCTCTTGTTATGCATTGCCCTCCCTCTTGTCTCGTAGTTTTGTTCTCTCCTAGTTTCTTCTTTCTTCTTTCAGGAACAAAAAAAATAAGCACAAGAGAGTGAGTGAGAGAGAGAGAGAGAGAGAGAGAGAGGGAACAGGGTGCCTCACCAAGCAAGAGAGAGAGAGAGAGAGAGAGAAGAGGAGTTTGAGTTTTGTTAATATCTCATGACGCTCCCTCTCCACCACGTACGGAGTACTGCCTAAGGAGTTGTGATGACGTTATGTTTCCGTCGGACGTGGGCCGAAACGGGGGTTTTGCTTTCCCAGGGTGGTTGTTCCTTGGCAGGGGAGGAGGAGGAGGAGGAGGGGGTTTCTTTTCCGCATTAGCAACCACACGCGCGCCACAACAGCAAACAAGAACAGCAGACATGTCCGTACTGACGACGTTGGGCCAGGCCGCGCTGCTCGACCTGGCCATCCAGTGGACCGTCGGCGGGGCCTCCATCCTCCTGCAGACCGAAAAGCTCTACGACCTCACCGGCTCTTCCACTTTTCTCGTCCTCGTTCTCTTCACCCTCTTCTTCACCACTGCTTCTTCTTCTTCCTCCTTCACCGCTCGCCAACTTTTGCTGAGCTCGCTGGTTGTCCTTTGGGCTGTGCGATTGGGGTCTTTCTTGTTCGTTCGAGTGTTGAAGGAGGGCAAGGATCGACGCTTCGATCGGGCCAAGACCCAGCCGTTGCTCTTCCTCTTGTTCTGGACCATTCAGGCCGTTTGGGTGCTGCTCACCGCGTTGCCCGTGTATGTGGTGAACATCGCTGCTGCTGATGGAGCAAAGGAGGAGCAGGCGTTGGGTTGGTTGGACTGGTTGGGCGTAGCGATGTGGCTGGTTGGCTTTCTTGTGGAGTCCATCGCTGGTAAGCACTTTCACCTTCTTTGCTTTTCTTCCAGTTTCTTCTTGTTCTTTCTTCTTTTTGGTTTTTTGTTCTTCTCCATCTTCTTCATTCTTCTTGTTTGTGTTCTTGTAGTTCTTATTCTGTTGTTCTTGTTCTTGTTCTTGTTCTGCTGCTGCTGCTTCTTCTTCTCCTGGTTCTTGTTCTTGTTTTTGTTTTTCTTCTTCTTCTTCTTCTTCTTGTTCTTCTTCTTCTTCTTCTTGTTCTTCTTGTTCTTGTTCTTCTTCTTGTTCTTCTTCTTCTTCTTCTTCTTCTTCTTCTTCTTCTTCTTCTTCTTTGCTTTCCATATCTACTGCCCTCGCTCCGCCTCCTCAATGCTGTTGTCTTCCACCCAAAACAGATTACCAAAAGTTTATCTTCCGAGCAGACCCAAGGAACCAGAGCCACTTTATCCGAACAGGACTGTGGCGCTACAGCCGACATCCAAACTACGCCGGCGAGATAGTTCTGTGGTGGGGCATCTTTCTCCTTAGCTTCTCCTCTCTGCCTTCCACAACATGGCGAGCGCTTTGTCTCTTCAGTCCTTGCTTCGTGATGTTCCTCCTGACAAAAGTGAGCGGAGTTCCTCTTATCGAGAAAGCAAACGACAAGAAATGGGGACAACAAGCAGCTTATCAGCATTACAAGAAGAACACTCCTGTTCTCTTTCCTTTCCTTTCTTCCTGAACTTGTTTATTCCATCAAAGCTTTGCTGGCTTGAAGCACTTTTGCCCATTCTTCTTCCATTTGGTTGCGTCTTATCTTTCTTGTGTATTCACACAACGAACATGTCTGCAAAACTTCTTTATCATGCTCGTTATCTTTCGTTTTGGCTTCGTTTTCATCTTCCTGTTCCCTCCTTTCCTCGTTTGTTATTATCCTGGCGACCATCATTCCATCACACTCAATTTTTTTTGGGTTAGTGCAACGGATCCAACTTTCAACAAAGTCTTCCATCACGTTCGAGTGCTCCTTTTTTCTGCTATTGTTGATAAAGGTGCATCGCATACAGCTGCACTCAAAGTGATACTCGCGATAGAGGTTGTCTTGTCGTTCTTCCATGCTGTCGTAAATCGGAACGTATGTTAAAGTCGCTTCTTCTCCTTCTTTAATCGGTAATAGTGCTCTCAACGTCTGGTTTGACCGAAAATAAAAATGAGCGGTTAAGAGAAGGGAGAAGAGAGAAAATGTGAGAGGAAATCTACCAAGATATCGCCATCGAACTTGCGAACGAGGTTAGGAAGACAAGAGTGGTTGAACATGGCGCTGCAGTTAAAGACGACATGGCCATAGCTGTTGGCTTTCTTTTTGCCTTTTGTGGAAAGATTGTGGGAATTATTTTCCAACTTGCAGATATAACGAACGAGTTTATCCAGGTCCAATCCTCGCACACAATGGCGTGTTCCTTTTTCTGTAAGAAATTGTTTTTAAACAACGGACGAGAAAACCAATAGAAAGAAAAAGTATCAAGAGCATCGTTGAGAACGTACGTTGCATTATGTTCAACACATGGTCAGCCCGGAGACGAATGGCGTGAGCCACCTCGGAGGATAAAAATTCCCAGTTTGAGACGAGAGCGTTGAACTCCTCAAATGTGGAGAACAAAATAGGGTGTTGTTGGCTTGGTGGCTCATCTATATGCGCCTTTGGTGAACTATACACGATAAAAATGAGTCGAATGTGTGGGAGAAAGAGAGAAAAAACGCACGACTGGTCTGCAGCTTTCTTGGCAACACGTTCGTGGTAACGCTGGCAAACAATTTGAATCAGCAAGCGGAGTTGAGTAAGTTCGTCGGCACTGAACTTGGTGCGGGTGCCATGCAACCTTGACAACGTTAGACACTCTTCCACACAATGATAGTGGTATCCTATGTAGGTATATCATGCGTGAAAAAAACATTACATCAAGAAGAAGACAGAGAAGGAGAAAAAGAAAGAAGAAGAAGAAGAAGAAGAAGAAGAAGAAGAAGAACAAGGACAAGAAGAAGAACAAGAACAAGAACTAAAACCACCTTTCCCAAATTGTTGGCTGAGCATTTGACACTCGGCGGAGCACCAGGCCACCTCCTTGCACTTGCCACATTTCAGCTTATACGGCCGGCTGGCCTCCGCCAACCTGTAGCACTGCGCGCACACTCGCTCTCTCAGGGTGGTGGGGCAGGCGCTGCACCAGGCCTTCTCCTGGAGGAGGACCTCCCCTGGGAGAATGTCCCTCGTGGCTACCGCAAATCTTCCCTTTGCTTTGCTATGATGGAGGCGGAGGGGCACATTATAGCGTTGAAAGAGTGCATCGAACCTGGCTTGGCTGGGTCTGGCGGCGGTAGCGGAGGTGGACGAGGAAGAAGCAGAAGCAGAGTGTGAAGTGGAAAGAGGTCCTCCTTCCATTACACTTTTCTTCTTTACAAATGAAAATTTTTGTTTTACAAGATCAAAAGTAGATCTCAGATTACCTCCTTAAGTTTAAGGATACCTTAAATGTTAAGGATAGTCATTTACATGCAGAAAATTGGTATAAACTTGGTGTGAAATCGGTAGGAAATCGGAAAGCAGTTCGTAGAAAGGTTATTTTGGAAAAAGAAAAAAACGAAGGAGAAGAAGCAGGAGGTTTCGTTGAGTACAACCGCCAGTGACTTTCAAAAAACGAAAAAAAGAAACACTAACAACTACCACCGCGCTGCTACTACTACTTGTGAACGTAACAACACCCACCATGAGGACTCTTCCGCCTCTCCCGCAGCGCATGTACGATGAAGAAGACAGAAAATTGTTTCCCGATGATAGACAACGATCCACGCCGCCAACGTCTTCTTACTTTTATCCGTTTTCTGCATCCAACAACAACAACCACAAAAACAGCAACTTCCACTATGAGAAGGAAGAGACCGAGTCCATAGTCACGATCGTCACTCGCTTCACCTTTCTTCTTGTTGCCATCGCGTTGTTGCCTTCTTTCTGCTTCTTTGTTTTAGTCTATTATTATCTCCGCTCTGGAAAATACTTTGACTAAGCAGAAGAAGCAGAGGAAGAAGCAGGCGAGAATAAAGGTGGATAAGAGGAACGCTCTGCGGTGCGAAGCTTGGCGGAGCGTGCGCGAGGGTTGGACTGGGTCTCCTCCTCGGAAGGAAGTATCAGTCCTTCTCTCACGTAAAAGGATGGACGAAAGATGCCGAGTTGTGACGTTGGTTGAAGATGCGAAGTTGAAGTCATTGACGTTGTCGACGTCGTTGTGGAGAAGAGAGAGTCGGTCTTTTTGCCGCTGCAATAATTTAGAAAGTTTTTTACAATTCTGTCCTCCAACGAATGGAATGATATTACTGTGATAAGAAATGAAAACTTAATATGTTACGTTTGTGGGGAGAACGAGAAGAGAAGAGAAGCGAGAACCTTACGTGGGGAGAGAGAGAGAGCCAAACAGTGAGGAGAAGAATGGTGGAGAGAACTTGAAGGGAAAGAGAGAGAGAGAGAGAGAGAGAGAGAGAGAGAGAGAGCTGGGAGAGAGAAAACTAACCTGCGAGGTGCCCACCTTCTGCAAGCAGGCTTTCTGCAGCTACAAGTCCCTTTTCCAACTGTCCCAACTGCATTAAAAGAAAACCGTTAGTGCAAATAAAAAAGCAAAGGAGAAACGAGAACGAACCTCGTCATTCACAAAGATACGAAGTGCCTGAAACGTTCTCGTGGCAGGGTCAATGCCTTTCTTCTCCCCACCTGCCCCTCCTTTTCCTGCTCTCGGCTGCTGTTGCGCTCTTCTCACGATGTTCGCCAGTTGAGCAGTGGACTCGATGGCGGCCGTTTGTCTGTACCTGACGATGTTCCTGGCGATCTTTCTCGAGTTTCGCTCTTCGCCATATCGCCAGAGGATGTCCGCCAGCTCCTCCTCGCCCATCTGATTGACCACCTCCTTGGCTGACACAACAGACGAAGAAGCAGAAGAGGTTTGATCCATGCGCATGTCGAGAGGGCCGGAGAGGTGAGGGCGAAAGGAAAAGCCACGGGAGGGAGTGTCCAGCTGTGGGGAGCTCACGCCAAGGTCGAACAAAATGCCGTCCACTCGGCTCACCTGCGCGCTCTGCAGGAGGGCGTGCAGCTCCCCAAAACGCCCGTGAATGGGGGTCACTCGCCCCTCGAACCTTTGGAAGAGCTGGCGAGGACCCTCCTGTTGAAAGGCGGTGGCATCGCAGTCAACGGCGATGACGCGACAGGTGTCGTTGCTTTCCAGGATGGCCTGGGTGTGGCCGCCACGACCAAATGTGGCGTCCACGTAGAGGCCCCCCTCACGGATGTGCAGAGCCCTGAGGCACTCGTGAAGCAGAACAGGGACGTGGGGCGAGTTCAAAGCGTCGCCGTCCGTTTCGTAGTTCTCCAGTGCTTCTTTCTCATTTTTGGATTGCTTTTTTGTGGAGGTGTTCTTGTATCTTGTGGGAAGGAGGGGTGAAGAGGATGCTTGTTGCCGAGTTTTGCACAACCCACAGCGCGGGTTGGTGGTCTTTCGAGCGACAGAGGAAGAGGCGTGCCACCACCGCCAAGAACAGCTTCCGCCGGTCACGAAGAACCGCCCTTTCATTTCTATCTTTCTGCTTTATCTTTGTGTCGACAAGTCGACATAAAACACTTGTGTCGGAGATTTGAACAAAAAAAGGAAAAACTGTGACCAATAATTTAAACGCCGATCGTAATTAATATTACTATTTTTAGTCATATCTGCCGACCCTTCCGACAACTATGAAATTGGATGAAAATTTCTTTACATAAATATAAAAAAACAACAAAAAAATGAACCTGCTGAGCTTTGCCTACTTCTTGGGCAACCTTTTCAACGTGATACCCTCCTTGGGGTACCTTCTGGTCGACATCCTGGGCGTCTACGCCGCCTTGGACGAGGACGAAAGCTCCGCCCTCTACCTGACCCTCGCGCTTCTGTTCCTGGTGGACAGCCTCTTCTACTGGTGGGCCTTTGAGCTCTCCCTGCCGGAGCAGGACTACCCTCGCCTGCACCCCATCTCCTGGGTGGGCCGCTCAGCCGAGGCGTTGAACGTGGTGGGGAGCATCGGGTACGTCGTGGCCGCCGTGATTCCCTATCAGAGCACCGGGTTGGATGCCTGGCAGCGCATTCAGGTCTACCAGCTGATAAGTATGGTCGTGTTCGTGGTGGACAGCTTGCTCTATTATCTTCATGCCTTGCTGATGAAGTATTGTCCTGGTACCTATTTTTTTTTTTTTTGTTTTCATGTTCCTCTACTTTGTGGCTCGTCTTTCTTTAACTTTCATTCATTCTTTCTTTCGTTTCGCTTATTTCTTAAATGAACAGGAAATGGACAAGAAGGAGAAACTTTCTATCCCAAGTCCCGCAGCCGATTGTTGGTAAGGAGGTGGCGTTGGTACTACGCTCTGAACTTGAGCAAAGAGACAGCGGACATCTACTTTTGGACGAACCTGACAAACATTTTGGGCAGCTTTGCTTACCTGGCGGCCACCATCGTGGGTCTTGACATTTACTTCGACTTGAAGGGTGCTTGCGGTGGTCATGACCCTGCTGAGTACTGTTTTCTGCTTTTGTTTTTATCTATTTCAATGCTCCGTTCTTACTTTCTCTCTCTCTCTCTCTCTCTCTCTCTCTCTCTCTCTTTTCCCTCCCAATAGTGCACAGAAATGCTATCATACGTTGCAAGAGCTCTACGGATCGGCAGAGGTGAAAAGCATCCGCCTGGTCGCTTCGCACGGGGATGTGCTCTTCTTTGTGAGCGCCTTCCTGTTGATGCTGGCGTGGTATCACGAATGGGCAGAAAGCGATCTGACCCCACCAGAAGAGGAGGAAGAGGACTTGTTGGAGGATCCTGGAATAGTGGCTGTGGAGAAGTACACTCGTCTTGACACGAGAAGTTTCGACTCGATGAAACAGCCTCTGTTGGATTCTGCAGAGGTGCACGAAGATGAGATGCGGCCTTAGTCTGAAAAAAGAAAAGTTTTTCGTTTTGTTTTAGATGCCAAAGAAGCACAACTTAAAGAAAGAGAGAAGAAGAGGGAAAGGAGGCAGAAAGGGTTTTTAGTCTTCTTCAGAGGTTTCTTGGTCTTCGCCCTCTGTGATGATGGTGGCTGTTGTTGTGGCAGCATCTGCAACTTCTTTTTGTGAAGACGTGGTCGTTGGCTGTTGCTGCTGTAATGTGCCGTTGGAATCACCAAAGGACACCGCTGCTGATTTTATTTTGTTTTGGTCGACTTTGTTTAGAATAGGGAAAAGGAAGTGAAGAGGAGAGAAAGCGAGAGAGCACTTACCACTCTTTTGTTGTTTCGTGTTTGTAGATTCTTTTTCATCTCTATCGGAGGGGTTGTGTGAGACATAAAACATTAATGAAAGCACATTGAAAAAAAAAAAAACGAACCCAGAAGACTCATCAGAATAGGAAGAATACGACTCATCATCGGAGAAGCTTTGGCTGCCCTCCTCCGTATCCGATCCACTTCTACTGCTGCTGTAAGAAGAGGCAGAAGAACCAGAGCGAGAGCGAGAACCAGAGGAATAGGAAGAGTCGCTACCCCAAAAGTCCTCGTCGTCGCTGCTGTGAGAGTAGAAGGAGGATCCGCTCGTGTTTGCATCCTCCAAACGTTGCTCTCCGCCCACCGCTGGTAGTGCTCCCTTGTAGTGTTGAAAAAGGGAACAAAAAGCAGAATCGAAAGGGAGTATAACAAAATAAAACAAACAGGAAAAGAGAAAGTGAGATTAATGGTGATAAGTGGAAGTGAATCTGAGAATATACCTCAGGTGTTCGGTCCGTGTCGGGAGCCTCTTCGGGCCAATCAGGAATGGGGGTGTAGCCAACCGCCATGTGATCCACCAAATGGGATAGTGAGCCCAAATGATATCTCTCTTCCTCCGCTAAGAAAAAAATAAATAAAATAACGTGTTAGTACTAAGAAATATAACTAAAGAGATATAAGAGGAAAAAAAATAAGAACATCACAAAGACGAACCATCTTGTTCCGCAAGGGAAACAGGAGTAGGCTTTTCGGCCGTGAACAGACGAGCAGCATGTTCCTTGAGGTTAGGAGTATCCGTGCCGAGTAGGATGCTTCGCAAAAGCCGTCCTCTGTCTCTCACATCGTAGTTGAGATCGTACTTAGCAAGATCCAAAATATACTTGAACAGGACTGCCGTTTGAGAGGGGTTGTCTAGAACTAATTTGCTGCCCAGATTCAAAATTTGAAGCTTCACTGAGTCATCCTTTTGTTTTAACGTTTAATTTGTTGTATAAAATGGAAGAGAAAATAAAGATGAGAAAAAGAAAGAAGAAGGAAACATACCTCTTGGACGAAATTCTTAGCAAGCTTCCGCAAAATATCAGGAGCCAACAGAGGGATGTGTGATCTGTACTCCCCGATTACCCAAATTGTGCTTGCTCTGGCCTTGGGAACAGTGACGTCGTCCAACAAGCGAGCCAAGTGAGCCACAACTTTGTCGAGGGGGAAGTCGCTCTTGGCACCCATTTGCAACAATTTCTTAATGACTACAACACTTTCGGCCACAACAGCCTCTATTGGAGAGAAAATAGAAAAACCGAGAGAGGAGAAGGAAAGAGAAAAGAAAAAGGAGAACAGATCAGAGTTATTGCAAATAGAACTAGGAACAGTAATTAAAAGTAAATTCAAACCAGAACTGTTGGAAATGAGCTGCATTAAAGTGCGCATGCAAGTTTCGGCAACGTCTTTAATACGAGAAGCGCACCGACCGATAGCTTGAATGGCTGCGGTTACCAACTCTTTGTCCTCTTGATACACATAAGTCTGCACATTTTTTTCATTTAAGCATATCACTAAGAATTATCAAACAAGAAAAAGTCTCAGCGAAGTATGAACACGTACGTTGAGCTCCTCAAGAATGTTGTGAATGTTTGACTCATTGGCAATGCAAGTGAGAATTTCGAGCTTTAGATTACGAATAAAGATTGGGTCGGTTGAAGCTACAAAGAACTCCAATAAAAATGGTTGAAACATAGCCTATTGTGAAGAAAATTTGAGAATAAGAAACAAAATGGTAACAGAAAAAGAATAAAGAAAAGAAGTGATGTACAGGGCGAGTAACAGCCATTGAGGCGATGTTGGAAAGAATGGCGTATTGCAGCTCGCGAGTGCCACGAAGCATACGAGTGAGCGGTCTACCCACTTTAACAGCTTCCTCGTTCGGAGCAAGGTAATACAACAATGATGCTACACTCATTACCACCTGTTGTTAAATGAGTTAAAGTTTATGTTACTGAGAAAAAGAAGAGAGAATAGAACAATAGAAAGAGAAGCGAGAGCACAACATCAAAAGTAGGAGAGAAGAGAGAGCAAGAAAAAATGAGAGAGAGAGAGAGTGAGTTATAATGCTGATAAACGTACAGCAGCATTGCGGCTGCGTAAGAGCATAGCAGCAGCGTTCAACAGAAGGCGATGGTCAGGATCCATGTCATACATAGCGTCATCGTATGGGTTTTCTCCTTCATCAGAAGAAGAATCACTGCTGGAACTTTCCTCATCTTCCTCATCAGAACCCTTTTTGGCTTGCTTCTTTTTCTTCTTTTGCTTTTGGTATGACTATAAATTCAAAGTGAGTCAGATGATAAAATATACGAGAATACAGAACGGAAAAAAGAAAGAATCATACGTCTCTCAGATTAGGATCCAGAAACTGGGTACGGCCATACTTTGTAAGGGCGTCCAAGATGGCGGTCTGTCCCCACTCATCCACATCAGCCAACATGTGACAAATCTTTCGGAAGTGAGGGTGCAACATATCGAACCGAGTCGGACAGAGATGGTTGAACGCTGCCATAGCGCTGCCGATGACCATCGTGGACGTATCTTTCAACAAAAGTTGCAGAATGTCGATAAGGTCCGGCAACATTTCTGGTTCCAAACTTTGAGATAAAGTTGTCAACAAGAGCAAAAGTTTTAGCCACAGAATATGAGAAGGTGAGCGAGAACGAGAACGAGAACGAGAACGAGAGCGAGAACGAGGACGAGAAGCAGAAAAGAGAAGAGAAGAGAAAGAAAGAAACCTGTAAACTTTAGGAAGAGCTTGGGCAGCAGCTTTTCGAACGTAAGCCGAGGTGTCCTTGGCGGCCTTCTTACAGGAAAGCACGACTACCTGCACGATCACCTTCAACCGAATGCTGGAGAGGACCCTCAGGCCCAACGCCCTCATCAGCGGGTTGTCGCTGGCCATGTCCCTCTGGAAGTTGTTGATGGCGAGCAGGGCGGGGTCGGGCTCCAGCTCCGCATAGTGCACGAGGTACATGTAGACCAGCTTCTTGATCTGCATGTTCTTGCAAAAGACGTTCTTGACCACGCTGGGGTAGAGCAGCGAGACGTCCTTGCCCTTGGACATGAGGGCCACCAGCCGCTTCATTCCCTCCAGCTTTTCCTTGAGGTTGTCGTGCTCGAGGAGCTGCTTGATCTCCTCAAACTTGGGGTTGGAGGCCTCAAAGTAGTGCGCGTTGCCTAAGCCCAATTTGTTCATTTTCATCTTTTGCATTCGAGTTTGTTAATCTCTTGTTCTCCTTTTCGAGGGACGTCTATCTCTTCCTCTTCTGAGGTTTTTTTTTGTGGGACTAGAACGAATCGTTTGGAAACAGAAGAAAAGGGAGAACGTTGGGTCGAGTTTTGTTTTTACCTGCTGTGCATAAAGAATTAAAAAAAAATGAGGACAAAAGTCTTCTTTCTCCACTATGTAAAAAAAAAAAAAAAAAAAAAATCGGGAAAAAGATCGTGCACCTGTCTGACGATCAAAGAAGATCACTCACTGCACCACGGGTCCGTTTGTGCAGTATGCTTGGAGGAGCAAACGCGGAGAAGACAAACTCGTGCTCTCTCTCTCTCTCTCTCGTTCCGTTTTGCCGGGTCACTCCGCACCGCCCACCGTTCTTCCACCACCAAAAAAAATAGGCAAAGGAAAAATTCAGCTGTCGACTCCTCAACATTTTTATTGCATAACCGCGTCGACATGGGTTTGTCATCCGTGTCGTCATGTTGTTTGTTACGTGTCGACATTTATTCCTTCGGTGCCGCACAGCAAGCGAGGAAGGGCGCTGTCGGATACGGTCATACTGTAAGAAAGTGGCTACACAGGCGGATACGGCCATACTGCGGAGAAAGCACCGCTTCCCGTCCGATCAGCGAAGTTAAGCTCCGCCAGGCGATGTTAGTACTGGGGTGGGTGACCACCCGGGAATCCATCGTGCTGTATCCTTTTTTTTTTATTGTTTGTTTTTTGCTCTTACAGTGTTCTTTTGCACGCGCAGCAGCATGCGAAGAAGCAAGTACCTGAGAGTAGGCGATGAAAAAATGCAGTCCTCCGTTGTTTGTTAGCGTTATAACCACATGGGTCTTGGTGTGTGGTCCTGTATGCTTTTTTTTCTTCTCTTTTTATTTGTCCCCGCCTTCTTCGCTTTTGCAAGAGTTTGGTGGGTCCCTCAACACTTTGCGGCAGCCTAGAAAGAAAGGGTACGAGAAAGAATGAAGAATTATTGTTGAAATGCGTTTATTTTGTTGTTTTGTTCTTATTCAAAAAAATAAAGTCTAAAACAAAAGGTACCAACAAAATGTTTTTGGGGTAAAACAAAAAAACTCCTTCTAGGTGGGAGCCAGCAGCAAAAAACAGTGGTCTGACCAATTGCTTAGTAGTTCACTTCCTCGCTGCCATCGTAAGCGGTGCCGTCGTAGGCCACGTCACCACCGTCGTAAGAGACGTCACCGCCATCGTAGGAGACATCACCGCCGTCGTAAGAGACATCACCACCATCGTAGGAGACATCACCGCCATCGTAGGTCACGTCGCCACCGTCGTATGAGACATCACCGCCATCGTAGGTCACGTCACCACCGTCGTAAGAGACATCACCACCATCGTAGGAGACATCACCTCCATCGTAAGTCACATCACCTCCGTCGTAGGAAACGTCACCACCGTCGTAGGTCACGTCGCCGCCGTCGTAAGAGACATCACCGCCGTCGTAGGTCACATCGCCACCGTCGTAAGCGGTATCACCGCCATCATAAGTCACGTCACCACCGTCGTAGGACACGTCGCCACCGTCGTAGGTCACGTCATCACCATCGTAAGCGTCATCACCGCCGCCATAGGTCACTTCAGCAGAACCATAAGTAATGCCCTCAACGTAAAGGCAGCTACCGTCGTAATCAACGTCACCTCCATCATATTCAATGTCTCCGCCATCGTAAGAGACATCTCCGCCGTCGTAGGAGACATCACCACCATCGTAAGAGACATCACCGCCTCGTGCACATCACCCCGTCGGTCACCTCCATCTAAGACATCGCCTCCATCGTAGGTCACGTCACCTCCATCGTAAGAAACATCACCGCCGTCGTAGGAGACATCACCACCATCGTAGGAAACGTCGCCTCCATCATAAGTCACGTCGCCACCGTCGTAAGAGACATCGCCTCCATCGTAGGTCACGTCGCTGCCGTCGTAGGAAACGTCACCGCCATCGTAAGTCACGTCACCTCCATCGTAGGAGACATCACCACCGTCGTAAGACACGTCGCCGCCATCGTAGGAGACATCACCGCCGTCGTAGGTCACATCGCTACCATCGTAGGCCACGTCACCACCGTCGTAAGTCACCTCTCCGCCGTCGTACGAGACGTCCCCGCCGTCGTAAGTCACTTCGTCGCCATCATAGGTCACATCTCCGGAGCCATAGTTCACTCGCGCAAGGGTGGCAGTAGCGAACAAGGCCAACAAGGCCACGGTAACGAGATACTTCATAGTTGTCCTGCTGGTTCGGTTTTGCTTGTGTTTTTTGTTGTTTTTTTTTTGTTTGTTGTTGTTGTTGAGAGTAGAAGCGAAGGGGGAGCAGCTATTTATCCTTGGAGATGATCAGGCCACGCGGCGTCCATCATCCTGAAATTGAGGGGAGAACCAGCAGATAGCGGCGGATCGGTGGAAATTCAAAAGAAGAACCGCCCCGATTAGTGCTGCTGAGGGAGTTTTCGCCGTCAAACTCGTCGACGGCTGTCGTGTATTCGGGCCGTTCCCGGTTTTTTTCTCCGCCCTTTCCATTGCTTCGTTGCTGGAACTTCTCCGGGGTAATGCATTACCCCCATAGCAATATAGTGGAAATCAGGAGGAAATGTGGTGCGCGAAAGGAAGGAAGGAAGGAAGAATCATTACACGAATGAAACTCCTGCCTCGCTTTTGTGAGGGAGGGGGAATGAAACGGAACCGGATGGGTTACCCTTCTGAAATGAAACGCTGAGATAAGCAGAGGGGGACCACTCCACCACCCGTGGATGAAGGGAGTGTAGCGACATAAGTGTGGAGGGACAAAAGGGGAATAGCGTGAGGTGTTACCTTGGTTTTGTCTACTCCTGCGGGCTTACAATGAAGGGAACTGTGTTTGAGTGAGGCGTTTCACCGCTGCCAACGATTGCACTCAACTGCTTGTTCTATGTGTAGCCCGGAGCGACCTGCCTTAGGAAAACCGTGCTCCTGTTCCTTTCAAAGAAACAAATTTGCAAGAAAGAAAGAAAGAAAGAGAGAATAGTTTAGGAGGGACACCTACGGCCATCGAAACAACTGAGTTGGGGAGTACCTTTCCCCTCCAAGTTGAGGCCATGGGGGGATCCACACCAGCGGTGAAGAAGGTGTAAGAGTGCTTTCCCAAGTCGCTTTAAATTTTTTCATGTCGACTTGAAATACGGACATGAGATTTTGAGCTTGGTAGATAAGAGATATAGCAACGAGACTTGTCGACAAGTAAAATTAAACTTGAAAGAACGAAAAAATGAAAGAAGAGGAGGAGGAAGCACGCTTGGAGAAGGAGGTCCAACTCTTGCGGCTGCGGCTCAAAGCGCAGGAGGAACGCCTGGTCCACGGGTTGGAGCTTCTCCTGCGCACCCAAAATCCCCACCTCGACAAGGCCTTGCACCGACGCGCCCAAGCCTTTCTGGATTGTCTTCAGCATGCTTCCTCTTCGCCTCAACCCTTATCGCTCGTCCCTTCTCCTCCTTCTGCTTCTCCATATGATGACCATGCTCACACCGAAGAACTACCATCACCATCCCCAAGCAGCAGCAACAAAACGAAAAAACGAACCGCTGCTGGCAGCCATCAGCCGAAAACAAAAAATGGGAATGGCTCGTCAATAACAACAACCTCCTCCTCTTCTGATCAACCCCCACAACAAAGCATATTTCCTCTTCCTCAAATAGCGTCGACACCATCCATCACCACCACTCCCACGAAACGGCCAAACAACAACAAGCTGATCGAATGGATAGCCGCTGCCGAGAAGTTTTCAGGTTGGGACACGCAGTCCGAGGGAGAGGAGGCCAAGGTGTTGTCCTCCCTCATCTCGGAGGACGAGAGCGAGGCAAAGGACAAAGTGGTGATGGAGGAGGAGGAGGTGGACAAAACCTCCGTGGATTGGTTCATGTCTCGGCGCTTTCCTCCTGCAACCGCTTCACCCAACTCAAAGTTGACCACACCGACAAAAACAACCGCTATGCAACCACAAAATCAACAAGGAGAAGAAAAGGAGAAAGGAGGAGGAGAAGAAGAACAAGAAAAGGAGGTGGAGGAAAGCATGAAGAGGATGGGCGTGAGTATGAACGCTTCGCCGAGCAGATTGTCCTGGGGTGAGGAGAGAATGAAGCAGGACAGAGAGAAGATTCGACAGGAACAAGAGAAGCGCGAGAAGATGCGACGACAACGTCAGTTAATCATTCAGCAACAGATTAAAGAGGAGGAAGAGAAAGAGAAAGCAAAAGCGGAAAAAGAAGAGGAAGAAGCAAAGAAGCTGGAAGACGTACAAACAATAACAACGCTAAAGAAAGAGAAAACGCCGTTTGAAGAACGATTGGAGAGAGCGGAAAAAGAGAAACGAGACCAACAACTTCAAAAGTTAAAGGAAGAAAGAGAACGAGAGACCGCCACAGCGGAGGAACAAGCCATATTGAACCAAAAAATGAGCGAACGGGAGAGAGAACTCTTGCGAGAACGAGAGTTGGAGCTGGAGGAGAAACGAGAGAAAGCCAAGCGCCAAAGAGAGAAGGAGAGAAAGCGAATAGAGAAGGAGAGAAGACGGCAGGAACGGCTACGGTTGAGGGCAGGCACCGCGTCAGCCACTTCGGACAGCGAAAACTATACTTCAATGTCGGAGGATGAGCGCTTGCAAGATTTGCTGTGGTATCCCTCTGGAGAGGAGGACAGATACGACAGCGAAGATGACCGTGTGAGACGTTTGTTGATGGCAGATTCGGAGGCTGGTGGACCGCCTTCTATCGTGTATCAACCTGTTACGGTTTGTTGCCGTTTCTCTCTCTCTTTCTCTTTCTCTTTCTCTTTTCTTTCTCTTTCTCTTTCTCTTTCTCTTTCTCTTTCTCTCTTTCTCACTTTCTCACTTTCTCTCTTTCTCTCTTTCTCTCTTTCTCTCTTTCTCTCTTTCTCTCTTTCTCTCTTTCTCTCTTTCTCTCTCTCTCTTTCTCTCTTTCTCTTTCTCTTTCTCTTTCTCTTTCTCCTTCGCTGTTCTATTTGTTTGTTGTTTGTGTTCTCACATTCTTCATGTTTGTCAAGAGTGATCCTGTGGATGTAAAACTTGGCGAGTTGCTAAAAGAACTTGGTAACGCTCCTTTTTCGCTTTCTTGTTCTTGTGTTAAGTTATTCACCCTTCTCACCTTCCGTTTTGGTTTAAAACAGGATTCGTGAAGGAGGTGTTGGCCATTCCACCAAACTTTGAAAGGTTATCTACTGGTAGTTATCAGTTTGGTGCCAAAAAGATTCGAGTGGAGCTGCAAGGCGGTACAAATCGTCTTATGGGTATTAATCCCTCGTTTTTCTGTTGTTCTCTTATCTTTTCTGTGCTTTGCTTCTTTGTCTGTGCGTCTCTCTCGTTCTCTTCTCTCTGCATCTCTCCTCTTTTTATTTCGTCTCTTCTCTCTTTCTTTTCTTTTCTTTTTCAGTTTTTTTCATACGCTTATAAATTGTGCTACATCAAAAGTGCGAGTTGGAGGCGGATGGATGTCCTTTCTTGACTTCGTTAAAAAGGTTCTCTCTCTCTCTCTCTCTCTCCTGAAACAAATACTGATTTCCTACTCTCTCACTCATCAGCACGGAGAGATGGAATGCAAAAAGATCCAAGCCATCAACAACCCTTTCAAGCCCCACTAAACCTAAAACCACAAACAAAAGTAAACAATAACACTAAATAGGTGATGAATAAGAAGGCGTTCAGTAACAAGGAACAATGAAGAATGATAGGCAAGGAGAAAGCGGAGATAAGAAAGAAGAAAGAAGAAAGGTGAAATCAGGGTCGTACCAGAATATTCTCTGCTCAGGAGTGCAACGTACGTAGGGGGTACTTTAAGCGAGGGTGCATGGTGATGAGTGACTTACGACCTGTTCTGAAAGCAAACATGGTAGTTTATAATTGCAGCGAAGAAGCATGATGATGACCACGAAGACGGTAACGCTGAAGAACGACACTAAAAGATAGCGCAGCGATGGCGAACAACGTTGTTGACCCTGAGTTGTTCTTGTTAAAGAATTAGCAAACGATTAAAAAGCTTTGATTACAAAGGGCAGCCTTGATAGGTGTTGAATAGCAGTTGTTTACGGTGAAGTCACAGTGAACTCCGTGTGCATCATTTCTACTTGAAACTACAAGAACAGGAATAGAGTGGTGGCGAAAACCCCAGAAAAGAGGCATCAAGCTGTACCAGTCGACTCAACTTGGTTTTATTCATAAATGGAAGAAGCTAATGTATCAAGGTGAGCAATTTTACACCATGTGGCCGGGACAGTTATCGTCACTAGTCTTATGTTTGCTGCATAAAATGCGTTCACAAAGCATACACTTGAAGTGTTGGGTTGTAACGCAGCCGCTCCAACTTAAGACACACTTAACAGGTCCGGAAATTGGGAACCACTCATGCCTATGTGTGTCACGGCAATCGATTCTACGTAAGCACCCACCATATGCACAAGCAGACCGAGAACAGTGCCCACATAGTTTACATATGCGGGGAGTATTCTCCTTTAGGTCCACGATCTGCGCATCTAGAGAACGGCGCAGGTCCACGATCTGCGCTTGCATTGAACGAAGTATTGGTGCTAGCTGAGTAAATGCACATGAAGCAAGGTGTGCTGCATGTTCGCTGGCAGGGCCTTTCCCCGGGCAAAAGATATCCGCCGAAGAACACAGTACTATTCTCGCAGAACAACTACTCTCGTGAACCTGCTCATCGATTGGAGCAACCATCGCACCACACCCTAGTTTGCAAGCTGCAAGCAAAAAGTTAGAAAGGGATCATAACGAAAAGCAAATACGACGTACGTTTAGGACAGCGGTGCACATGTGGACCGAGAGAGCTGCGTTCGACGTGTGTCGAGCAGACCGGGCACACGACCCTCAAACCGTCCAACTTGTTGGTGACGAACCCAGGCGGGGGGTGGCAGGCTGCCATCGTAACGTTTGCACGACAGTGCGGGCACTTGCCGTTGCTTTGGGTACAACGAGCGAGGCACTCTTGGCAAAACATTTGCCGGCATGAAGGCTCGACGACAGGGTCGACCAATGGGAAGTGACAAATCGCACACTCCAACTCATCGTCAACGGGGTTCTCCTCGACGTAGGTGAAGCTTTTTTTGAGCATAGATGCCAGCTCGTCCTTCTCGTCGAGTCGCTGTGGCTTTTGCATGGCAAAACACAAGGTCCTTGAAACACTGGTTGCCTATCACTGCTCGCAACAAACAAACATTTGACATTCTCAGCCATGTTTCTTTTGACCGTTCCTTCTCTTATCTCTTTCCACAAGTTCTAAAACGCTGTGAGAAACCTTCTTCTGGCCAACAGACGTCTTTTCTTTCAAGAAAGGGTGTTTGTTTGTTTCAAATAGAAAAAGAAGTGCCCCGACAGGATAGGCTTGCAAGTATTACACGTAATTAATTTTGATAGTGCGACAATTCTTGAAAAACGAAGAATTAAACACACCAAACAAACAAACGCAAAGAGAGAGGAACAACAACACCACAAACAGGCCAAACGCAAACCAGAGAGAGATGAGGATCAACTTCAAGTACCTGTCCGCCCTGTTTTTAACGGCATTTGTGCTGATCGTGGCCTTTGTCGCCATGTTCGTGCCCTGGTACGAATACGAGGTGCACAACTATTCTTTCGGCAAGGAATACACCTACAAGTAATGCTTTTGCTTTTTTTGGCTTCGTCTTTTTTTTCTTCTTACGAATACTCTCTCTCTCTTCTCTTCTCTTCTCTTCTCTTCTCTTCTCTTCTCTTCTCTTCTCTTCTCTTCTCTTCTCTTCTCTTCTCTTCTCTTCTCTTCTCTTCTCTTCTCTTCTCTTCTCTTCTCTTCTCTTCTCTTCTCTTCTCTTCTCTTCTCTTCTCTTCTCTTCTCTTCTCTTCTCTTCTCTTCTCTTCTCTTCTCTTCTCTTCTCTTCTCTTCTCTTCTCTTCTCTTCTCTTCTCTTCTCTTCTCTTCTCTTCTCTTCTCTTTTTCTCTCTTTCACATACACGCTCTCTCTCTCACACACTTCTCTCTCTCTCACACACTTCTCTCTCTCTCTCTCTCTCTCTCTCTCTTTTCTCAACAGACACAATTCCGGTCAATTGAAAACAATGTATGACTTGATTTTGACGAGCCTCGTTCTCGCTGTCGTGTTTGGCGTGTTTCTGGCCAGCATTCTCACCATCTTTTCGTTCGGCTGTTTCCGCGTATGTTTTATGTTTTTGATTGTCCTCTATTATTTTTTTAAAAACACTTTTTCCTCTGTTTTTTTTCTGTTCACTTGTGCTTTCTTTCTCGTTTTTGTTTTTCTTTCTAAAATAATATTTTGGACAAAAGGCCATCGGAAGGTGGAGGAAGAAGCTCAGAGTGCCGGCCATTCTGCTGGGTTGTTTGCTGGTCCCGTTGGTGATGGCTGCCTGGCTGTTGCTGTTTTGGCATCCGGCTGCCCTCAGCCACGACCTGGACTGCGACGTTTCCGACACTCCTTGCGACACGTTCATGAAGAGCGGGGATTGGGGACCCAGAGAAGGTTTCTGGATGAGCCTTGTGGCCACCATCCCAGCCATCCTTGCCGCCATCTTCACTTGCGTTGGTGGACATCCTGCGGGTCGCTTACATGGTTATAACGCCCTGTAAGCCTGGCTCTCTCCTATTCCTCTTGGTCTAACAAAGAGCAAGCCCATCCCCTTATTTTAGTACTTGTTCCCATTGCAAAGAAGAAGAGGGAGAGGAAAGAGAGAGGAGAGAGGAGAGAGGAGAAAGAGAGGAGAGAGGAGGGAGGAGGAGGAGAGAGGAGAGAGGAGAGAGAAGAGAGAGAGGAAAGAGGAAAGAGGAGAGAGGATAGAGAAGAGAGGAGAGAGGAGAGAGGGAGAGAGAGAGAGGAGAGAGCAGAGAGCAGAGAGCAGAGACGAGAGAGCGGAGAGGAAGGAGCAGATAGAAGAGAGGAGAGAGAGAGGAAAGAGCAGAGAGCAGAGAGCAGAGAAGAGAGGAAGGCGCAGAGAGGAGGGAGCAGAGAGCAGAGAGCAGATTGGAGAGGAGAGGTCGGAGAGAGCCAGGAGAGAGGAGATTGGAGAAGAGAGAAGAAAGAGCAGAGGAGAGTGCTCATGACGACTTGAACAGAAAAACTTTTCAGCGCTACGCAGACTTTTTTGGTTCCGCGAACGAAAGAGAGCCACAAAAAAAAAAAGAATAAAGGAAATCCGAACAGCAGGAGAGCCAGCAGCAGCGGCAGTACGTAGGCCGCCATTGCAGCCAACCCTCCCGCAGCACAAACTTTAATTTGACACCCCAAAGGAATTCTTCTAGAGGTATAGGAGACCTCCCTCCACTTCTTTTTTCTGATCGTTTTATTTTTGGTTTTGGGAGTAGTAGCACTTAACCAAAACGTCTTTTCTTTCATTTGCTTTATTTCTTTGTTCCATTTTGTTTGAAGAACAGAAACCCCAAAACGAAAGAGAGTTCTGTTCTCTTTCTCTTTCTTTCTTTCTTTCGTTCTTTTTTGCTTTATCGGTGAGCGGTAAGAAGAAAAGAAGAAGATGAGCTCCTCCTCCAACTTTCCGTACGACGTCCACGAAGGCAAAGAGAAGGAAGAACTCCCGTCGGAGGGCTTGACAACGACCCTAACCCAACAACCACAGGCGCAACCCCAAGATGAAGGCAAAGTGAAGGAGAGGAAGGACAAAGAGAAGGTAGGAGTGGAGGAAGCCGAAGCCGAAGCCGAACAACAACTGGTCGCGGCGCCAGAGGCCAAGCCGCCAAAGATCGAAGTGGAACCGATCGACGACAAGGATTATGTTCGTCGCTACACTCAGATGCGAAAAGATGTTGACAAAGGTTCGTTCATCTTTCTCTCTCTCTCTCTCTCTCTCTCTCTCTCTCTGTGCCTCTCTCTTCTCCGTTTCTTTTTTATTCTTGTCGTCAGTATCAACTCATTTTCGGTTGTTGTGTTGGTTTGTTGTTGGATGAACTCAGATTCGATCGATCCAACCAAGTACATGTTGCAGCTGGAAATGCTGATAACGGACCTGCTGAATGGCAATTGCGCTCTCAGCGAGGAGCACCAAAACTACTTTTTGGACGTGGCATTGCCTGCCATTGTTGTCAACCTTTCGACTCGAAGGTTTCTTCTTCCGTCTGCTCTACCTCGTCGTCGTTTACTTCGTCATTCTCTTTTCATTCGCTTGCTTTCGTCTATTGTTCTTAAATGTCTATTCTATCTCTACGTAACAGTTTCAGAGGAATGGACGAACCGTACCTGTTAGTCAACAAGTTTTTTGCCCAAGTATTACAGTTGGTTTGCCATTTCATGGATCAGGACCGCTTGCCTCTGCTGAACGCTTTTTCTCGCATTTTTGACGAAGACTGCCGCTTCTACTTCCCTAAGCCGGTTCGTTCTTCTTAATGTTTGTTTAGCACAAGAAGAGAAAAAAGAAGAGAGAGCCAATGAAGCGATTAGAAAGCGAGGAGAGAAGAAAGGGACAAAGGAGAGAAAGAATACGAAGAGAAGCTAGAAGAAAGGAATGACTGCAAGAAGAGAGCACAAAAACGTTAGTCCTGAATCTATTTACCATCATTAGGAAGCTTTATTCGCTAAGTACTTGGAACAACGAAACCTGGAGGATCCCATCGAGAGTTATCTTTACGTGCTAGAGAACTCGCGAGCTCCCAAGTTCTTTACCTATCTTGTGGATTACTTTGGATACAAAGGCGGCTTCGCAAGAATGCTCAACAGGATTGCGGTTGACGAACCCGGAAAGAAAGTGCCTGTGGCTTGCTATGCTGTTATGAGTGGTGCTGTTAGCAAAGTAAGCCCTTTGTTGTTCTTTTCTGCGTTCCTCTTTCTTTCTGTTCATCTTTGTTTTTTAACAACACAAACAAAGGTAAGAGTAATACTACGGAAGGAAGCGAAGAAAGAGATCTTTCCGCCGATGGAAGAACGTGCGTTTCAGCTGTTGTTGCACCTGACAGATGCCGAACTGAGGAACGTGAAGCAAGACGAAGTTAAGCAGCTTTTCAACAACATCGACAAACTCATAAATGAGTACAGCAACAGTGGGATGGGAGAACAATTCGAAATGAATTGGCTGGATTTTTCTCTCAAGTGCTTCAAGTCTCCTCAACTCGGTAACACCTTTCGCCTTCTATTTCGATTCATATTTCTTTTGGAATCATTCGCCTAATTTTTTGTGGGGACCTCAGAAAAACGGGCGATGGGAATGTCGTTCATAGAAGATGCTATTAGCATGGCCCGCAGAAAGAAATACAATTACTTGTCCTCGCCACGTGCCGAGTACGTAAGGGTGCCGGGAAGCGATCGCTATGTTCTCAGAAATCGTGATCCTCCTCCTGTTGCTCGCTGGCTTACCTGTCCTCTTCTTGTTGATTGGATTCGAGGTATTATTCTATCTTATCATCACGTTCTTAGCGTTTCCATTCTCCTTCAAGTTGTTATCGTTTTAGTTAACACGGGATTCTTTCTCAGACAATGAAATTGTCAAAAACATGATGGATCACAGGGAATTGATCAAACGTTCCAAAGGCATTGTCCAGTTCTTGGCTCAAGAGAAGAGTTTGGCCGAAGGTCGTGTTCTGGATGCTTTATGGGAAGCTGCTCAGGACGAAAGCTTGGCAGATGCTGTCTATGAGCTTTTGGGCAACATTTGTCTGAACCTGGATGAAAAGACGCAAATGTATCTTTTGGAAAAGATCAATAGCGTTCCTTTCTCTCAGATCACTCCGCGAACTATTTCCTTGTTGTTGGAAATGTCGAATGTCAAAGTACGTTTATTCTTTCTTTGTGTTTTGTTTATTTATTCTTTCTGTTTTACACTGTGTTATTTATTCTTTTGTTTTTTTAAAAAAATTCTTTTAAAAAAAACAAATCATATAGGAAGCTGTACTGAAGCAGCTGTGGGACATTATTCAAGACGATTCGGGTGCCTCAGCTGCTGTTGCAGAGTTTGCTCTCGATCAGCTCATTGAAAAAACAGCTTACTATGCTTTTAAGAGCTTTTTGTACGTTTTCTTTTCTCCTCTTTTTTGTTTTTTTTCCTGCTTATTTGTGAATCATACATAACTTTATTTCTCTCAGTCCGATTATAATGGAGCTTTGCATTCTCGGTATTAAGGAACGAAGGGCTGTTCCTCAATGTATTTTACTTCTGCATGAAATCTTAAGTACGTTTTTTGTCCTATCCTTACTTCTGTTTTTTGTTTTCTTTCATTTCCTATGTTGAAGTTCAAAAACCTGCAACATTTCTCAAAAGGTAACACAAGACATTATCCAAAGAAAGAATCTTCGACCTCATCAACGAGCAGCCGGTGGCCATGGTCTGCCACCAAGACCGTAAGAGAAAACGAACCCACCAGACAGAGTGTCGTCAATGATTTATTGAAGAAGTACGACTTGCCCGAAATATTGATTGCATCCATCGAAGAGTACAAGAAAGCAAGCTTCGCTAAAGTAGCTGAGGTACTTTTTTTTCATTTTTTTCTCCCTATCCTAGTTTTGTTTTTTGTTTTTGTTTTTGTTTGGGTTTTTTTTTTTGCGCTCACTCTATTTCATTTGAAAAGCTTAAACAAAAGTTAGGTGAGACTAGTGAGGAACCCATCAACGACTCCATTTTTGTGGGTCGTTATCCTCATCTCAAACAAATAACTCTCCGGTTGGACTTTCTTCGCTTCATTTTGGACAACTCTGAGGCTCGCCTCTCCGCTTCCAACGTTGATGTTTTGTGGGGAGCCCTTATAGACAACGAAAACACGACCAGAGAGGAGAGGCAGATCGCTTTATATTGGTTTTATGAGATTGCGAACATAACGGAAAAGGATGGAAGTGACATTTTGGATGGTCATGTCATTTTGCACATCTTCCAAAAGATGCAACAGAGAATTGAAGGTTTGCTTTCATACCATAGCTTATTTCTTCTTTCATCAGATAATGTGACTCACAACAAACAAAACAACCAAAACCAAAACCAAATCCAATCCAAACCAAAACAAAAGGAGCTTCTTCTCGTCCAAGAAGCCAAAGTCTCATCTTTGACAACCTCGAAATTGAAACTGAAGAGGTTGAAGAAGTTGTTTCCTCCACTGAAACGAAACGGCATAAAGCAGAAACAAAGTCTCCACTCACTTTACTCACCGACATGGGTTTAGTCGAGTTCAACGGCTTCGCTCGATATTTCTGTTGTGTGAATTTGTATCGCGACAGTTTGACCATTCAAAGCATTCATCTCAGCGGCAAAATCGACTTGAAGGTTATCAACTTTGATAACTTGGTTGGACTGAACTGTTTGTGGTTGATCGCTTTGAACGCGGATGCCTATCTTGTGTCAAGAGCGGCAATGGAGTTTCTTGTGCAACTCCACTTCAACGTATGTCTTTATTTTTTTGTGTTGTCGCTTTGGTCTTGCTTTATATTCTCTTTTTTATTTCTCTTTTCTATTTCCCTTTTATCTTTTGCGTGTTCTTTTTGCTCATCTTCCAACTGAATATTCTGATAAAAGGTTGATAACAATAACCAAGATGTGAACGCAATTCAACAACAATATATTAGTACTTGCATGTCTCAACTCCAACAATGCCAATCTAGCCTTGTAGAAAAAGCAGAGAACAAAGAGGGAGACCACGGACGACTCGAAGCAAATCAAATCAACCGATTGGTGTTGGCTTTGAAAGTGCGCTCCAGTCATCTTCTGCTTCATCCTTTTCTCCTTTGTGTTCATTATTAACGCCTTTCATTTCAAAGATTTTCTTGGATGAATACAAGAAGCGCGACAAAGAAGAGAAGAAACGTCTCGAACAAGAAAAAGAAAAGGAAGAGGAAGAAAAAGCAAATAGTGATGCCGCTTCTTCTTCCCCGGAAATAGGCCCACAACCACAAAACAAACAAGTATCTTTCAAAGCCGATGAACCACTGCCTAAACGGGGTCCTCCTCAAATTCCAACTGGCCAAGAAAGTCAAGTGGAGCAATTGGCTGATATGTTTGGCCTCTCAAAGTTGGTAGTCAGCATCGCTATGGAAAAGAATTTGTGGGATGCGGTATTTTCATGCTTATTCTGCTTCTCTTTATCTCCTATTTGCTTTTCTTTCTATCTTCTGTCTTTAAGGTCTTTTGTGTTTGGCTGTCTCATTCGTTCTTGTCATTCTTTTTTGTTTAAAATTAGGACAAAGCTTTGAATCTTCTGTTGGATGATGCCAGCAAGCAAAAACTATTGGAAGAAGCGACTGAGGTACAACAACTTACTTCTTTTCACTCCATAACCACCCACCGTTGTTTAAAAAACACTGACATAACGTTGTCTAACATAGCGTGAACAGGGCGGTGACGCCACACCACTTGCTTCTGAGCAAGCGCCATCGCTATCAGACAAAGGAAAAGAAAAAGAAACTCCGAAACCAATTTCTGAAGAAGACAAGGAAGAAGAAGACACGACCGAAGAGGACCCCCCGAAGAAAGCAGAAGCTGCGCCCACTAAGCCACAGATTGTACCTCCGACGTTAATTCTCGCCAACAATCAAGAATACTTTGACCAGCTCTTCCAACTTCTCAATTTGGAGTCAATCGACAGAGCAATGGTGTGTTTTTTTCTGATGATGCTATCTGTCTATGTTCTGTTGTTTCTTTTTTTCTTTTATTCCTTCATTAACCGTTTTAAAAATTCAAGCTTTGGGTGGTACTACGAGTACTGCCCATCAACGAGAAGATGTTGGAAACTTTCAAGCATTTACCTGGTGAGGAGGATAGGTCTAGCACCTCTCCTGATTGGGATGGTTTGTTGGATCCTCGCTCCATGTACAAACTTCTCTATAACCTGAAGATCATAAACCTGCTGATGTCTCCTTCCGAAAGTGCAACGGTACTTTTTGCTTTCTTTCATCTTCTTTCTTCTTCAAGAAGATGAATAATTTATTTTGTCAAAAATTCAGGAAGAAGAAATTGCAGAGAAGGATAAGTGGTGCAGGCAGTTTTTCTATGCTTCCGGTTTCCATCATCTCTTCAACATGTTGGCCTCTTGCAAACGCAAGTTTGTTGAGCAAGAGAACATCAGCGTCTTCAAGAGCTGTCTCAAGTATCTTCTCAAAATTGTTCATTACTTCTTCAAAGGTTTCCATTTCTTTCTTTTTGTTGTTTTCTTAATGTTTTCATCTCCACTTGTTGACCAAGTTCATGTCTCTAGGTGGTTTGAAGGAACAATGCTTAGCCAACATTCCCACCACTCCTTTCGGCAAAGATCCTGGAGCCCTTGTGCCTTCTTCTCAACAACAGGCATTACCACCCGGTGCTCAAGAGATTGGGACCAACAACAAACGTGCCAGGAACCAACTCGCTTTTAGCGCTCGCACTGGTAAAAGTCTGATCGACTCAGTCGACTTCCCGTTCTTTGTGCAAACGATGATTCAGCTTACGTGGGACACATGTAAGAGCTCCGAGTATCATCGCTCCGACGTTTCCATTATCAAATACGCGATGTCATTGTTGGTGGCCTCTATCGCCTCTCGTCCTGATCTCCTCGTCTACTTTTATCATTTCCCTTATGACGATGGCTCGAAGAAGAAGAAACAGAGACAAGAATGCGGAGATGGTGAGAAAGGAACGCCGAGCAACAGCCACAACAAAAATGATTTGGAAATTGAGAGCTTTATTGTGAGTTCGGTGATACACCATCCTGATTCGGACATTCGACAAGCGGTTGTCAATGGCCTTTATCAATTAGCTACTGAATTGTCGAAACTGTACATTCGCTCTCTCTTTCTTTCTTTCACATTTCTTTCATTGCTCTTTTACCTAACTCCTCAGCTTTACAACCAATAGCCCGGCTGAGTCTTTGCCAGCACCAGCAGGAAAGAGCCATGGAACACCTCATTCTTATTTACTTGAGTTGTTGTTGGCGAACCTACCGGCGGAGGGCGCGGTCAGTCATACTTGCCAACAATACTTTGAGTTCTTGAGCCAACTCATATCTGAAGATATCGAACAATCGCAAAAGAATTCTGATGAGGTATTATTTTTCTCCCTACAGCTCTTCTCTTTGGTACATCCCGTCTTATTTTTTTTCAACCACAACAAAAGACGGGCAAATATGAAGGACTGTTGCGATCGCTTGTAAGACAAATACAAGAGAGAACAGTACAGGAAGCGCATGGGGACGGTTCTCCGGATCACATCCTTATTGGCATGATGAAAGTGTTAGCCACCTTGTTGCATTACACTCCTGCCATGAAGATCTATTTAGCCTCTGCTGAAGGGTTGGTCGTTATTAATGTTTCTGTTGTTTCTAAGCTTGTTTATTTATTTACCAGTTTTTTAACCAATTCCTTCTCTTTATTGCATCAGAGGAGATTTATTGGGAGCATTATGGCAAAAGTACTTATTCCCAGCGCCAGAGCCTTTGCGTAAGAAGGAGAACGGCGCTTATGAACGTTGGAAAGAGAACGCGAAGTGCAAGACGCCTAAGTCCAGAGAGATGGCACTGAACCTGCTCCTTGAGTTTGCCAGAGACTGTCCTGATAACTTGCGGCGTATCCTGCGATTTGTTTTTGAACTTCACGAAGAACAAGGTTTGTACTCCTTCGTCTTCCTGCGCTCTGTTTCTTTTTCTCCTTCTTCTTCTCCTTCTTCTTCTTCTTCTCCTTCTCCTTCTCCTTCTCCTCCTCCTTCTCCTCCTCCTCCTTCTCCTTCTTCTTCTTCTTGTCTTTGTATCTTGTTTTATTCGTTATGCTTGCTTTCCTTCTTTTCCATCAAACTGAATGTCTTTGTAATAGACACAGACAAAAAGGCACCCATCGAACGACCAATGGACAGAAACATCTCAGGCTATGTCGGTCTTCGTAATCCTGGCTGCATTTGTTACATGAATTCGCTCCTTCAACAGATCTTCATGAACCCAACTTTGCGTTACGGCCTTCTGTCTGCAAAAGTTTCTCTTCCGCCCATCGACGAAAAGCAAGAAGTGAAGGACGAAGGAAAGGAGAAAGATAAGGATGGAGAGCAAGCAACAAATAAACCAACAACAACTAAAGAGGAAGATCTTCTGGCAGATAACGTCCTCTATCAACTGCAAATCATGTTCGGTCACTTGATGCAAAGCCAGAACCAATACTACGATCCTACTTCATCCTTCTGTAAGGCATTCAAGGATCGAATGGGACAACCGGTCAGCCTTTACATTCAGGAGGATGCCAGCGAGTTTGTGTACACACTGTTTGCTCGCTTGGAAGATCTGCTGAAAGGAACTGAACATGTACGTTTCTGTTATTTTATCTATCATTTTCGGTTTGTTATGCTGTTGCTCTTCTTACTGTTTTTTTCTATTTCTCCTTGTAGGAAAAATTGTTGCACAACTTTACAGGCAAAGAAACACAAATCGTTCGTTGCAACGAGAATCCGGAACACTTTTCGGAGAGCGAACACCCAGTTTCTTTGGTGACAGTTCCTGTTCGCGGAGTGAAAGACCTGAACGAAGCGCTTGAACATTACGTAGAGGGAGACAAACTTGATGACTGGAAATGTGAAGACTGCAACACAGTTGTCGGTGCAGTGAAAAGGTACTTGTGTCTTTCTTTTCTTCAGTTATTTTTAACTAACTAACTAACGTCTGTTTATTTTAACATTAGAACATGTTACAAGCACCTTTCAAATACGCTCATTATCCATTTGAAACGCTTCGACTATAGCATCGATGCGATGGGAGACATCAAACAGTTCAAAGTGACGGACCGTTTCGAGTTTCCGTTGAGGCTCAACATGGAGCCATTCACTGCTGAAGGTTTGAACAGAAAAGAACTCATCGACAGAGAGAAAGCTAAACGTGGTGACTCTGCTGAAGATGGTATTTTTGTTCTCCTTTTCCCTTTCTCTCCCTATTACTTCTGGAGAATAATTGCTTCGTTCAACCAAATCAATAGTGGATTGGTCTGAAATATTCCCACGTACTTTGCCCGAATCGTACTATCAGTACGAACTTGTTGGCATTTTGGTGCACACAGGTACTTCTGTCTACCTCTTTTATCTTATCATGATTCATGTTGTACTTAGCTCTTTTCACTTTACAGGATCACAAGAAGCAGGACATTACTATTCCTACATAAAAGAACGAACGAAGTCACCTGGTAACTGGTACGAGTTCAACGATGCCTACGTCACTCCTTGGGACATCAAGGTACCTCTTCCTTCTCTTGTCTTATCTTTTTCCTGCTATGATGTTAAATTCTCTTGCAAAATGCTTATTTTCTCCACATTTTTAGAATGTGGCAAGAGAGTGCTTTGGTGGTGAAAAGACACCAAACAGCGCCTACATTTTGTTCTATCAGAGAATTGTACCAGAGCCAGAAGTCTTCCCCATTCCAGAAGCCATTCAAACCGCTCAACGCAACGTCATTTCTCAACAACTCTCAACAGAAAATGGCAGCTCTTCGCCATCCTCTTCATCATCATCTTCTCCATTTATTGGTCCTCTTCCAGCAACACCAATAATAGAAGAACACGAAAGCGAGAATGGAAAAGACAAAGGAAAAGACAAAGCAGGAAAAGAAAAGAATGTGGATCCTTTGGAAGACCTATTTTCTGAAGTAATGCCGGAAACGGTGTTGAAGTACGTTTGGAAGAACAACCACAAAGTCATGCGTAGCAAGCACATGTACCAACAGGAGTACATCCAATTCTTGGCTAATCTCTTTGGATTAGTGCCCACTCCTTCCACCCCTGTTTTAGGTTTGTTTTTTTTTTTCCTTTCCTCTTACCCTTTAAAACTGACTGATTCAAAATTAAACAGAAGTAGAAGGCAAGTTAGAAGAAGATGAATCGTTCCGTCTAATTCACTTTGCAACAAGAATGATGGACACGCTGGTCCGCAATGGTGCTGAGGATGAGAAGCTGTACAAGACTTTCATGTCTTCTCTTGTTGCTCTCTATAAGTTCCACGTTCCCGTAAGTTACCTTTTTCTTGTTTCGCCTATTCTTTTTTCTAAACCACACCTTTTATTTTTTAAAAGGCTTGTCGCTGGTTCTTATCGACATTAGCCAACGAACAAAAGAAACAATGGTTCCAGTACCATCTCATCGACACCATCCACCAAGTTGTTCGTGAGGGCTTCGCCGGGCTGATTGTCTCTGTTTTGTCCACGTTGAGCCAAATAGAAACGGAGACTTTGAGAAAGGAGAGAGAGGAGAGAAAGGATGCCATGCTTCAAATTTTGGAAGAGGAGGAACAGAGACCGCCGTTGGAGAAAGAGGAGAAGTCTTACAATCATTCATCAACCACTTCCAGCGTCAACTTTATAGAGTATATGATCGAAAACGTCAGTTCCCATCTCTCTCTCCCGTCCCTCCTTTTCACTAACGTTGGTGTTGAAATAGATGGAGGGAACAAGAAGGGCATGGAGACGCTTCCAACAATACTTTTGGATCTTCCACCAATTCGCTGAATTGGGTTATGAACAGGTTTCTTTTTCTTTCGTTCTTCCTCTTCCTTATCTTTTACTTCATTTTCTCATTGGAGCTTACTTTTGCAATTCCTAGAGGATGTATCTTATCGACAGAGGAATGATTGGCATTCTGGTGGACTTTTACATGGGTGAGTTCAGCCCTTACTGGACCGGACCAAGAAGAGTTCACATCGGAGAAGTCAACAGAGTCTCTCCTAACCTCGAAACGTTCATGGATGCCTTCGCTGCCATCATGCGATCGGTGGAGACGCCAGCCACCAAAGCGCTTGCTCCCAAGAGACCGCCCACAGCGTGGCCTGACGATCCTACATTTGCTCCTCTTCACCTTAAATCGCGTCGTCTATTGTTCAATAAGGTACGTTTCTTTTCTCTCTTCATTTCTCCTTCGCCTTTCTGTCTTCTTTTTTTTTTTTTCTGTATTATTGTCTAACATATTTATAAATATGTTAGCCCTTCTTTGAGAGTATGATGAAACAAGGATACAACCACACAACCAACAACATCGTTACGACTCACTTATCTTGGGAGGATGAAGAGAGGTCATACTTCGTGTTGTCTTGTCTGTTCAAAGAGATCACCGAAGTGGATGCCATGGAACACGTCTTCCCTGTCCTCACCAATCTGCTTCGCATGAAAGACAGCCTTCAACATTGGCGCATTGAGCTTACTCTCAATCCTAAAGGTATTTCACTTCGCACTCTCTTCGCTTTGTTGTCTCCTCTTTGATTTCTTCATCGTTCTCTTCGTTGTTCTCTCTGAGCCTAACATCTGAAATGATCCAACAGAGGGAGGCATTTTATCCATTATGAAAACGCCGAAAGGAGACAAACCAAGCTTCGTCTTTGCCACAATTCACTTCATGATGGAATTAGCCAACGAGAACAAATTTGCGGCCTCTTATCTTCGTTCCACACAAGACCTTTGGTGGCCAGACCTTCAAAACTTTCTCACCAAAAAGAGAACCTTCACCACGGTTTATTGGGAGAAGTTTGACAAGCCACAAGCCAAGTTACAAGCTTGCTATGATCAAGTTCAACGTTTCCTTCTTGAAGAAGAAGAAGAAGAGCCGAAAGAGACGGAAGAACAAGAAGAAGGAGCAGAGAAGAAAGGTAAGGAAAAGGAAGGAGATGCAGAGAAAGAGGAAGAAATTGTACAACGGCACAGCGACAAGTATGCCGCCATTCGCTTTGGTAGCTGAGCATCCAATACAAACAGCTTGTTGCTGACAATTTGTGTTCTTTAGAGAGAGAAGGACAAGAACGATGAGAGGAGAGAGAGAGAGAGAGAGAGAGAGAGAGAGAGAGCTGAGAGCAGAGAGAGAGAGAGAGAGAGAGAGAGAGAGAGAAGGGACAGGGAGAGAGTAGAAAGAGAGAGAAGAGAGAGCAGAGAGAGGAGACAGGGAGATGAGAAGGGAGAATTTTTTAATTTAATTGAACGAAGGGTGCAACAACAAACAATGGACCAGCTCTTCCCCAAGATACGTGCTCTGCATGCAACGAACGAGGAAATAATAGCTCGCGTGGAGAACATCTCCGAGGTTAAGCAGTACAGCTACCATATCAAAAACAAGGGTGATGAGCTATACGTTGGAGAGGTGGTGACTTCCCTGCAAGGTGGGTTTTCTGCTTGTTATCTTTTTCATTATGCGGTATGCAAAAACCTGCGACTAACCTTTTCCTTCCTCTATATAGTCCCAAACCTTCTTAAGACCTTTCGCTGTGGGCTGGAGATGAAAACAGAAATTTGGGACATATTCAACGACAAACCGAACTGGGGATGCTCCAGCTGGAGTGACCTCAAAAGACTCAACAATGAACTGTTGCTCATCGTGGAAAAGTTCGAGCTGTTGGACCGGAACAACACCAAAGTTCAAGGAGAGCTCGCCAAGTACCTCCACAACTTTGAGATCATTCAGCTGGGGCTCGGCAAAGCGGAGGAACTAACTTTGAGCCAACAGTCTCGCAAGGAGTACTTTGAAGAAAAGGTGGCTCGTATAAATGGCCTTATATCGGAGGTGAAGGAGGAGGGAGCAAAAATCGACCTTATGCAAACTACAAACGCTCATCGGCGCCCAGCAACAACAAGGGTGTGGTATGTGGCAAGAGATTCCTTAGCCAAAGAAGATTGACTTTGAGAAAACACTTGGGAAGCATCGAGGATGAGGGGAGTAAGAGAAGCAAGAGTGCACTCTGCATGTATAATTCTTACTTTTTGTGTATGGTTTGGTGTGTTAGCTCTCAACAAATAAAGAAAACAAACCAAGAATGATGTGTGCATAGGACTTTAGTGAAAGTCAGAGAGATAAATCATCTTCTTGGTGATGCCACCATCAATGAAAAAGTTTTGTCCGGTGATGAACCCGCTCTCCTCCTCTCTGGCCAGGAACAAGGCCAGCTTGCCAACGTCCTCAGGACGTCCCACCCTCCCCGCCGGGTGTTGCTTGTGGTCCACCTCGGTGAGGTGGGCGATGCCTTGGCTGGGCACGGAGATCCATCCGGGAGAGATGCAGTTGACGCGAATGGGATAGACTTTGGCCTCCTCCGCTTGCTCCTCCCCTTTCTTGGGGAGGTGAGCACCCAACGTGCTGGCCAGGGCGTGCGTCATGGAGACCACCCCGCCTTTGGTCGCGCAGTATGCCTTTGGTGTTGCAGTTGTTTTGAGAGGTGATGATGAGTCATTACTAAAGCACGCAAAAGTAGAGAAAGCAAAAAATAAACCTCAGTGTTGGGTTCGCTTTGGTGGTGACGAGTGGAGGAGATGTTGATGATAGCGGCGGAGGGGCTCTTCTTGAGGTACGGCACGGCGTACTTGCAACACAGGAAGATGCTGTCCAGGTTGACGTTCATGAACCTGCGCCACTCCTCAAAGGAGACGTCCTCCAGGGAGGAGCCGCTGCGGAAGTAAGGATAGGCCATGGCCGCGTTGTTGATGAGGCAGTCGATCCTTCCGAACTTGGCGGTCACCTTCTCGACCATCCGCTTCACGCTCTCCTCATCGCCAACGTTCGTTTCCACAAAGAACGCTTCGGTGGGGGAGGAAGCGGAAGCCGCTTGATAGTCGTCGAGGAAACGCTGGCCGGCAGCGGCGTCGATGTCGGCCACCACCACGTTGTAGTCATGCCGCAAAAAGTGCAAAGCGATGCCCTTGCCAACCCCGTTGGCCGCCCCCGTGACGATGCACACCCTCCTTTGGCCCTCCATCCTCCCTTTCCGCTGTTTTACTCTAGAATGTATGGAATGAGTGGAATTTTACTTCAATTTTTCTCACAACCAACCAAAAATCAGATAAACTATGATCGTCGACAACAATTCCATATGGACATAATTCCTCATGCCGACACGATGAGAATAGGCGAGGAGTCATTTTTTGCTAAATTAATTAATCAAAGATATCCATTTATAGATATAATGCGGACAGCAGGAGGAAACGCGATGAGTTACCGCATTTTGTTTAGGGGCAAATAAAAAAAAAATAAATAACCTCCAACAACAACAACAAGCAACAAGGAGGAGAGGAGGTGACGGGGAAAAAAAAAAGAGAAGGGTGTTCGGTAACCACCACCTCTCTCACACGCACACACAACGTAGCACTCTGCCCTGCATTGCCCTGCCCTGCCCTCACAAGAGAAGAAAGAAAGTAGAGAAGGAAGGATTTGGGAAAAAAAAAAAGCAGGCGAAGAAAGAAAGAAGTAGAAGAAGCGTGATGGAGGCGGTGCCGGTGAAGACCACTCAATTCCATGACTTTATGGACAAGGTCTGGAACGCTGCTTGTGAGCTCGCGGGACTTAGTTCCAACGCACAGGTTAGGCCTTTCTTCGTTCTGTCACTCTGCATTTCCTCCAAGTTTTTTTTTTGCATTTTTTATGTTATTTTCATATTTTTTTTTTACTCCGTATTTTCTCCTTCTTTTTTAAATATTTTGTAAAACATTAAAAAAAAAATGGGTAACCAGGCCATTCCAGTCGGGAAGTTTGCGGAAGGCTTTTTGGCCAATGTCGGTGTTAGCTACACCGAGCTCAACGCTGTTTGCTTGTCTGTCATCTTTTGCGACCATGGTTTCGTTTCTCTCTTCTCTCTCTTTCTTGCTCTCTCTGTTCCTCGCTGTTAGGTTGCGTCTCTTGTTGTGCTGCTTGTTGTTCTTTTCATGTTCTTCTTTTTTCATACTGCAAACAAGAGTCGTTCTTGTGACTTTATTCTCATTCGTCTTGTTGACTCCTTTTCTCTTTTGGTTTTCTACTTTCCGCTTTCATTTTTTCTTCATTTGCTCTTTTCGTTGTATCTTGCTTCTATTCGAATGAACAGGAGAACAGGAAGAAGAGAATCCGCTTGTAACGAAAAAGCAGTTCACGCTATTCCTGATGCGCTTTGGCCCTCCCGAAAAGTCCTTAGAAAAAGTAACTTTTTTTGCTCTTGTTCTTTCGTTGTCTGTTTTTCGGCATTTCTACTTTGTCTTTCCTCTCTCTCTCTCTCTCTCTCTCTCTCTCCTCTCTTCTCTTCTCATTTTCTTTGTTTTAACTTGTTCAAATTAGATAACAGACTTGCTGCAACAAGGCAACGTGTACGCTTTCTCCTTTTCGTTTTGGGTTATCTTTTTTTTGTTTGAGGAGCGAAAGAAGAAACAAACATGCGCTCGTGATTTTGCTTTACAATCAATAGATGGTTTCATGGCAATCAAAGCAGACAAGCTTCCGAACGGCTTCTCTCGGAGACAGGCAAAGAAGGAACCTTCTTGCTGCGCTACAGCGGCCTTCCTGGCGCCTTTACAGTCGACTACATTAAGAAGGGGAAGATCTGTCACTTCAACAACATCCGGAATGACATGGAAGGCGGCGTCATCATCATCGCCAAACAACAGTCGTACAAGTTCACTTCGATCAGCACTTTTATTAACAAAAACAATCATATGTTTGTGGAGCCTTGCGTTAACCCTCGTTCTCACTTCCAATGGTTGAAGCTTCGCATCACAACTGGTACTACTTCTTACTTTACTTCTTGTCGTTCCCTTTAATGTGTACTTTCATGTTGCCTTGTAAAGCCTCACCCGTTGCTTACATTTGTTCAGTGGCGAGCGGAGGCGTTGGAGCAGCCATGAGCGGCGATTCTTCAGAGGCTCTTATGGTAAACATTCTTTTCTCTTTCTCCTCTGTGCTTTGTTTTGTTTTTTTCTCGTTATTAACCGCCATGCCTCGATGCAGCCATCAGGAGCCAGTGTGGAAGAAAGACTGAGTAATGCGATACAAACAGCCTTTGTGGGAAAGACGAAAGAGAAACTATCTCTACGCGGCATTGGCTTGGGACCTTCTGTCCCCACGCATGTTTGCTCGTTGAGCTATCTCTTGCATTTAGACCTTTGTGCGTTTCTCTTTTCTGTTTCTCGTTATCCCTTCTTTGTCTCATTTGCTCGTATCCCTTTTAAAAGGCAAAAACAATATCACACAACTTCCGGAAGACTTTGAAAAGCTAAACGCTCTCGAAACTCTCAACCTGAGCGAAAACAAACTAACTCAACTTCCGGAGAACGTCTTCGCCTCCTTCAAACACCTCGTCTCCTTGGACTGCTCTGACAATGAACTGAGCGATGTGCCTGAATGTCTGTTGCAGGCCTGTGCTGGGACGTTGTCTCATTTGGATCTTTCTTCTAATGAACTGGCGGAGCTGCCACCGTCGATTGTTTGTTTGGAGCAGCTAACGTTTTTGGACGCGAGCTTCAACTTGTTAGAGAGTCTGCCGCCGGACATGAATAAGATGGCCAAGCTGGAAGAATTGTTGTTGCAAGGCAACAAACTGACTGTTCGTTCTCTCTTTCCTCTTCTTTCGCTCCTCTCTCTCTCCTCTCTCTCTCTCTCTCTCTCTCTTCCTCATTTGACATTGCGGCTCTTTTCCACTGTCATTACACAGGAATTGCCGGAAGAACTAGCGAAGCTGCAGCGTTGGCAAAGCTGGACTTTACCGACAATCGCGTTAAAGTCATACCAGAGTGTTTCCTGCAAGTTTTGTCTTCGAGGCCTTTTGACCTTCGTGAGAACGGCAACCCTATTGATGCTCAAGGTTTGTTTTCTTTGGCCTTCCTTCGTTTTTCTTTTTTATATTTTGATTCGATATAACAACAAAACACTTTTCGAAATGCAGTCTTAGAAAATCTGAAAGTTATTCGCAAGAAACGCCGACCACGCACCGAAAGCGTTGCTCCCGAAGTCTACATTAGCCATGGCAAGGAAGAGAAAATGCAGCTGGTCCCCTCCGACCGCAAATCATGGGAGGCTCCTCCTGGCACCAGCTACGAGCTCATCAATAGCGCTCGAACTAGCACTGCCTCTTTGATCTCTGGTCAAGGAGTGGCTGAGTCTCTGTGGCTGTCTTCTCCTGGTTACTTTATTGAGGAGCCGACCGCCAAGACGCCGCCAACTGAGGAAGAATTGGTGTTGAAGGAGCACATCAACATCTTTGATTATTGTCGTTATTTCTTGAATCAGACAGGTACTTGCTTTCTCCCCAGAATCTCTTTTAGTTATTTTTTTCTCTTCTCTCTCTCTCTCTCTCTCTCTCTCTCCACTCCTCAACAAAAGATGAAATTTATGCTCAATCACTATTTGACACCTAGTGTCATGAGTTGTTTTATGATTAGTCTTTCTGAACTCTATCGCTTCTCTTTTTGTTTTTGTTTCCTATGACCATTTATATTTTACTTACCTGTTTTGAACACGTGTGTACAGTTCATGCAAATATTATCGGCAACGAATGCAACTTAGGTGCAGTCTGTATTTCCATACAAAAGGAGTCTGAGGAACGAAAAGATAGTTCCTTTCCAACCGGCTCCAAAGAGAGATTCTACCGAGTTCTTATTCGAGCGAAACAGGGAGACAGGCGGATGGAAATACCTGCTTCATGGGTCAAGCTCAGGAAGAAAGAGTCCTACGCTCGCTCGGAAGATCTTCTTGCAGCTCTGAAGAAGATGCTCAAACCGACTTTCTCTCCGAAGGGGCTTTATGTCATCCGAGACCCTGAGTCTCATAATGAATTTGCTGCTTTGGAAGGAAAGCTGGTACGTTCTCTCTTTCCTTCTTTTTTTCTGTGTTGTCTTCTTACTTTTTATTTGCTTTGGCGAACAATAGCGAAGCAACTGTTCAAAACTTGGGGTTGTGTATGGTAAAAACGGGCAAGATGAAACTCAAATGTACAATAACGGTAACTTTCTGCCATTCTCATTTGTTACTGTTTCATTTTCTCTTTTTTCTGACCACTATGACAAATAAAAGTAACGGGAAGTCCAGCTTTTGAAGAATTTTTGGAATGTATGGGTACTAAGATCAACATGATGGGCTGGCAAGGCTATCGCGGCGATCTCAGCGCGAAACGTTTGTTTATCTTCTATCCGTCCTTTTCTCTTTTGCTGACTCTTTTCTTCTATTTTTTTTTCTTTTTGTTCTTTTGCTTTCTTTCTTTCAATGAATAGTGGATCAAGATACGTATTACACAAAGTTAGATGAAAGTAACTACGAGATCATGTTCCACGTTTCGACCTACCTTCAATACATGGCCAAAACCGATGAAGAATGTCAACAGTGGGAGAGAAAACGATTTATAGGAAATGACATTGTCGTCATTTTGTTCTACGAGGGGGAGGAACCGCTCGATCCTGCTCTCTTCATCTCCAACTTTAACCACGTTTTTGCTCTCGTGCAGCCCATTCATAAGAACGGCAAAACCTTTTACAGGTTAGTTGCAAGTCTTCTCTTCTCTGTTATTTTTGCTTCGCTCATGAATGAGAATTGCTCATAATCATTTTCCATCCTCGTTTTCGCACAAAAAGGTTGTCAATGGCTTACAAGAATGGGGTTGCGGAGTCGCAGCCTCGTTTGCCAGAGGTTCCCATCTTTGAGAAGGGACCCTACTTCAGAAAGTTCCTTCTCACAAAAAGTTTGTGTTTTTTTTTGTTCTTCATTCTTCATGTTTGTTTTTCTCACGCTGATGTTTTTTTGTTAAATACAGTGATCAATGCGGAGAGATGTGCCCTTTCAGCGCCTCAATTCAGACGAGCGCAGGAACGAGTCCGGTCTGAGCTGTTTTTGAACTTGCAGGACAAGTTCCCGAAGAAGAAGTCAGGCAGCAGACGGGTCAAAGACCCCATCGAGGTCAACACCGGCTACGTCACGTCCGCCACGTTGGACAAGATCAGGCAGCAAGGGGGTCTCTCCTCTTGAGAACACAACGAAACCACCAAAGAATCATGACCTGTTTGTTTTTTACCCCTCCATTTAAAATACAATCCACCAAGCAAGCTTAACGCCTTTTCTTCCTTCAATGATCTTTATTCTCTATTGTTGTTGCTGGGTGAGCTGCATTCGTATTCTTGGCTGCAGGCTTTCACCCAATCGTCAGCAATCGGAGCAAAGATGATGTGTTCTGGCAAACCGAAGCCATCCACCAAAGCTTCGGCGTGAGGACGTAACGCTCTGCACAGCCTGTTAATTTCTTTGGTAATGGCTTTGGCTTTGTTTGGTGCAAAGTAGTGCGCTTGCATGTACCACCCTATTTTTATTTTTTTGAAAAACCAATTCTATTTGTCAGCTAACGAAAAAAATAAAACAAAACAAAAAAAGAAGAAGAAGAAGAAGAAGAAGAAGCAGAAGAAGAAGAAGAAGAAGAAGAAGAAGAAGAAGAAGAAGAAGAAGAAGAAGAAGAAGAAGAAGAAGAAGAAGAAGAAGAAGAAGAAGAAGGAGAAAAAGGAGCAAAAGAAGAACAATAAGAACAAGAATAACCAAACCTAGTGAAGCTTCGATTCTGGAAAGACCGTAAAGAGAACAAACGTGTTTGAGCAACGTCTTCAACGAAGCGTCCTTTTGGTCATCAAGTTGATTGATGTTCTCGATGAACCTCTCCATGCAAACTCGCTCCACGTAAGCCCTTCCCAACATCAACACGTCATCCAAAGAAGAGTTCCATGCCTCGAAGACGGGCATCTTCAACATCTTGACTTTGCGACGCAGTTGGCTCACCACGGTTCGCAACAGCTTGAACTCTTTATAGATGAATGCATCTAAACAAAACTGTGAAAAAAGAGTAGAATTGAGCACAAAGAAAAAAGAAAGAAAGAAAGAAAGAAAGAAAGAAAGAAAGAAAGAAAGAAAGAAACGACAAGAAAGAAAGAAAGAAAGAAACGACAAGAAAGAAAGAAAGAAAGAAAGAAGAAACGACAAGAAAGAAAGAAAGAGAATAGAAAGCGAAATTGATCAAATGAGAACATAACGGGAGAAAGGAAACCTCGGGATCAAGAAGATGAACTTCAGAAGTAATGCGTCGGGTGAGAGGGTTCTTGTTGCGAAGCACAACCCCGATTTGACCAGAGAAGTAGGTCAACATGCTGGTTACTCCTTTTCTGCCTGAAAGTCGGTTGCGAAACTCCTCCATCAGAGCTTTTGCGATTGCCTTGTTTTCGTTTACGTTACCAAAAATAAATACACAAATACAAAGTTAAAAGAACAAGAGGAATAAACAAACCTGCAAAAGAATGGTATTATCACCCTCATAAGTAAGATCAATATCACAGTCCGCCTTCAAAACGCCGATCCTGTTCTCAGCAGCGAATCCCTGGCCTCCACAACACTCCCTGCAAGTCTGGTGGGCCTCGCTACGATGCCATGTACAAACGGCTTTTAAGGCACCCGCCAACAAAAATATCTCTCTCTTCACCCGCTCATCATTGCGATTCTTCAAAAGCTGCGTGAAAATGTCTTTGGCATGATTACTGCCAAAGCGGTAAGCATATGTGGAGGCGATCAATGGAAGCAGTCGACGCTGATGCGTGAGATAGTCCATGATGACCACCTCTTCCTCTCTGGGAGGGCCGAATTGTTTGCGAGTGATGGCATATTTAGTAGCGATGGTGAGGGCTAGTTTTGTAGCGTTGAGAGCGCTGGATCCGACGCTGAGGCGACCTGCCACGAGAGCGTCCAGCATCGTGTTGAAACGTTTTCCGCGATGAGGAATAGATGTTTCGTAACTTCCATCAGCACTTGTGAAAGAAGAAAAAGATCAGTCGAGGGACAAGAAGGAAAAGAAGATGGAACGTAAAAGGTGAAGCGTACTTGACTCGGCCATAATAATCCAAAAGATTGGCTCGGGGAATCCTTACATGATCAAACCACAGCTTACCGTTGTCAACTCCGTTCAAGCCCATCTTTGGTCCACAATCCGCGATGCCGACCCCAGGCATTGGTTCTGTGCTCTTTCCATCTTGGCTCCTTCTTCGTATCGGAACGAGGAAAGCATGCACTCCTTCTTTTCTGCCATCCGGCAAATACAGCTGAGCGAAAACGGTGGCCATATTTCCATCCTTAGCAGCATTACCTATCCAGTACTTTTGCGACGTGGCTGTCGGGCTGTGAATGATAAACTCCTCCGTTTCAGGAGAGTAAGTGGCGGTGGTCTCGATGGCTCTCGCGTTGGAACCGTGGCCCAGTTCCGTCAGAGCGAAGCAGCCCAAAATCTCCAACGAGTCAGTGAGCGGGAGGTACTGGTCGTGATGTCTTTCAGTGCCCAAGGAGGCGATGCTTCCTGCAAAGAGACCCCATTGCACTCCGGCTTTGACAGAGAGGGAGACATCGACCAGGACCAGTGTCTCTTGGAGAGCGACTACACTTAAGCCGTTCCTGCGAGAGAGCAAGAGAGTGTGTGCAAGGGTGAAGAAACAGACGAGATAACAGGATATCAGAAGGAGAGATAAACGAAAGAACAGGAAAAACAAAAAAGAACGTACGTGAAGAGACTTTTTCCGTTGGCAACACCGTTGGCTGCCAAAATTTTCATACGCTGAAGGGTCAGCTCTCTATGTTGCTGCATGGTCAAGTCGTAGCGCGGATGAAACAACGGATCTTTGAATATTTCATAGAGTTTTTGCCTTAACTCATGATGGTGATGAAACTATTTGTTGTGTTTGGATTTTGTGTGCATGCGTGTGTTAACATGTTCGGAGTTGGTTTTTGTTTCTTTCAACAAGAGAAAGTTGAGGAAGAGAGGTGATACGCTACGATACCATCATGCTACTCAGTTTTTGAACGTGTTGAGAGGAGAGCGCAGGCAAGGGTCCTAATCCATGACCCGTGCTGCCTCCCTCAAGCTCCGCAGAGTCGACTTCCGTTTCTGCTACCTCCTCCACCTCCTCCAGCTTGCTGGCCGTAGGGTTACACTCGAGATGCGCGCTCACCACGCGCAGTCGTTGGGCTACCCTCCTGGCATGTTCGCTTTGCTGCACCTCCATCTTTCGCTACTCTTTTTTTTTTGGTAATTTTTTGGGGTATGAAAAAAAAATTATTAATTAATACGATGACGTGTTCTTCTCCTTTCAAAGGGCTGATATATGTCATATTAAATGCCGACAGCATACCACGTATGGCGTCGACAAGAAACGAATTTTTTTCCTTTCTGCGACGAAACGAAAAGAAAAAAGATTACACAGCAAAAGATAAGCCACCACCACCACCACCACAACCACAAACAGCTCGAGCTTTGACTTTGTTTCTTCACTGTGAAAAAAAGAAGAAGAATAATAAGAAAGATGACACTCAAGACCTCCCTTTTGCTGTTTTTCTTTGGCATGGTGGTAGGTATGGCCACTGCCGCTACCCTCCAAGTGGAGCCAAGGAGCTCAGAGTGTTTCCACATGAGGGTGACGCCCAATGATTTGAGCAGAGAGATGGAATTCAGTTTTGTGGTTTCCAGGGGAGGTCTTTTGGACATCCGTGTGAAAGTTACTGAGCCTGATGGCGGCGTACGACCCACAACCCTCAATCTCTCTACATTTTTATTGATTTTTGTTACACTCGCATACACACAAACAGATTCTCCATGAAGAGCTTCACTTCTTTGACCACCATCAAGAGGACAGAGTGACCGTTGCAGGCAACAAGGAGGGCGTCTACTCCTTCTGTCTGGATAACACCATGTCCCGCTTCACTGCCAAGGTTGTGTCCTTCCAGCTGGGTTGGGTGGATGAGAACGAGGTCCAAGAGTACGAGCAACAACAGCCTGCCTTTGACGCCAAGAAGCTGAAACCCATCGAGAGGTCTGTCAAAAAGATAAGGAACACGTTGGAGCAGATCCAGTCCGAGCAGAAGTACCTCCGTACTCGTGCCTCTGCTCATCGTAGCAGTACGTTTTTTTTTTCTTTCACTCTCCTCTTCTCGTTACTCGTCCACCCCTCGCTCACGCTTAATCCCTGCGCAATCTGCTTCCTCTTTCTCTGTTTGCTGGTTGCGTTTTTCTCACTCTTTTTTCTGCTCTCTCCTCCATTAGTTCAAGAGAACACGTTTGATCGCGTTTGGATGTTCGCGATGTTGGAAATGGCTGTTGTGATCAGCCTCAACGCTGTTCAGATCTACGTCATGAGGACCTGGTTCCCGAATGATAGGAGAGCCAGAGTTTGAACATACTTGTCTGTCTGTCTTTGTTCTCTTCTCTTCTCTTCTCTTCTCTCTCTCTCTCTCTCTCTCCCTCTCTCTTTTTCTTCTTGTTTGCATTTTTTTGTTTGTCTTTTGCTATTTATTCACCTTTTGTTACAAACAATTTTATGTCCTTTTCGTTCTTTTTTGTCTACTTACTCTATCGCAAGTGGCAAAGAGAGATTAGCCGCAAGTTCAAAAACATCTATATCCCTCCAACAACTTTCACGCTTCGCATTACCTCCTACTCTTTCTTCTCCATCATCTTCTTCATTTTCTTGAGAGATGCACGTGGCTTTGATGTGCGGATCCGCTCCAGCTTTCAACAACAGCGTCGCCACTTCTGACCATCTGTTCATAACTGCCCAATGCAACACCGTCATTCCTGCACTCACTACCCCCTTCTCTTCTACTAGTTCATCCACTTCAGCGTCGTCGCACAGCTCTTCATGTGTTTCTTCTTCGTCAGTCGACCTTTGATAAACGGACTTCACATCAAATCTGGAAGACGTAGAAACAGAGCATCGATCCAGAAGGAGTCGTAGGTGTCTGACATCGGATACTGCCAAACCACAAGCAAACATCAGGACCAACGGTGTTATCTGTCCTTTGAACTCCTGCTTCCTTACATTCGAGTGAAAACAACCATCATCCCCTGCCGATGTCAAGAAGCTTCCGCTCACTGCGTTTACATCTCCTTCTCCCTTTAGTACTTCCGCTTCTCTTCCAGAGTCAACTTCTTCCGTTTTCTTTTCCTTCTCTTCATCTGAAGAAGTGAAGAAGAAAGGCAAAAGTGAACTGATGTTGTCGTTACGTTCTCGCTTGTCTGTTTCCGTGTCTCGTGCAGCCGCCGCAACAATGGCGAGATGCAATGGAGGGCAGTCATGAAGGGTGCATCCTGAATGCGTGCCATTGTCTGGAGAGTACTTCGTAACATAGTGCTCAAAGCGTTGAGCTCTGCCGCGAAGTAATGACGTGCCTACAACAACATGATTGGCTGCAGTACGTGATAGCAAAAGGTCTACCACTTGAGGGCGGCCCATGGCAATGGCTACGTGAAGGCAACTTCCAGAGACCACGCTGACACGCTTGGTAAAGCCCCTTCGGCTTCGGACGTAGGTAAAAGAGCAAGAAGGAGCAGAGGTAGGGTCTGCCCCTGAATCGAGTAGCAGGGAGATGATGGCGCAATTGCCGTGGTAGCAGGCCAGGTCAAGCGGCTTGGCATCCTTCATAGAAGAGCGGTGTTCGTCGAGGCAGATGCGGTCAATGGCCTCGTTGGGGTTCGCACTGGCGAGCTCTCTGCGGCAGTCTTCCAGGTCTTGCCTTTGGATGGCCCTATGAAGAGGCGGCAGCTTGGCGAGTGCTGCAAGCTGCAGTTCTTCCTTCTCCCGTGCGCAGCGATGATGTGTACCCGATCGTTGTGGGACGGCAGTACATACCGATGGTGGCGCATGCATTCTGAGCTAGTGGAAGGCACAACCTCAAATGTCAAGGCTGGTCCTCCTCCTCTGTTTGTGTTTAGCACTTTAAGGTTTCTTGCTTTCTTAACCGCTACGTTTTGTCCACAAAAATATTACTTGTTAACTTATGAATTAGGAATTCATCTGATCTTGTTTGATCTGCTACCTAAAACAACAAAGGGACAAGGATGACGGCGGTGCCGCTGGCAGCAATGGGGTGGGCGCATAAGGTCTGGCGGGGCTACACCTCGCACCTGGTGGAACGGCCGTTTCTCACCAACGCCTTGACCTCGGCGGTCATCAACTCCATCGGCGACGCGTTGGCGCAGAGCTTGGAGAGAAGGGGACGACGGCTGCAAGAAGAACAGGAGGGGGTGAGACAAAAGGAGGAGGTGCGGTGGCATCCTGCTCGTACGGTCTCTATGTTCTTCTTTGGACTGGGCATCAGTGGACCGTTTTCCTTCATGTGGTTTCGGTTCTTGGAGAGGACCTATGGAAGCGCCAAATCTTTGTCCGTTGTCGCAAAAAAGGTTCGTGTTGCAACACAAACATAAGACAGCAACATATCACAAAAAACACACAAACTAACAAACAAACAAAGCGTTCGAAAAACGAAACTAATCAACTCTTCAACACTTGCAACAAACAAAACATGCTATCCAGGTATTAACAAACCAACTCTTCTTCGCTCCAACCATCAACACGGCGGCCATGTCATACTGCACCATTTGGAAGGTGTTTCTTGCTCCGTCTGACGAATCTTCTTCTCAGATCAGCATGGCCAAAACGAAAGACGCTGTTGTAGAGAAGCTCAAAAAGGACTTTATTCCAACTTGGGTAAACTCTACCAAAGTTTGGCCTTTGGCTCAGTCCATAAACTTTTACTTCGTGCCGTTTCAGTATCGCGTGCTTTATATGGGACTCGTGGCGACTGGTTGGTCCGCCTATCTTAGCACCGTTGGTTATAGAAAGGAGGCTGCTCCTTCTGTTGCAACTGTCCCTCCCTCTCCTGTTCCTTCACTAGCATCACTCAATACAACCGCATAAAAGACTTTTGTCTCGCTCACTCACCAGTCTTCTCTCTCTCTCTCTCTCTCTCTCTCTCTCTCTCTCTCGACTATCGCACTTTTTTGTAATCTATTATCGCAATAGTCTTGCTTTGTACTTCCTTCTCCCTGGGTTTGTGGATGTCTAAGAATGAGCTCTACAACATCCCCAAACGTGTGAGTGTAGTGGTTTCTGTCCTTCCTTACAGCCATGTCAAAGCAAGCCACTCCATTGCTAACCCCGATTGTTCCTCTTGATAAAATGCTCACAACTTCCAATTTCAGTGTTTGAAATAATTGCGACAATTTTTTGCCTCAAAGGGAGCTCATCAGCGTCGACAAAAATCGTTTCTACAATATTTTTGAATTTCTTATCAAAAAGTTATTATTACAATCCAAATTTTTTGCTACCTTACAAAGCAACATTTTCGTTTGGTGGTTGCGTGTAGTTGCCAGCTTCGCCGTGTGTTTCTTCCTCTTCTTCTTCGTCATCATCAGCGGAAATGTGAAGCGACACGCTAAAGTCGGTCTGTTGCACGACGATGTTGTTCTGGGTGTTTCTCCGCGTGGCCAAACGGAGCACTCTCTCCATCTCTTTCTTTCTGTGTAAGTCTTCCAATTCTTTGTACTCCTTCAAGCTGTTCTCTCTAGCTTCTTCTTCGTCATCGTCATCTTTTTCATCTTCTTCCTCTTCCTCACCAATCCCTCGTATGACTATCCTTGGTGGGCTAGATTCCAACTTTTGGCTGGCTTCCTTCGCTTCTTTCGTCGCTTCTTCTTTTTCTTTTTCGTTTTCTTCGCTTTGTTCCGTTCTGTCGCTCTGTTTTCTGTTTGTCTTTTCCGCTTTGTTTTTCGAATCTTCTTCTTTTTCTGCTTCTCCTTTTTCTTTCTCTAGTGCCCGAACCGACTGCACTCGATGCAAACCTGAAAGAACAGGAGTTTTTGCGGTGAACGAAGACGTTGGGGGTGGCTTGTTCTTGTGAATGTCATTGTCATCTTTTGCTCTCGTTTTGTTCCTTCTTATCGGTCGATGCAGGATTGTACTTCCTCCTCCTTTTTCAGAAGAGGAAGAAGAATTTGAGCCGTTGTGAAGCTTTCTGCGTGTGAAACGTAAAGAAGCGCTTTTGACATAACCCGTTTTCGTCTGCTTTTTGGGAACGGAGCGTCTTGTCGAAACAGCGGATGATGAAGAAGAGACGGTAGCATGTGCGCTTCTTCCAGTGGCAGCGGAAGATCTTTGCCAAATGGCCGATCGAGTAGCTGACGACGTGGATTCACTGGCCGTTGTCGTTGTTGTAGAAGGCATTGACGCGAGAGGGATTCTCATTTCTCGAGGAAGTAATGGAGTATGAATTGTCATGGTTTTAGGTCTGGAAAACGATTCTTCTCTGTCTCTCCTTCCTCCACTTGACTCTTCTTTCTCATCCTCTGAAGAATTTTCTCCGCTTCCGAAAGTTTCACCAACAACATTGGCCAGCTTGGGAGGATGGCGGCCACTGCTTTTAAGCGGAGAACGAATGTGCACGGTCGAAGTCGGGGTAGAAGAAAGGCTGACAGCAGCGCTTGTTGTGCCCGGAGAAGCAGTGAAGGTGGCATCTCCGGTTTCGGTGTTGAGCGTCAGTTCTTCTTCGAGGGCTTCTATTTGTTGTAGCTCCTTCAAGCGATGGCTCACGCCTCCCGTTAACATCTGGTAGAACTCGTATTCAGACTCAGTTCTTTGTAAGGAAGACTTGGGTTGCTCGGCTTCTTCTTCCTCTTCTTCAAATACTATTTCTTCTACCGTCGCGTCTTCCTCCTCTTCTTGTTTTCCTTCTGCCTCTACTTCTCTGTCCTCGGCTTGTCCTTTCTTTTGTACAATCCATTCCATGACGGTGGGAGCGCCTTTGTCGCCTTGTCGTTGAGACACGGTGACCCACTCTTCAAGGCCGCGAATGCCAGTTTTGCGGCGTTCCACCACCTGCCACACTTCTCCGCCCAAGTTCACCGTTTCCGTTGTCTTGTTGCTAGCTGCATTGGTTTCTGTTGCTCCTTCCTCTGCTTTTTCGTTTGGGAAACCGTAATTACTGATTCCTTCTGAGGTTTCTGCTTTGGGTGGCATGGTCGATTCATTCTCCGCTTTCTTTGTTGATTGTTCTTCTGCTTCTTCTTCTTCCTTTATACCTTTCACCTCCACCTCACCTTGCGTTGGGTAGGATGTTGGTTGTGGTTCTTCTTGTTTGCAGGCTTGAGGAGAAGAGGAAGGAGGGCTGGACTTGAGCTTGGCGCGGTAGACGACGGGACCCCACAAGGCTGGGATCGCGCTACGTGCCGCATTCCCGGCGAGAGTGAGGCGCCGCGGGCTGGGCCGCAGCTCCAGCTTGTTGGGTACACCCGCCCGTAGGGAAGGAGGCTGTGATGCCCTTTGCATATTTCTTCTCCCTTTGCTTTTGCTTCCGGCGTCCGCAGTGCTTGGGTCCAAGCCGAGAACAACACAAACACAGCTCGAGGCTTTTGTTCTTTATTCTTTTCGTTTCGTGCGCAATAAAAACGACAAATGATTAATGAGGAGCAATATAAGGCGATAATCATCATTAATGATGGGTATTACCGTCGACAGCGAAAAACCAAAATAAAAGTCATTGATATTTCATTGGATGTCGACATTAATAATAATGTGGAAACTTCGCGAAGGGAGAACGACGAGAAAGCAAAGGAAGAAACGCCCCTTCTGCGAAAGACCCCCCGGTGCGCTATGGCTTGCATTTGTACGGCTTGAATAAAAGGGTCTCACAGCGAAGCCTACGAAAAAAAAGAAAACGAACTCGAAAATGGCAGGAATGAACATTGGTAGCAGCAACGCCTACGTTGCCATTCAAGGAGCCAAGCGAGAGCCTTACTGCTTGGCACTCAACGGCTCCGCGACGATACCGTTTGCCGTCGCCTATTGTGGTCCTCTTCTAATATCCAGTCGTTCATTCTTCCTGAAAATCTAAAACCTAAAAAAAAAATAGGAAGTAAAACGCTGATCGGCAACGATGCCCTTTGCTCTTCCTCACCTCAGTGCCTTCTCCTCAAGGCAAACACCCTCGTTGGGCTGGACTATGGAGACCCACGAGTGCAAGAGCTTGTTCTTCAACAACAGCAGCAGCACGCGCCTTCCTATCAAATTGTCGATGTCGGCGGCAAGCCTAAACTCAAGCTCATGGAGCGAGGTGAATACAAGGCAAGTGAACGTGTTATGGCGCCCGAGTCCGTTTTGACTACCTTCTCCCGTAAGATGGCGAGAAAAATCCTTAAACAAACTAAAACAAACGTATCTTCTTTTTCATGCTCTTATTGTTCTTTTTCTTCTACTTCTTCTTCTTTTCGTTGGATTCTTGTTTTTGTTCTTCTTCACATACTCTTATGACGTTCACTAACCACGCGAGACAGTTGTTCCGAAAGAGGATAGTGGCGGTAGTTCCAACCACTTTCAACGACTCCCAACGCTCTGCCACGAAGGAGGCACTCCTAACAGCAGGCCTAGACGTTGCCAGGCTGATAAACGAAGGCACAGCTGCATGCCTGGCATACCGCTTACACACTGACAGCCCATTGAAGGAAATCAAAGCACTAGTTGTCAACTGGGGAGCGTCCAGCTTGGCGGTGGACTTATTGTTCATTGAGGAAGGAATATGTGAAGGCACGAGTCTCCGCCCTTTTTTCTTGAACTGCGTAAGGAGAACGAGAGTTGACCCGTGCTTTTACAGTTAGACAGGCATTACGAAGGAACGACATTGGTGGTGATGAAATGACTCTACGGATGGTTGCCAGCCTGATACAGCGCTTCAACAAAGAGCACAAAGCAATGGGGTTGGATTGCAGCGATGACCAACTGACTAGAAAGCTGCTATGGAATGCTTGTACCCTCGCTAAAGAACAACTCTCCGAAGACATGGAAGCTCGAATTGATATTGTCGACTTTTATCAAGGTTTACCGTTTAGTACAAGGTTTGTTTACTGACCTGTGATCTTTTCTTTATTCATTCTTTCTTAAATCACTACTGTTTGGTTCCTTTTTCCACCATAGTGTATCTCGAACAGAGCTTGAGGAATGGATATCCGACCTTTTGTCTGAACTAGAAAAAACGATCACAGAAGTGTGTGCGAGAGAAAACATCCCCATCACATCCGCCGATAAACTTGTGCTAGCAGGAGGGACGTGCAATATCCCTTCTGTTGTTTCCAAGCTGACAAACTTGACTGGACTTCAGCCTCTCAACAGGTACTACTTTCTTCTCAAACTTCCTGTCCTTTCTTGATACTCTCTCATGTCTCTTCTTTTCGCTTCTCACTGTTGTTGAATGGTCTGTGCTCTTGGCAGCATTGATCCAACAAAAGTTTGTGCGATAGGGGGAGCGATTCAAGCGTCCCTAATTTCCTCTATTGCTCTTCACTCTTCATGCATGAGTTACTCTATTCAAGGAGCTGGTTTGTATCAAAGAGGAGAAAGATTACATCTGACTGAAAGTAAAGTGGAGGCAACTGTCGTGCACTCAACATCAAAGGCATGACTCTTTCTTAAGCTTCTCTTATCCATACTGCTTCCTCACCTATTTTCAACTTATGTATAATAGATTTCAGCGGCTCAATCCTTTGAAAACGGTGACGAGTACGTGGAAGCGGTATATGTGTATCCTTTAGAATCTGGATCTGTTGTTTGCGCCTTTACAGTTGAGGTGGACGGTAAGTTAATCAACGGCGTTATCCAAGAAAAAGAAGCCGCTGCTGAAGCTTACGATGATGCTATAAGCGAGTACGGTTATTTTTTAAACCCTCTCTCCGCACTTGATGTTTTAACTTAATTAATTAACGGTAACGTTACAGAGGACATGGAGCTTATCTTCTTGAAGAAGTCTCCACAGAGCTATTCAAAATAAACGTCGGCAACCTTAAGCCGCACTCTAAAGTAAAAATAGTAATCACATATCTACAAAACATGACTCTCCAGGGGAATGAATATCGCTTCTGTCTTCCAACTCTTTGCGGTACTCTATGCAATCAATTCCTTTCTTGTTGTTCTTATTTGCTCTCGTTTTTATTCAGTTCTTTGTTCTTCTTTCTTCGTGCTTGTTTCTACTTTCTGAGTGCTAGTCTCGTATTTCTCTCTTCTGTTCTCCTTTCTTTAACTGCTGACTTTACACGCATTTTTTTAAAAAAAAAGCGAGCGCCAGTTATGCAGCAGGTTGTGGAACAACCATCACAGCAACCACATCTGTCAACCTACAATGCCAGTTCGCTTCAGCAATATCTAGTATCACATCTCCGACACACATTCTCTCCACCTGCGACATCAACGGAGGACATGCCGTAGTAACACTGACCGACAGCATTGTACAAGATATGGTCCTTAAGATTCGCCTGAAAGAACCCTCTCAACCTAGCATCATTTTGGAGAGAGCTAGTATCAATAGCAACAACATCGAAAAGCTCAAAGAACCGACAGAATCGACTGCAGTGATGGTGACTTTTTGTCCGAGCTTTGAACTGCTGACGGAAGACATACCACCAACAGAAGTACTCTTTCTGGCAGATAGATCTGGTTCAATGTCTGAAGGCAACCGAATGAACCACGTAAAGAGCGCTCTGATCTTGTTTCTTAAGTCACTTCCATTGTCGACAAACATCACGTTTAACATAACAGGTATTTTTACTTCTCCTCTTTCGTTCACCAATTGTTACAGTCCTTTCCCTTTCTTTCTCGTTAGGATTTGGAAGTCAATTTAGATCACTGTTTGCGAGCCCACGAATGTACAACGACGACAGTGTGATGCTCGCTCTGCAATATGTTAGCCAAATGAAAGCAGACATGGGCGGTACTGAACTTCTTTGGTACGTTTTTCGTTCTGTTTTCTTCTTTTCCTTGGTTGTTGCTGATTGGTCGTTTATGTTCCTTTCTTCTTACCATCTTCCATTTTGCAGTCCTCTTCAAGCATTGCTTCAGGAAGGTCTTGAAGAAAGGAAGTCACGGCAAATAATCTTGCTAACTGATGGTAAGAACATCTCATCTTCGTAAATTATACCTCAACTTATTCGTTCCCCTCTCTTTCAGGAGAAGTCACGAACACAGAAGAAGTTATCAATTATGTTGCGTCTCATCGTGGAACTACTCGTGTCTTCACTTTAGGTATGTACCCAGGAAGTGCCAATTCTTCTAACTTTCTCTATTCCATCTTCTCAATTCATGCAATTCACAAACAAACAAACAAACAAACATTCAAAAAGGAATTGGAAATACGACCAGTCACAGGTTGATTACAGGTCTCGCCGATGTTTCAGCTGGTCGTTTCGAATTCGTAACAGACCATGAACGACTAGAAGGCAAGGTCATGAGGCACCTCAAACGAGCGCTGCAGCCTCGCCTTCAGGACCCACAATTGGATTGGGGAGAGCTTCCTGTTCGAGAAGTTTGTCCAGATGTGATGCCTTCAATTTATGCCAATAACCCAGTCTCGTTCTTTGCTCTACTTGACAATAACTACCCCAATGATCACTTTGATGGTACAGCTTAAGCCCTCGTATTTGCATTTTGTTTGTTTCGCTTTGTTTCTGGTTCAAGCTAATATGCTGTTACTGTTTCACTTTACATACAGGAGAGATAACTCTTAGGGCAAAAAAGCCAGATGGCAGCTCTATGTCTTTCAAAGCGAGCGGAAAAGAGCACAGCCTATTATGGGAAGGCACCTCTCAAATCCACGCTTTGATGGCCAAACAAATGATCTCAGACAGAGAACAACGATTATCTCAAACGGGGCACGATAGCGAAAAACTACAGAAGGAACTGCTTCAGCTAAGTTTGCGTTATAATTTGGCATCTTCGGTGGCCTCCTTTGTTGCTGTGGAGGAACGAGAGGAAGCTACCAAAGGTTCCATGCTGCCAGCTATCCCAAGTACGTCCATCTTTGTCTGTCCTTTCTCCTTTATTTGATTATTTGAGCTTATTGATGGGGTGCTGTTTCGTTTGCCAGGCATATCATGTGGTATTGGCGCTGCCAAGGGAGCGTCACAAGGAGGCTATCCTGGAGACCTTCTTCTCATCGATGTGATACCATTGGGTATTGGGTTTGATGTTAATAATGATGGAGTGATGCACACGATGCTCCAACGCAATACCACCATTCCAGTGGTTCGCACAGAGGTCTGTGTGTTACATTCTCATACAACAAACTTAACACATCAACTTGACTCAATAATTCACCATAACCTTTTTTGCCCACAACCACTCCTGCAATGCAGAGAATGGAGTTTGAGTGGAAGCCCGGACAAGAGCTACTAATATTTAGCATTTATGAGGGAGAGCGTCCCTCCACACAGCACAACAATTACTTGGGTAACTGTGTTCTTCGTCCTCGCCCCCCTCAGGCAAGATACCCGCTCCTACCTTACTCTCTACCTGAACTCTTCTTTCTCTTTATGGCCGTCGATTGTTTCTTATTATCTTTTCTACAGCCTCGCGCCGGAAGAGTGATAGTGGATGTCAGGTTTGATATAGATGCCAATGGTGTACTTTTCGTCGCATTCACGGACGTGTGCGGTCACGCCTCCGAGTGTCTTACTGTCTCAAACGAATCGGTATCTCTGTTCTTCTTTAAAATATTCGATCTATGAGCATTAACACGAATTATATCAGGGACGATTATCACAGGAGAGACTGGAAGAACTGATTAAAGCTGGGCAAGAGCATCAAAGAGAGGACTTACAAATGGCGCATAAGCAACGTCAACTAATGGCACAAAGAGCCGCCATCACGCAACTACAAGTTTCTACTTCGGTGATGGAAGGCGACATTTTGAGTGGCACATATGACGAGATGGGCAGACGCTATCTCCGCCTGGTCTTCAAGCAAGCTGTTGATGGTAATGTTTACTACACCTTTCGCTTGTTCCTATCTTCTTTCTCCTTTGTTTTACTCACTTTATTTTTCCATTCAAAGGTGGATGGCATTCATTGGAAGAAATAGAAAAAGTTCTCTATAAGGAGCATGGCTCGTTAGCATCCAACGAACATTACTTGGCGCTTTTATTGCACACTTCAGATATTCAAGCAACGAAGGTACGCGAATCCTCTTTCTCTCATGCTACCAGAAAATCGGATGTAACAATATGTTTCATAAGATGGAATCTTTATGGGCTTCTCTGTTGGGTCTTGCTGCATTGGAGCTGCTCTTTAATGACAAAGAAGAGGAATGGGAACTTTTGGCTGAGAAGACGCGCTCTTTCATCGCGAAAACTCTGAACGAGCTAAACGAACAAGACGACCTGCCCTGCTGGCTAGAACGAGCCAAACAGGCTCTCCACCAGGCTCCATCTACTTATTCTCCTTCTCCTATGCCACCATCTTCTACTAGCACCTCACCTTCTTCTTTTTCTTCTTCTTCTTCTCCTTCTTCTGCTTCTTCTGCTTTTGTTTCGCTGGAGATGGTAGATTAATTATGTACCAGGACGACACGAAAATGCAATGCGTGTCGACATGGAAAAAACCATTCCAATTTGTTTCTCAACGTTTCTTCCTTCTTTCTTGTCTTGTGCGGCGGCGGAGGAGGAGAGAAAGAAGCAAAAAGGTACAGGGAGAGGGAAGGCTGATCGTCCAGGTCTCTCGTGCCACCGCAAAAGCGTAGTAGTAGTAGTTTTTGATTGAAGCGTGTGCGCGTGTTTTACGTGTGAAACTCAAGATGCAAGGCGGCACCGTGCACAGGGCGGGACCCATGAAACAGGTCAACAAACCTTTCAAGTCCGGAAAGCATGCCTCCAAGGGAGAGCTTCGTAGAAAGACCAAAGGTGCGACCCCTTGTTGTCTGGAAAACAAAAGATTAGGAGCCTCTCTCCAATCTCTGACACTGCTCTTCTGTGTTCCTCCTTTGCTTAGGCAAGGTGTCTGTGAAGGCGGCCACGCGGCCGGTTTCTTCCAATGTGAGCCGGAAGAACGTTGCTCGCCAACGCAGCAAACAGAAGAAACAAGAGGTTCTCTTCAGCAAGATGCTTGGAACCAATGCTGGCCCTCCCAAGATTGTTGTATGTTTCCTATTCACTACCTCTCTCGCCCCTCTTTACGCTCTTTCGTTTCTGCTCTCTTTGCTCTTCTGATCATGTGGCACTATAATAGGCGCTTGTAGCTTTGGGCGAAGGAATAGACTTGAACGCTACTCGACGCACACTCTTGTCGGACCTTGACCGTGGCACTCAAGGTGCTACCACCGTCATGTAAGCTTACAGCTTTTTTCACGTTCCGATTTCAAAACTGCTGCTTCTCCTCGTTTCTTGACATTTCTTTCTAGTTGTGTCTTCTCTTTGTGTTTCTTTCTTTTTTGTCTCTTTCTTTCTTTCTTCCTTGTCGTTTCTTTCTTTCTGTTTCTTTCTTTCTTTCAAGCTCATATTAACATTTATATGAATAGTTTTCCGGACTTTAAACAACGAATGACATTCTTTGAGGCCGCAAGAGAACAGGATCACGTGTTGGACGTGTGCAAAACTGCCGACATTGTTGTTTTTGTCATTCCAGCAGAGAGTGGTGTTGATGCTCTGGGTGAATATTTCATTTCTATCATTAAAGCTCAGGGCCTCCCCTCTGTGCTTGTTGCAGTTCAGGTTGGTAGACGGCTGTACTTCTTTTAGCTTCTTCTCCTATTCTTGTGACTTTTCTCTTTGTCTCTTTCTTCTTTGCTCTTGCTGGTATTCTCGAGGAAGAAACAATCATCAGAATTCAGATTATGATGTCTTGTTTCAGTAAAATCACAGTTTGTATTTACTGAGAGAATCCAAACAAAGAAGCGTTCTTTGTATGTATACGTTTCCAGTTGCTGCAGTTGCTAACAACTTTTTGTTACCAGGGCCTAGCAGCTCTTCCGCAAAAAAAGTACACGCCTACAAAGAAGCAGTTGAAGGATTATGTTCAGTTCCATTTCCCTGACACACCTAAACTTCTCCCTCTTGATACCCCTCAAGTACCCTTCTCGCTCTCTCTCTCTCTCTCTCTCTCTGTGTGTGTGTGTGCCTATCTTACAAGATTTTTATAAATAGGACGGTGTACAAGTGGTACGCTTTTTATCCAATATAAGAGTTAAGCAATTGGGTTGGAGAGAAGGACGGCCATACGTGCTGGTGGACAGCTTGTCCTTCACACCAAATCCTGACGATAACAGCAAAGGTGTTCTTAGCGCTTCTGGCTACCTTCGTGGTGGTTCTCTTTCTGCCAACCATCTTGTCCATGTTCCTGATTTTGGCGACTTTCAACTTGTTCAGGTGCCTATCCCTCTACCAATTTCTTAATTACTGGTTGAAGCGTCGCCGCTGATACTTAAAAATTTATTGTCAGCTGGAGGAGCCACAAGACCCAAATCCATTTGCTCAACACTCGGCAAGTGGAATGGATGTCAATAACAATCAAGCCCCTGTCGTATTACGCCCAGATGAAGGACAGGTTCGCTTAACTTCTCTGATCCTCTAGCCTTTTATTCTTTCTCTTTCCAAATTCGCGTCCTAACTTTCCTTTGGGTTAGGAATCACTGCAATCTGAAGTGGAACCTGATGTAATGGCAAATGAACAAAACTGGGGAGAAGAAGATGAAGCAGAACTCAAATTAGCAGAAGGTTTGTTGTACACCTAAGCCTGCTTCAATATTTAGTAGATTATTTAGTAACGAGCATTTTTCATTCCAATCTTTTACAGCCTTGCAAAAGAAAAAGAGAAAAAGGAAAGTACCGAAAGGGACATCCGAATATCAAGCGGCGTGGATTCTTGACTCTGACGATGAAGCTGAAGAAGCACAAAACGAGGTTGTAGAGGAAGAGGACGAGGAAGAGGAAGAAGAGGAGGAACCAGTAATGGATATGAATGAAGCTGGTGCTTCAACAATACAAATGGATGGAATGCATGAAGATTTCAATGAAGAGAGTGATTACGATGAGGAGGATGATCAAAGCAACTTTGGAGATGAAGACGAAGAAGAAGAGCGAAGGGAAGTGGACCCTGAAGCTGCACAACACGAACTGGAAGAAATACAGCGCAAAAAGAAGGAAGAGGAAACTGAGGACATGGAGTTTCCTGATGAAGTCCAAACACCAGAACATACTCCAGCCAAAATCCGATTCCAAAAGTAAGTAGCTTTGCACTTTTGCGGGTTGTTTTCCTTTTGGATTGCTCTGACACCACTTGTATTAAAATTGAAAAGGTATCGAGGCCTGCGTAGCTTCCGTAACTCGCCATGGGATTCTAAAGAAAACCTTCCTCTGGATTATGCTCGCATCTTCCAATTCAAGAACTTTGCTCGCACCCAAAAGAAAGTTTTGGAAGAGCATGACGGTGTTGCTGTACGTCTCTCTCTCTCTCTCTCTCTCTCTCTCTCTCTCTCTGTTTACTTTTCTCTTTTCTCATTTGTTCTTAATAACACCTTTTTGAATGACAATTCAGCCAGGAACATATATCACAGTGCACATTAAAGATGTGCCATCAACAATCACCTCAACAGTAAGTGCAACAAAGCCTTTTGTGCTAAGCGGTTTGTTCAAACATGAGCACAAAAAGTCAGTTCTCAACTTTGCTGTGCAACGACATGGCAGCTATACCCTTCCCATTAAATCCAAGGTAACAATCTCCTGCTCACCCCTCTTAGGTTCCTCTCTTGTTATCCATTTTTTTCTTGTTTTTCTACCTCTCTTCTGTTCTGCGTGCGAAGTTGACCGCTTTTCTAATGTAGGATCGTTTGGTATTCCAATTCGGATTCAGGCGGTTCGTGGTGCGTCCCATCTTCTCAGAGAACACAGCCAGCGACAAGCACAAGTTTGAGCGCTTCTTCCGACTGAACCGGAGCTCTATGGCGACCATCTATGGCCCGGTCGTCTTTCCCCCATGCCCTCTTCTCATTTTCACACCTCCAACAAATACACCAACAATGGAAGGACCCGCGTTTGTGGGATCGGGCTCGTTGCACTCGGTTGATCCTGACCGATTGGTCATCAAGAAGATCGTGTTGAGCGGATTCCCCATCAGAGTGCGAAAGAGAACTGCTACCATCAAACACATGTTTTACTTCCCTGGTTCGTTTTCTTTTTCTTTTGTTTTATTCCACTTTTCTAACCACATTTTAAACATTAGATGACATTCGTTGGTTTAAGCCAGTTGAGTTGTGGACGAAACACGGACGAGTGGGCCACATAAAGGAACCGCTAGGCACGCACGGCCTCTTCAAGTGCGTCTTTGATGGAAAGATCATGAACCACGACACCGTTTGTATGAGCCTTTACAAGCGCGTCTTCCCCAAATGGAATCAGACCAAGCTTCTCAGCGATCGTTCCGCGCTTGTGGAGGAAGAGAACTCATCTGCCGCTGCCGCTTCTTCTTCTGCCGGTTCTTCTTCCCTCACCGCTGCCAATCTTGCTGCCTTTGTCGGCATGCAGCAATAGTCTAAAAAAAAGGTTTTACGAAAAAAAAAAAAGGCGGGAAATATCGTGTCGTCATGGAAAAATGGGGAGGTCAGCAGTACCCATTTTAATAATTGATGACGTCACTGTAGAGAACGTGCAGCGAAAAGTAAGTCGGCGCAAAAATCATAAGATCTAAGGACAACAAAAAAAGAAATCCCTCCGAGTGAAAAGGTAGCGTTCTTTTTTCTCTGCTCGCTCACTACATTTTTTGATGATGGAAAAAAAATTTGTTACCAACCCCTCACTAATGATTTCTTTTGTTTTAAAAAGAACAGCATCACGAACCTCTGTGCGCCTCTTCCACAACGCTGCTGGAAGCTGGCCTGAATGGCAAGTTGCCCACAGTGCCGAAAAAAGTTTGCTACCTCTCACGGGTTGGCCGTTCACTTCGGTCGGGTCCACAAGGAAGGGGGTCGCGCCACTACTTCTTCTACTCCCACTGCTACTCGGAAAAGAAGAGCGGAAAACGCCCCAGCGGCACCTCAGGCAAGGGCACAGAAGCGTGGAAGGCCGCAGGCTGCACCCGCCCAGCCCTTTTGGAACCAGTTTTCCAGCGAAATCGGGAGAAGATTAATACGCCCAGAAGCCTTGTGCTTGGAAGAACCCTTTGCCTGTGGTTCAGGATGGTTCACCGCCTGCAAGCACATTCCTAACGGAGAAAAGGTGTTGGAGGAGGAGGAGGAGAAGAAGGAGAAGGAGAAGAAGGAGGAAGAGGAAGAGGAGAAGGAGAAGGAAGAAGAGGAGAAAAACCAGAAAGGCTTGTTAGGCCTCATCGAGGGACTCGTTCCGTCTCGCCCAGCCGTACAGCTCACCAAAAAAGGCAAGAACGGAGAGGAGAAACCGGTAGTGGGGCGATTGAAGAAGATCCGCCTTTATCCGCGCTCGGAACAAAAGAAGACGCTGGCCAAGTGGTTCGGCACAGTACGATGGACCTACAACAAGGCCGTGGAGTTTCATCGTGAACATAAAGGAATGCCTCTTAAGAAGATGAAGGAACAAGTCAGGGAGAAATTCCTGAATAACGGCAATTTCAACGGAGAGGACAAGAGCCTTGCGTGGGTGTTGGAAACTCCTCGATACATTCGCAGTGACGCCGTCGATGATTTCTTCAACGGCGTGAAAACCAGCTTGGCGGCGGGCAGGACTGGATTCAAGATGAAGTTCCGTGGTCGGAAGGACAAGAGCCAGTCTCTCAGCATCCAAGCCAGGGAGTGGAACCACAGCAAGTCCATCCGCCAACTCTTCTTCGGGGAGGCGCGAATCAAAGCGAGGGACAAGAACTACAAAGTTCCGTCGGAGGTGCTCTATGCCGTTCGTCTGGTGAAAGACACTCGACTGGGCCATTACTACCTCTGTGTGCCTCAGCCTTTGAAGCTCATGGGCGAGAGCCAAGCCCGTGAGCACCGAAGGAGAGAGGCAGGCATCATCGCCTTGGATCCAGGAGTGCGCACATTCATGACCACCTACAACGGCTGCGGGGAGGTCACCGAGTGGGGCAAAGCGGACATCAACGAGATAGGCAAGCTGTGCCACCGCCTGGACCGCATGCAGAGTAAGGGCACCAAGGGCAACCACAGGCAACGGCGCCGTCTCCGAAGGGCCGCTGCTCGGCTTCGCCAGAGGATCCGCAACCTGGTGGATGACCTCCACAAGAAGCTCGTGTCTTGGTTGGTCAGGAACTTCTCCCTCATCCTTCTGCCAGAGTTCAGGAGCCAGCAGATGGTGCGGCGAGGCCACCGCCGCATTGGCTCACGAACGGCCAGAGCCATGCTCACCTGGTCCCACTATCGCTTCAGGCAGAGGCTCCTCAACAAGGCCAAGCAATTTCCGTCCTGTACGGTCTGCCTCTGCGATGAGGAATACACCTCCAAGACCTGCGGCAAGTGCGGCCAAGTCCACCACCAGTTGGGGGGAAACAAGACCTTTGGTGCTTAACGTAAAAAGCGGATCAAGATGTGGCGGCTTGGCCGATCGCCAGATGCCAACGCCGCCCGAAACATCTTGATCCGCTTTTTTACGTTACAAGCACTTACCACCTCCTCCTCCTCTGTGAGGGGGCGGTAGGCGGTAAGGTTGCTTTGGTGCCGGCACCGTTGCTTATAGCGAGTCGTAAGACAAGCCGTGATTAGGCACGCCGGAGGTGGGTTATTTTTTGTTTCTCTTTTTTTTTTCCCCCGTCAACTAATTTTGCTTTATTTTCGTTGTCCCATTGATCGGCTTGATCTTGGCGCCATCTTAGGGAAAAGAATGTAAAGGAAGAAAGACGCAGCAGAGAGAAGATGGAAGGGGAAGGGCTCTTCGGCAAGGCTCTTCGGAGCGAAAAAACGGAGGCAACGCATACGCAGAGCGGAAGAAAGGACATCCTGGACGGCAAGGGATGGTTGCTCTACGGTGTGTTCAGCCGCGAGGAGTGTCACCGGTTGATCCAGGCAGCGGAGGCTCATGGCTGGGAAGGCAAATTTTCTGGTGAGCGGTAAGCAACTCCCTTCAGCTTCGTTTGGTTCTGCTCAGGCGGTTGCTCCAAACACAACAACTCACTTTCACGTTGCTTGTTCCATGCAGCCGTTGTTTGCGGATCGTGGAAACAGACGAACAGTTATCAGCACTGCTGCTGGACAGAGTGAAGGACCATCTGCCTCAACAAGTAGTACTTGAATCTGAAGAATCCGATGAAGAAGAAGAAGAAGGAGAAGAAGCAAGCAAACCACAACAGAAGAAAGAGCAAATATGGCAGCTGAAAGGCATGGAAGACACCCAACGAATTTGCAAGTACCTGGAGGGACATTACTTTGGGCCTCACATCGACCAACACATCTGGCCTGGCAAAAGCTTGCATAGTCTGCTCACCATCATGGTTTACCTCAACGATTGTTTCAGTGGAGAAGAAGGAAGAGAGACCAACGAAGCATTGTTGCCCTGTTTTGAAGGCGGTCACACCAACTTTTTCGAACCGGGAAGCGAGACCAAAGTTAGAGAGGCGGTCGCTCCACAAGCAGGTATGGCCATCGTGTTCTATCAGGGAGACGAGCATGATCTCTACCATGAAGGCGCTGTCCTTACCAAAGGCTGCAAGTACATGCTTCGCACCAACATTCTCTATCAACGAGTTTCATAAAACTCGCAGGGAACAGGAGTGTGCCATTACCGCTATTCCCCTCGTATATAAGCAAATTACGATTGATTAAAAGCCATATCACCTTTATGGCCAACGAAAAAGAAAAAAGGAGATACAGAGCACACAAGAGTCCACCAGCTCAATGTCTTCCAGCGAGTCAGGACAAGACTCCATCCTGCTTTACAATGAGGGCCTGTCCGCCGCGTTTTGCGCGATCATGGGTCTGATCTTTCTGGTAACGGGCTTGTTTCAGGCCTTCCGAGCCGTCTTCATTCGAGTCAAAAGGAAAAAGATCGTGCAGCACACCACCAAGTTTATGCTTGCTTTTGCGGTTCTGAGTGCACTTGGTATGATTCTGGTTTTACTTCTCCCCTCCCACCCCCTATTGGCTCCAAGAACAGGAGAAAGCTCCGTCTCCTCTTCTTCCTCCAGTCCAGCACTAATAACTCCTTTCTTCTTGATGTTCTATCGGCTTCGTCTTTTTATGTTGAACTTCTCTTTCTCTCTCTCTCTCTCTCTCTTGTAAACAGTGCGAAGTCTATTTTTTGCAGTTTGGCAGTTGGATGAAGGCGTTGATCTTTATTATTTCTTGTGGTGGCTTCCTCACTGCCTCAACTTGGCCGTTTGCGTTCTTTTCATTCGTTTGTGGTATGTCTATTTGTTTTATTCTCTAGTTTTTCTCGTTCATGTTTGCTTTGCTTTCTCTTCACCCTCTCTCTCTCTCTCTCTCTCTCTCTCTCTCTCTCTCTCTCTGTCCTTCTTTTCTAACAAGAACACAAAAAGGGCCAGAACATTTGCCACATCGTTACACGTTGGAGAAATGTTCGTGCTTCGAAGGGTTAAAACCTGGTTGAACCTCGCCCAATATTTCTTGATAGGAGCAATTGCTCTATCCCAATTGAGCGTATGGATGGTCATCGTCGGCGTTTCTGATGAACATTTTTCGCTGGTGCACGACATCAGTTTGGGAGTGAGCATTGCGTGTGAGACGGTTCCACTCTTCATCACCTTGGTTATTTTGTTGGTGGTGCTGGTCAAGCATCGCAAGAAAAAACGAGAAGACATGGCCACGTCACCTGCTGTTCCTGGTGGCATTCTCAGCAAGCTTTCAAGGGTTTGTTGTACACGCTACAAGAGAAAAGTCTTGTGTTCTTGTCCTTTTACTAACTGCATGGTATCCAAAGGTGGAAATGGTGCTATCCTTCTGGATGCTTGCGAGGCTCGTGCGAATTGCTGATATGATCATGATGTTGATGACAACGCAAGAGACAAACAAGTTAATCAACAGCTCGTTGTATTGGATGTACATTGGCCCGTATTATCTCATTTCAGAGCTGGTGCCTGGCGCCATGATCGTGTTTAGTCGTGTTGTTGGTACTGTACTTCTTTCCTCAACTTTACTATTGGCTCCCTTGTTGTTTTGTTGCCTTTTTAACAACCTTTTTTTCCACTTTAACATTTGCTCCTCACCTTCTTGTTCACGTTCGTTATCTTCTTGTTTCTGTTTCTGATCTCTTCCTTCTGTATAACAGAAATGTTGGATTATGGAATGGTGAACTACAGAAAAATGGAGAAGAGCTACAACCTCGGCATAAGAAGTAACAGCAACACTGGCAGCGGCTACAAATCCACAGGTAGCGGCAGTGGCAGCTATCAGGATGGTTCCTATCATCTCAAAACTTGGCAAGATGAAGAACTGGGAGAGGCTTCATCTCTTCTCAATTCTGTTTCTGCCGATCCGATGGTCAGTCATTGGACCATCGACTACAAAAAGCTGGCCTTGGTTGAATACGTTGGCAGTGGAGCTGGTTCGTGCATTTGTTTTTTGCTTTCGAACCACGTTCTCATTTTTTCCTATCTCACCACAGGAGGAGATGTTTGGAAGGCAGTTTATCAAGACTCAGTGGTGGCAGTCAAACGGCTAAAACGAGGGTTAATGGACAGTCCTCGTGATCTCGCTGATTTTTGCAGTGAGATGAAGATGCTGAGGTTGACGCTCTCTGCCACTTGTCACTCTCTATCTCTCTCCCTCTCTCCCTCTCTCCCTCCTCCCCTCACTGTGCTCCCTCTCTATTTTCCTCCCTCCCTCTCTCTCTCTCTCTCTCTCTCTCTCTCTCGTTTTCTTCGCATTATGCTCCGAACGCAAGATGGTATGGAACTTACATTTTAATAATGCTTCATAGCTCATTGCGGCACGACAACATTGTTTCCTTCTATGGCGCCTGTCTGGTACCACCCAACATTTGCATTGTGTCGGAATACATGCAACGCAAGAGCTTGCGAACAGTTTTGGAAGACACTCGCTTGGAATTGCCATTTTCTCTTCGCATGTCCATGATGATAGACTTGTGCAAAGGCCTTCACTATGTGCATTCCAATCGCATCCTTCACAGAGACTTGAAGCCCGAGGTACATTTTCTTCTCAGCTCTCCCTCTCCCTCTCTCCCTCTCTCCTCTCTCTATTTTCCTCCTTCTCTCTCTCTCTCTCTCTCTCTCTCTCTCTTTCTCCCTCTCTCTCTCTCTCTCTCTCTCTCTCTCCTCCTCCTCCTCTCTCTCTCACATGAGAACGTTCTGCTTCCCAACTAGAACTTGATGATTGGTGCTCATTTCAACCTGAAGATCGGAGACTTTGGGTCAGGGAGAGTAACTCCTCATGCAATGAACACCACCAAGACTGGATTCGCCCAATCGATTGCAGGCTCAAGCATGTACATTGCCCCTGAGGTATTTCATCGGAAGTACACCTATCCTGCTGATGTGTATTCCATGGGCATTGTCTTTTGGTTCGTGCTCCTTTTTCTTGTTCTCGTTCCTTGTTCGTGTTGATTCTTTGTGGACTGAGCAAACCACCACAGGGAAGTCATTTCCAGAACACAAATAAGCAGATGTGGGATTTCATTGGATGAGATGCATGGTGAAGGCCTGCGACCGGACATCCCGGACAGTTGTCCCGCTTACTTTCGAGGTCTCATTGTTCAATGTTGGGACTTGGATGCAAAACAAAGGCCATCAGTGGGCCAGGTGCTGAAAGCATTGTTGCGGTGGAAGCAAGAAGACTTTCGTGCAGACATGGAACTCCTTTTGTCTCAAGAGAATAAATAAAGGTTGGTTATCCGTTCTTCCCTTGGCCAAAATAGGTTTATTGCTTACACCAATAATGGTTGACGTTAACAAGACTGATAGTTAGTTTCCTTTGCTTTTGGCAAAAGCTCGATAAGAGAGGGGTATCCTGCACTATCCAACTCCTTTATGGCCTTCTCGATGGAAGGGACCAAGTCCGGTCTCTCACAGCGACTCTTGCCAAAGATCTTTTGACACTCCGTGTTGACTGGATACAGCAAACAGCTGTCTCTGCCGAAACTATGATAAAAGTTCTTTGGGCAGCGAAGCACAGTTTTGCCCAACAAACAAGGGATGGTCTCTGGGTACGCTCCAAAGCTTTCAAACAGAGTTATGTCCGCTCTCACTCCTTGTCGAAGGCCAAACATGTATTCCGTGTCGTATATGACGATGGTCCTTCTTCCTTCGTCCTTGCTGAACATCCACTCTTTGGCGGCGTTGATGTCGTCTCTAGGATGGACGAAGCAGCCGAAGCCCTCCTCAGAGACCTTGTCACATATCTGCTCAGCCTTCCCCAACCATCCTTCTTTCTCCCCAAGGCGCACGTTGAAGTCCACATCATCTTCCCAAGGCAAAAAGTCTCCGTGACGGAGCGCCCCCAATAACGTGCCTTCCACCGCTTTGTACTCCACTTCCAATTCTTCAAACGTTTTCACCACCACTGCTAAGAGACGCTCCAAACGGTGGCGAATGCAAGGAGGAGTCTCCCAACCTATGGTCTCCCAACAAGGACAAGGAAGAGGGTTGTCACCACAACCGCAGGTCTCGTAGTTGCCGACATAGCGAAGGCACTCATAAGTAATGACGCTGGATCGATGCACGTCAGGATGATAGTTGAAGAGGCAGAAGAGAGGGAAGAGCGACGCACAGACAATAGCGCAACACCGATAGAAGTTTTTCCGACGGGTGTTGTTGCGGTCAGTAAGAAGAACATGTTTGGTGGTCGTCTTGTTTTTCACAGGATAGGCAATTGTTGGCGGCCTCATGCTGTGCCCCAGTACTGTGACCCGTACTCGTATTCGTAAGACCAATTGGGGCCAACTTGCACGAAAAGGTTTTTTGAGCACATCCCGCCTATGGGTGAAGGAAAACGGGCCGCGTTATCTGGATTATTAAGGTGCTGCTGCTGATGTAAGCCAGTAACCCAGCAACTGGCGGCGAGAGAGGCAAAACAACAAAGACACGGAAACCGTTTGAGATGTTGCGACAAAAGTTTGCCACTTTGGTGCAAAAAGCGGTTGAAACGTCGGTGGACCCTTTTGAGGATTTTGACACCACCGCTGTACCCACCGAAGCAGCTTTGCGTTACGGTTTCGATCCGCGGACCCAAACTTGGCACACGGTTGGTGCACTACTTTCTTTTTTATTTATCTCTCACATTTGATTATTTAAATGTGTTGCGCTAACCTTCTTTTCAAAATAAAATTAAAAAAGGAACCAGTGTTAGTTAAGATAGAACCCGAACCGTTTGCGAGCGGAGCTGTTCGCAATGCGTACCGCATGAAAGGTTACCATTACGTTGTCGTTTCCTTTCGTCACAAATTTTCTAAAATGCTCTCTCTCTCTCTCTCTCTCTCTCTCTCTTGCTTCTCTTCCCTCTCCTTTCCGCTTCTGTCATAGTCTATGAAGGACACTGGCACCACGGAAGAGCATGGGTGGCCAAGCGCTACAAAGAAGAGGTAGTAACGCACCAAACCCAACAGCAGGAAGGAGACGAGGAGGACGGAAAACCAGCCGTCCTTCGAAAGTTATACCAAGACGACGTGAAGCTGCAAATGCACGCCAAGTATTTAGGCGAGCTGTACGTCTCCTCTCTGTATATGTTGCTGTTTCTCTCTATGCTCTCCCTCCATCTTTTACCTCCTAATTTTTACAACAACAGATACAACGAAAGAAATCCACCTAAGAAGGTCGACTTCATATCGGTGTGGATGCTAGAAATGGTAGACAGGCCAAACAAAGAGTTGTATTGTATCGGTCCGTGTTGTTTAAACCACTCCATAATTACTTCATTAAATGATGATGCTCAGTCTGTTCACCGTTACAACAGAAGCGTACATCGAAGGAGATTATGTGAAGCACAACACGAATTCTGGATATGTCGAACTGGAGCATTGGCGGCATACTCCACATTGCTTTTCCCACTTCACTTTTGAATGCACGCAAAATAAGTTGCTTGTTTGTGATATACAGGTTCGTTTCTCGCTTCATTCTACTTTGCTCTGCTATCTTCTCCAGTGACAAAGCTCTATACCAACAAAAAGGGTGTCAATGACCTTTATACAGATCCGCAACTCCACAGTTGGGATGGAAAAGATTTTGGAACGGGCAACTTAGGCCCACGCGGTATCGCTCTCTTTCTCTACTCCCATGAGTGCAACGGGTTGTGCAAACTGCTTGGGCTCACTCCTTTTGATCTGTATGAGGAACCTGAGAAGCCAATTCTCAGGAAGCAAATGAAACCACTGAAAGGCAAATCCTTGACACAGTCTTTCAGCAACCTTATCCGTATCATGGACGAGGACAAAACAAAAGCTTCCTCCGAGTTGCAGCAACAGAGCAATGGTGGTGGCGAACCCAATTCTTCCAGAAGCAGGTTGCCAAAACGGTTGCTTCACGCGTCTGATCCTTCTACAAAGCCCACGGTACAGCATATCGCTATTTTTATTTTCCTCTTTACAGCGACGGAAAGACTCACATAGAGCCCCATTCCATGTTGTCAGGTAATTCCCATTCCAGATCCATCCGAGATTCCTGACGTGCCAACTCCTGCTGCGTTTATCCACTTGGAGCTCGGCAGATGTCATGAATCAGGAAGATTAAACATGTTAGAACAGCTGTTCCAAGAGCATGATTCAACGCAGAGTGCAGAGCACCCTCGCCGACCAAACTTGGCTGCTGCCTTCTATCACTACCAACAAGCTGCTCATGGTGGGCTTGTTTCTGCGCAGTTATTGCTAGCAAGAGTACTTTCAGGACGGCCGGGACGATCTGTGTTGCCAAGTTTGGATATAGAAGACCAAGAGCTTTGTTTTATGGTATGTTTAGACCTTCGCTATGTGACAGTTATTATTTGCAGTTATTATTTGCCTCTTATATAGGAATATCTTTATTCCTCCAATTGTGTGCAGTATCTTCTACTAGCAGCGCATAGAGGGTCTACTGATGCCATGTATCACGTTGCCATGTTTTATAAGGAAGGAACTTGTTGTGAGCAAGATACTGGCCAATCAAGCACTTGGTTCGAGAAACTTTTAGACAGTTCTTCTTGCACTGCTGCTGCAGAGGAGAGCGAAAGATATGGCTGGGATGCTGCTTACATGCGCCACGAGCTTTTAGCATCTCTTGCTGAGTTGTATCAAAGCGGCGGTGATAACCTTCCAGTGGTATGTTTTTGCCTCGTTTGCTTTTTTACTTTTTCTTTCGTTTAGCATTGACTCATGTTATCACTAAAGAACTTCGCAAGAGCTGCTGAGTTGTTTCAAGAGGCTGCGGATGAAGCCGCGGCGGTCGGCAAAGGGAAGCTCGCCCATAAGTATTTTGAGCAAGCTGACTTATGTGAATCGATGTGACCTGCCTTGTAAAGAGTTTCTCTCTGCTCTCTCGCTCTTCTCTCTCTTTTCTCTTGCTCTCTCGTTCTTTCTTTCTCTTTTAGTTTCCCCACTTCCCTCTATTGAAAACTTTAAAGATAAGGTCGAGAAGACGCAGCAGAAGAACATTACGAACAAGAAGAAACAAAGGAAAATAACCAGGAAGGAACACGCTGAAGGCGACGATGCCTCATCACATGGACAAGGATCTTGTAAGCTCCCTTATCTTCCTCTTTTGCCTCTCAACCTTTCCTTCTAAATACTGAACCCTTGCTCTCAGAATAGTATTCTCCTGCAGTATTTCCTCCACGTTTTCTTTGGTGGTGTTTGAGACTTTGGCTCCTCTTCCTCCTGCGGCTCCTCTTCCTCCTGCTCCTCTTCTCCTCCCTCTTCCTCTCTCTGATTCGCCACCTCTTCTATCCTCCTGGTCCTCCTGGTCCTCTTCTTCCGGTTCGTCCCCCTCATCCCCCTTGTTTGCTGCATCTCTTTTTTCTTCGTCTCCACTCCCCTCCACTTTGTTGTTGTCTTTTTCCGCTTCCTCCTCTTCCTCGCTTTGAGCGCTGATGGTCCTACGTCTCTTCCTTACTCTGCTCGATTCTTCTTCTAGAAACGTTAGGGAAAGAATATGTGAGAGAAAGAGAGAGAGAGAGAGAGAGAGAGAGAGAGAGCAGGGAGGCTCTGGCATAAAGGGAAAGGGACCCAACCATTTACTCTCCTTATTTTGTCTCTGTTGTTAACTGGTGCGAGTTCAGTGTCAAAAAAGCGTGGAGGAGCCTAATCAAACTCAATGCTTTGGCCTTCCCCGCCTTCAGGATCAGTGAAATGGAAGTCAACATCAGGCATTAGGAAATGATCTGGTGATGGGGAAGGTGGTGGGGAGAGTAAAGTAAAGGCTGATGATAAGCTTCCTGCTGCCTCTGCCTCGGACTCTGCCTCCGCCTCCGCCTCGGACTCTGCCTCCGCCTCGGACTCTGCCTCCGCCTCCGCCTCGGACTCTGCCTCCGCCTCCGCCTCGGACTCTGCCTCCGCCTCCGCCTCTCCCGGTCCGAGAGCAGGTTGTGGTCTTTCTGCTCTCTGAATGTTTGGCCAGCATCCCTCCGTCGAAAGGCATCTCAAGGACTCTTCAATGTGTCGGAAGCTAGAGTTCTTTTGAAATTTAGCCCTATTTGTTTTGTGTTTGTATCGGTTCTGCAAAACACTTCTACTAAAAGAAAAAATTACCATCTAAAAAGGCATTGTTTTGCTGCTGCTGTTGCTACCCAGTTCATTGCGTTTGCCTTTAAAAGTCGGTTGTTAGGCAATCCCAACACGTGATACGCGTTGACCAGGTGGTGGTAATAACTATGCCAGAGCCAAGTCAGATCATTACTGAAGGATGTTCGTAAATAAGATTACCTTCTCGCTCTATTGTTATTTTTCCTCGTCATCAGTTGCAGGAGCTTTGTAGCAGCTTTACGATGCGGGAGGTGTAATTTATTCATCAACCTGATGCTGTGGTTAATAGCACTACTGTCCACGTTCTCCAAGATCGCGTTGGTAGTGCCCAAATGTTGTGCGGTCAGGTGGAAGCCAGCATCGTCATTAAGGAATCGCTGAAGCTTTTTCAAATCCTTTTTCTTGTAGTGACTCATCTTGGCAGAGTAAACCTAGTAAATTTGATTTGCTACGGTTTTAACCAAAAACAAAATACCTTGGTCCCACAAGTAGTGAGAGCGTAGTGGAGCTTTCTGTGCAACCGCTAGAACAGTAGGTTTTTTGTCGGTGGCAAACGAAAAAAAAAAAACACAACCTGGTAAGGAAAGAGAGTGGTGATGCTCTGTTCTCTGCCTGCTGGCTGCTGTTTGCACTGTTTGTGTACAAAAAAAATAAAATAAAAAAAGAAACAACGTACTAACTTTTTTTCCAAACATTTGCTACACAAGATGGGCGAATGTGACAGACAATGGGGGGATGGTGGGAAATCCAAGTTTTGGCGGGAATTTTGTCCTTCCTTAAATTTCAGGAGGATAGAGAGGAGAGAGGAGAGAGCAGAGAGCAGAGAGCAGAGAGCAGAGAAAAGAAGCAAAGGATGGAGTACATCGTAATATCAGCTCCTTCCCACATTAACTCAAGCCGTTTGGTATACAAGGCACCCCAACGCTCCAAACGCTCTTCCATCATTATTTTCCTTCTTTTTTAATCTCTGTGGTCTAAAAATCCAATGCGGTGAGGTCTATGTTGGCTTATTTCTATGTTTGTTTACATCCAAGTGTTCTTTCTCTGCTTCTTTTGTGTTAACCTCTGCCTGCTTCATGCGTCTTTTCCAGACGAACTGGATGAAGGAACGTTGCAGTGGTTGGTTTGAGACAAACCGACTTACTCAGTCACAGCTCCAAAACTCTTTCCCATATCTATCCTCAATCTACTAGGTTAGTTTGTCACCTTAACAAGGTCACATAAAGCAAAAAAAAAAAAGTGAACAGCCTCAGAATTTTTGATTTCAGCTTCACCAACCATGCAAAAGGGCTTGGCACCAACAGCAAGCCCCTTTGAGTTTCCAAGCGATGGTGATACCTGTGACTTTACAGCCATTGATGTTGTCGCTGTTTTAAGAAGCAAAATAAAGAAGAAACAAGAAAACAAAAGAAAACGTTTGACACTTTCTGAAGATGCATGGCCTGAAAGCGGTGAAATCTTCTCTCTCTGTCCCTCTGTCTCTCTGTTTCTCTCTGTCACTTTCTGTCTCTCTCTGTCGCTCTCTGTCGCTCTCTGTCGCTCTCTGTCTCTCTTGTCTCTCTGTGTCGCTCTCTGTCTCTCTTTGTCTCTCTGTGTTGCTCTCGGTCTCTGTCTCTGTCTCTGTCTCTCTCTCTCTCTCTCTCTCTGTCTCTCTGTGTCTCTCTCTGTCTCTCTTTGTCTCTCTCTGTCGCTCTCTGTCTCTGTCTCTCTCTCTGTCTCTGTCGCTCTCTGTCTCTCTTTGTCTCTCTGTGTTGCTCTCTGTCTCTGTCTCTGTCTCTGTCTCTGTCTCTCTCTGTCTCTCTTTGTCTCTCTGTGTTGCTCTCTGTCTCTGTCTCTGTCTCTGTCTCTGTCTCTCTCTGTCTCTCTTTGTCTCTCTCTCTCTGTCTCTCTCTGTCGCTCTCTCTCTCTGTCGCTCTCTGTCTCTCTCTGTCGTTCTCTGTCTCTCTCTGTCGCTCTCTGTCTCTCTGCTCTTCTCTCTGCTCTCTGCAGCTCACAGTGCTAACTTAAAGTTGTTGTTTGAAATATAGATAAGAACAACCAGAGGAAGAAGAACAAGCAGAGTATAATCCAAGAACAGGCTGAAGACTACCAGAAAACAGATTCACCCATAGTACAACAAAAAAGCAGACCACAAGGAAAAACACAAGGAATAAGTAGAAAAGGAGCACAAACAACAAGAGAAGAAGAAGCAAAAATGAGAGAAATAGTACTTAAAATTAAAGAAGATAATGCAAGACTCAAACTCTCAATTGCAAGATTGGAAAGAATGAGCAATCAACTCACTAAAAAGATTGCTAAACATAAACAGTTTGCAACAAAATGTACTCAACACAAATAATAAACTTATACTACAGTTAAGGGAATAGAAAAAAGTAGGGTTAATTAGGGTTATTTTTTTGAAGGAACTTGAAACCCTGATCAGCAGCACCTTTCCTCCTTCTCTCACCTCATGTAAAGGATATTATTGCATAGAACAGCTTGCTGGCTTTTAAATGCAATTGATTTTCGGTCTTGAATCCAAACTATTGTAAAGATACAAGGCAAATAAGAAGGGTTTCAATACTTTTTCTGTTTCAAACAACACACAAACATACAATGTTTTTCAGAAAAAAAAGTGCTTTTATCCATTTTTGCTTTGTAAATGAAATCAAAGTTTGTGTAAAGTGTATAAATGAGCAAATCCTTTTTAATACTGATTTATTTTCTTCAACAAAATAAGAAAATACTAAAACAAAAACACTTTAATAGAAAAACTGGTAAATATTATTTAGGATAGAAATGGAAGAAAAGAAAAAAAGGCTTGGACATTTGAATCAAAGGAAAAAAAAAAACGTCCCATAACGTAAAAAAAAAGAAATGAAAGAACCAAAACCCTTAAATCAAGTCCTTTGCCTTCATGTTTTCATTCCTTCCTAGGTTTTAAATACTTGACCTGAATATTTTCCACTGAACCAAGCTTCTGTAACAGATTTCTCCACTTATCTTTGCAATCCACATTGGTCCTTCTTTGCTCAGGAAGTTGTTGAGCAATGTCAATCCAGGAGGCTCCTTCTTCTAGATACAAGTGAACCAGCCTTTTGGTTTCTTGTTTTTTCCAAGGGAGATGACTGCAATGATTGGATCCTTGTAACTTGATTCTCTTGGCCTCAATACATTGTTTCAAGTCAGAGCTATCCTTTCTTCTTTTTTTGGTCACCATTTGCTTGATAGGAGAGCTTTCTTCCAAAGTCTTGTACATAGGGCCGTAGACTCATCCACTAACTCCTTCAATAGGTCATAGTTCCCTGACAACAAACTGGCAATGTATCTACGAGCCACAATCTTGTTAACATTGTTCCAACAAACTGGGCCTTCATTATGAAGCTCATAGTCCCTGGCTTCCTTTTCCAACTCCTCTTGTAATTCCTCTTCATGGTTAGGGTTCTATGCTCGATTTTGAGCTAAGAATTAGCTCTTAAAATATAATGATAGTATCATTTTAAAGAGCAACTTAAGGGCTATAAGAAGATATATTATATGTTTGGTATAAATAAAATATTACAAAGTTAGAATATTGTTGGTTTTAAAAAGTAATAAAACTGTATTGTGCACAAATTTTGCACAAATACTGCTCGATTTTCGCGAAAAACAAAAAGAAAGAAGAAAGAACCACACGTCAGAGCACTTTTAGATCTTGTAGTGCTGATTGTGAGCTTTAACAGTCATCTTTTTTCAAACGGTTTGTTGCTAAAGTGTTGTTTTTGTTGTTTTCATTATTGTTGTAGTTTCTAATTATTATAAAACACAAAAATAGGTATACAACAACCAAAAGACAGTATCTCTACATTTTCTACATCTTCTTCATCATTTTCTTCATCTTCTTCTTCATCATCTTCTTCATTGCTTCGAGAAGCTTTGTTAGCAGAACAAACTGTTGCAATTAGTGCTTCTTATCCAGCTTGCTATTCCAACTATGAGCTATTATGACAACTTCTAATTGTTGACAAGAAAACAAAAAGAGGACATTGCAAACATTTTTATGGCATTAATTGGAAGCAACTCAAAAAGCAAATACCAGAAATACAACAATTGATAAAAGAAGAGAAAGATAAAAAGAGAAGATGACAAGATGCTTCACAACTCGACATTACAACAAAAGAAAAAAATGAGGCCCAGCAAAGCATTGCAATGAAAAGCATTATTCAAACAGCAAGAGACTTACGTTCTACTCTAGGTATCTTCTTTTGATTTGTGGAATTGTGTGAGAGTAACTATAAGGAGGATGAAGAAAAAAAGAAGGAAGAGGAGCAAAAAGAAGAAGAGAAAGAAGAGGAGGAAAAAGAGAAGAAAAAGAAGAAAAAAGATGATAAAGATGATAAGACAGTTGAACTATTTGAGCTCTTAGTTGTCACAACCCGGCCTTGGGTCGTGTCAATCCCTCTCTCTCACACAATGCTCACAAAGGAGAGATAAGAACCACCGTTCCTTGTGTTTCTTCTTCTATTGCTACTTTTTGATCCTGCTGTTCCAAGGATTTGCCTTCCTTCAATTCATTTGCCTTTAGTCCTTTTCATCACCGTTTTGCAAGCCGTCTCTTCTTTGGTTCCGTTCTAGTTAGTTTATGAGCTGGCTGGTTCTTCTTCACTTCCTTTTCTTCTTCTATTTCTTTTTCTTCTTTCATTTTTGCTAAGGGTGGTGCTTCCATCCTTCTCCG